>JAWVGU010000078.1:0-512103 GCA_037039885.1 Miamiensis avidus
CCCAACCCCAACCCCAACCCCAACCCCACCCCAACCCCAACCCCACCCCAACCCAACCCCAACCCCAACCCCAACCCCAACCCCAACCCCAACCCCAACCCCAACCCCAACCCAACCCCAACCCCAACCCCAACCCCAACCCCAACCCCAACCCCAACCCCAACCCCAACCCCAACCCCAATATAGATACACTACTTTAACTTTTTAATTAATTAATAAATTTATAGAAAAAATAGAAAAATAATAGCTTTAATCATAAGCAATTAAATTAAATAATATTTTATTTGCTTTTCATTGTTCCTTAGAATTAATGGTTTTAAATTATACAATTAATATTAATATATTATATATTGTTGTAAATGTGATCAATAATTTAATAATTATTTATAAAAATAATTACAATCAAAATATAAGTAAAATAAAAATTTTCAAGAAGAAAGGATGGAAATTGAAGAAAACTCATAAAATAGCTCTATAAAATCAACATTTTAAGAAGTCTTAAACGCGTAGGTGAATATAAAAATCACAGAAAAATTATAAAGTTTTTAGTTTTGTCAGTATTAAAACTTTTTTTCAGAATAAATTTTTGTCTACTATTAATTATAATTCCTAGGAAGACGCAATGGTTGAGTTTATAAAATTTCCAGAAAATGCAGAGCACTTCTTAGAATCTTTACTGAATTTTATTCATGAAAGCCCAAAAAATTTTATAATCCTATGCGTCCAAAATGCAGAAAATGTGCAATAATAGGAAAAGTTAGTGAAATAGATACAAAAAAAAGGGAACTCAAAATACGAAAATATAAAAGTAGGGACCTTAATTCCCAATGAGTCAATTTGTAAAAACACCAATTGTCGTTGCAAAAGATATTATGAAAAAGAAATAAATCAGCATTTGGAAGATTTGAAAAATAATAAGCCCAACATTGATAAGTGTTTATACATTTGGCAAAAGTTGAAAATAGTAGACTGTCAACTAATCATTTCTACACATGGATAGGTCGTAGACCAGCTGTTTAAAGACGTCTTTTCGACGATCGATAAAAAGAAATATACATTGATATTTGACGAAGCTTATAAATTGGATGATACTATTATTGAATCATATTCTCTTTCTTACAATAAAAGACTATTAAATTCTGCGTATCAGACAATTTTACAAATTAAATAAGAAATCTAGTAGATTACGAGGGAAAATAGAGCATTTTAAATAGAACAGAAATTAATTTAGAAAGAATAAAGCTGTTATGAAATTTAGACGATAGTGAATGATTTACTGTCGAAGTATAAAGAAGCGCAGGAAAATCTAGCAAACAAAAAAGCGAATAGGATTTGGGTAATAAAAGATTGTATTCTTTTTGTTTAAAAATTAAAAATATTAAAATATTTATAAGTTTTAATTTTTAGTAATTTAAGAGGATATGAGCAATGAATAAAAAAAGAAAATGTAGGATGAACTTCATTAGTTGGAGGTGTAAGTCTAATAGGCAAAAATAAACTATGAATAATTGCTTTTTATTCCTGGAAACTTAAGAAATTATGACTAAATGATTTCTTTCCTTAAAAGACTTGTGCATGGACTGCTAAAATTTTTGGACGAAGCTAACGATAGATTTAAAAGTGAATCAAAAAACAAATTATCAAAAACAGACAAAGGAACGAGTCACTATTATAATAATTATCATCATCACAACCATCATTTTACGCCTAAAAATTTATTGGAAGAACTGTTTAAACAAGACAAAGCAGGGTTAGATATAAGATCGCTGAGGTTTACAAATTTTTATTTTTATTTTATATCACATCAGAATTATTAAAATAAAGTAAAATACTTAATTTAAATTAGATTCCTGAGATTAAGGTATTTATATATGAAGAATGTTTTGTTTAAAAATATGAATCCTTGAATAATAATCCGTAGGGTAAACTAATAGATATATAGTAGTAAATTATGATGGCTATTTAAATTAAAAAAACTTTAGTTTTTTAGATTTATAAAAAGTAATCGAAATTGGATCCTTGCTATCAATATAGAATTTAGAAAGTAAATTATACTATAGTAAAGGAAATTTGCTTTTTTTTAAATTTATTGATTTTTTCAATATTATATAAGCATACTGTCTGGAGTATAGACCACAGTCAGAATTAACTTCAGAAGAAAACTTTAAGTTGATGAGCATATTTTGGAATCCACAATTTAAAATTATGTAACTCAACTGCAATGAAAGAATTACTTAACTGTAAAAAAGTTATCGCAAATTAGTTTTTATGTCTCGATCTTTTACCCATTGCTAAAAGTATTAAGGTATCTCATCAAGTCATAAAATTTTTTTTGAAGAGAAATCACAAATTAAAAATTTTCACAGATATTTACTTAAGAATATTGGGATTGGATCCTTAAAAAGTAATGAAAAGAAAAGTTGATCAATAATTTTTTTAAATTCCTGACATATGTCTGAATATGCCAATAGTATTAACCAAAAGTAGTGACCAGGCTCTTTTCAGTAGTTATATCGGTACAAGATAAGAAAGAGCAAAGAATTATGGCACCCTTTTGATAGACCTAACTAAAATAGTTCCTGACGGCATTGTAGTGTTTTTCCCTACTTTTGGGTAATAATTTTTTTGAATAATAAGTTAAATTTCTAAAATCTTTATAAAAAAATTAAAAATTTAAAATATAAAAGATTACTAGAAGACATTATGCAAGAATGGCTAAATCAGTAAATTTAGGAAAAAGAATAGTCTGTTTTGTCTGTTCTTAATTAAAATACTGTTATTTTTACAGAAAGTAAAAATAATGAATAGTCATTGAAAGTAATTCTTTTTAATAGATATATATTTTTAAATAAAATTTCAAAAACATATAAAACTATAAATAAATAGAACTTGGAATGTCATAAATAAGCATGTGACAATGGAAGAGGATCTATATATTTGGCTTCTTTAGAAGGAAATATTGTTCAAAATTAATTATTTAAAGACCATTTTGGACGTTGCGTTGTTATTTTTGGGAGAAGAGATCATTATATAAAATAAAATGTAGCATAAATAAAATTATTTTTCTTCATTATATTTCATTAATCAAATTTAAATTAAGGAAAGAGGATAATATTTAAAGTCTCAAAATATAAGTCCTAATGCATTTGCATTGTACTGTCTTATGAGATCAGTATCACAGGCTGTTTTATCAACTAAATCATCTTATTACGATTTTTCTTCCATAGTACTAGCCGATGAAGTAATATTTGAAACTAATTACTTAATAAATTTTAATTTTCAATAAAATTTAGGATTATGCAAAGATAGAACTCAATAATTATTTCCCCTAAATATTCTAATAGACTGAAAAATATACCGATATTTCGAGCTATTAGATGTCAGATGAAATAAAGGCACTTTATAGAGTAATAGACTATGAAATTTCAGAAGTTTAAATGCAATTAGAATGAAGGAAAATTAATTTATTTTTTGCAAATCTTTATAAAATAATTAAAAATATATATGTGTTCCTAATTAATGGTGTCAAAGAGATTGTGATTTACTATATTAAATATATACAATTTTATTTTATTAAAAAAGATTATTACATTGGCTGGTTGTTGGTCTATTGATATTCTGATAACTCTAATAATTTATTAATGTTAATAATATTTGGTTAATCTACATTATATATTAATTATCTTAAAACTAAAATAAAATTTTTTTCTAAAATAAATAAACAAACTATTTACATAAACTTATAAATGCAAGAATTAATTAAATTTGAAAAGGATGTGCTTGCAGTTCAAGCTTCTAATAAAAGGGTTGCTATTTCTTAAACTAATAGCTTTTCTCTTTACAGAATTAAAAAAAGTACGAAAGAAGGAGGCAAAAAATATTTGCGATTGCTTACAGAAACCTCTGATCCTAATATTTCGATTATAAATTTTAAAGTAATCAATAGAAAATTTTCAACTATGACTCAAAAGATTCACCCATTTGTGTACGTTAGCATTATTAATATCAGAAAAAGGAAAATGTTAAAGACTACCAGGATAGGAAACTATAATTTTAAACAAATAATACTATAGGATTTAATCCACGCATTTTGTGGAGTTGGAGGGTATGAATATTTGCTAAATTATAAAAAATAAATGACTAAAAATTAGTTTTTTATTTCCTTTTCCTTTTATTAATTTTAGGTTTTGTGTCGTGAATTTGCGAAATAATGAAATATTGCATGAAGATGACGAAATTAGTTTTTGCAAAGATATCGCAAAAATAAATGAATAATTAATTGCTATTATTTTTACAAATTAGGATAATTTCCAAGAATAGTTTAAAATTGTCAATTGGAAAACGTAGCAGGATGTATTTATTAGTAGCGAAAAAACTGGGAATTCACTTATTGGGCTTTCTATCGACACTTTACTTGTGTGTAGATCTAATAACATTGTTTAACTTTATAAGGTGGAAACTAAAAAAAACGACGATATAAAAGCAATAGACGAGGAAAAAATAGATTAAATGTAATAATAATAGGGAGATATTGAATAGACGTAAAATTAGTTTTAGATAAGCAAAATTAGCGAATAAGAATTTGGGTATATATGGAAAATAAAAAATTTTTCTAAAGATAAATTCATAGCGTGTGATATGAGTGGAAAATTAACGATTTTTGATAAAAATTTGAAAAAACTTAAGCAGTTTTCTACGAAATGTTTTCAAGGATTAACCATATGGTCTATTTATAATAATAGATCAATATTTGTAGGATTCAAAAATAGTGTAAGCTATATTTAAGAAAATTAATTTGAATCGTTAGAAAACTGAATTTAATGTGGGTTCTATTATACACTATTAATCCTGAAAATATTTATACATTTTAAAATATAATTATAAATTTATTATTTAAAATTCATATTTCTTTAATACTAACATAGGTTTCAAAAAATTTTATTGCAAAAATAATTTTGAAATAAATTATATGTAAATAAATAAATTAATTACATTTATCAATTAATATATATATATTATATAATTAATGGAAAATATTAAAATGTTTGTCTGTAATCTATATATTTATTAGTAGCCCGGTAAAAAATATATTAAAGCTATTGCTAAAGAAAATAAGTAGCCACAAATAAGGCACAAATTGTGAAAAACAAAACTTGATACATCATCTGAATAATAACGCATTCAATCCAAAAATAAATTATTTACAAATTTAATGCAGGTTTAAAAAAGAAAGTAAAAGAAAGGGTAGCCCATTAAGCTACAATGGAATTTGAACTAGCATTCGACTTCAATTTAAAAATCTCAAGATTCGCAAATGATGATGGAAGAGACCGAAAATAATACGCAAACATAGAGAATGTTGAATCGTAAAATAAACATAATATTAACAATAAATTTGTAGTTTAATTTAATATAAATCTTAACGATTTTTTATTAAAAATATAATAAAAAATAGAAGGAGATAATTTTGATAACTATGGAGATTATATGAAAGAAATGAATCAATTAAATCAAAATGCTGGTTAGCGAATCAGAAAAAGAACTAGCGATAATATTTAAAGAAAGTCAAGAGTAAAAAAAGCAAACTTTGTTGACGCTTCAGTTACTCTGTGTCCCGATTATTATAATAGGTTGGCACAAAAGCGATATGAAATAATATGTAAAAATCAGTTAAGAGAAAGTGCTAAACCACAGTAGACAAATTAAAACTTAGAATCTATTCAGCAAAAGTTATAAGAAAATGATAGGTATTTGCTAAATTTCAAAAAGCCTGAGCCAATCGGTAAATTGATAAAATAATTCCGCCCCTCTTTTTCCAATACATCTGTCACTTTAGCTCCTAAATAAGGAAAACTTAATATATCGCACTTTGTGAGTCCGAAAAATAACTCAAAACAAGAGCATTAGAAATATGAAAAAGAAGTATCGAAGGTGTTTTTCGACACTTTGGCTGAAACTTAAGAATAAATAGTAAAATAAACAATAATTAATTTTATTAATAATATCTTCTTTAAAAATTTTTGATTTTTATATTTTAAACTAGAAATTAATTTAAACACAAAAAGACTCTGAAAATGAATAAGACATGGAAATTGAATAAGAGTAAGAAAAAGTGGTAGATTTCCTTAATAGACAATATTTTCCTCTTTGGTGTGATAAATTGGCGAACAAATTGATCAAATTAAAAGAAAGAAATCAGTTTCCCAAAGAATATAACAAAATTATTAAAAGAGAAGAATACTATATTGCATTGATGAATATTCTTTTCGGATAGGCCCGATTTGACTTTGTAAAATACTTCAAAAGAAAGTATAAAGGCCAGGGGAAATTAAAAGAGCTGCCAGATGTTATACATTTTTAGAAATCGAAATAGTTTAACCAGATAAATTTCGATTCCGTTGCCTACCAAAAGTTGGTTAAGGAAAAGTTCTTTGAGTGGGTTAAAAACTATTTAAATTCTTTCTATTCTGAAATATTTAAAACAAAATTCTAAAACGTTGACTAATATATTAAAAACCTTTCCATTCATAATATCTCAATAAATGAGGATGTATGCAAATAAATCGAACAGATTTTAATTTTTAAACTCTCCATCGGTAAATTGTGAAAAAACAATAAAATTTAATTTAAACCAAAACTACATTTATTCTTTTTTTACTAAGGTGACCTTGACTTCATTTAGCAATAATTCGACTCCATTTATGAATTCAAAGACGTATACGCAATTCTTGGTTCAAAAGATATTAAGCAAATTCCCTAAATGCTGGAAGCCCTTTACAATTACAAAAGGACTTTTTCTAATTTGGCAGAGTTGTTCAAAGCAGATAAAGATGGAAAACTGAATTTCTCCAAAATTTAAAAATTGTTAGCTCCGTACAAAAACTATAAATCAAATACCAATTCTAATCCGTTTTGGATGATGTATTTGGTGTGGCAAGACTATACTTCAGACAGTGAATTGTAAAATATATATAATAAAATGTTTGTATTGATTTAAAAAATGAACTTCAACTCATAACTAGAACTCTGAGCCAACTTTTCAACGAAATTGAAGAAAAAAAACTAATCCAAGATGGGGAAAGCTCCCTCGAGTTTCATCTTCTCAAAACGTACGCAACTTTGCAGAGCCAGGAGGTGATTTCAAAAGAAAATTTTTCGGAAATTTATAAAAAAAATCGAACATTTTCATCAATAGACTGGCATGGTTCACACAGTTATTCCTGTTTCAAAATCTGGAAAATCAAAGCTTTGAAGACATAGATTCAGCGAAAAACAGCCTCCGATTCTCCGTCAGACACCTCCATGATCACATCAAATGGCAGGGGCTAGTAGAGCAGCAAATTTAACTTTACGATATATCAAAGGGCAAAGGCCTCTATGCGCAGTTCTAGGTGGATTATATGGCCGAACAGATCTATATGTTCAATAAGGAAAACCAAAACTTTAAAACTGTGAATGAGAAAAAGCAGAAATTTTTGATGCAAGAGTTGGAGGCTTGCGTGCTAAGGAATTATAGCCAATTCAACTTTTCGATAGACATGTGTGAGAAGTTGAGGAAACTGATTTCGAACAACATTAGGGATATGAATTTCTGCAAATTAAACCAATTTTGCAAAATACAGTACCAACTGCTCGTCTACTACGAGGGCCCGAAACTCATACTTACCTGCAACAATGAAAAAATTTAAAGGTCCTTGCTGAACGCAATAAAGGATTTAAGTGAAAACCAGTATTGCATGGGCTTGTTCTCTAAGGAAAAACAACTGCTTTTACTTCTGTTTAAATGGTTCTTGCTGATGGATCTCAATGAAATTTCCGCCTTCTCTATTGAAGTTTCAGAATACTGCAAATAGGCTGCTGGAGACCCTTCGCTCGCCATTGAATAGGTTTTGGAAAAAGTACTGTATTTGAGTTCGCTTGCTGTCGAAAATAGCTACAATATTCCCATTCAAAACATGGATTTATGTAGAGATGCTCTCAAATTTGCGACTCAATAGTTTTCATTTAAAGCTGAGCATTACGAAAAAGAATAAAAACTCAGCATTTTCTGCAGAAAAGAAGAAAAAGCACCGGAGGAAAACATTATAATTGAGGAAGATGAAGAAAAAGAATAAGATCATTAATGAAAACTCCTTAATTTATTATTTTTTTTTTTAAATCTAAAAATAAAAAAAGAATTCATCATTTTAATAAAAATTTATATTAATTTATTTCTGAATTTACATAAATTAAATTAAATCATTTCATTTTAAATAGTTTTTATTCTCTTTTTTCTTTACTTTCTACTGATTAAACAATAAATTAGGAATCAATAGTTATGGTTAATACATATATATATGGTTTTAATATTATTATTATTTCTCTTTATTTTTAATTATAAAATAAATTATTGAGGTACTAGACTGGATTCTGAGAAAACTTGTTATTATATAAAACAAAGAAATATATAATTTTCTAAAACTTAAAAGATTGACAAATTTAAAATCACATAATGAAACTGGAAGATTTTTTTCAAAGCTGTAAATTCATGATTATAGAGTAATTAATTAAATGTGGAATAAAATAAATTTTAGATATATAGATATAATTATTTAAAAATAATTTAAAATATAAAACACAATCTATTCTAAAGATTTATATGTAAAGAAGTTATTATTTGTTCAATTTTAGTATATAAAAGCTGGTAAATTATGAAGAATTTGAAAAGGAAATGCAAAGGGATTACTAATTTCTGATAAATTTGTAATGGCAAGAAATATTAGAATATTGCAATTATTAGAGACTGAAGTCGGAAAGGTTATTATAAAAGAAATTAATTGGAGATTCAGCAGAATTGATAATTAGGCAGATTTTTATAGTAGATCATTTTATATTTGGTTGGGATGACACAGTACAGCAAAGGTTTGCGTAGGAATTTTCAATACCTTCTCTTTTGTTATTAGTAAAAATACTTATAACTGACTAGCAGTACTAGAAGGCAATTGATTTCTGCAATTTAGTAATATTTTAAATTATCGACAAAATAATAGCTTGTGTGTGACTAATTTTTACTATTGTTTTAAAAGATTTTAGAAATAAATAATAACACTTTCTAAGCCCTCTATTTCATAGGATATTCTTTTAAATGTTTAGATAATTAGCAGGAGGCTGCGTAATAAAATTTATTAGAAATTAATTAAATAAGAAATTTAAATAAAAAAAATAAATAATATTAATTTTTCAGAAAATACATTTAGTAATCCGAATAGCTTTGTACTGATGTATTATAATTTATAAAAAAATTAAAATTTATTTTATATAATTTTATTTTCTAATGGAATTTTATAGGAATCATTTTTTCAAGTTGTGAATGCTGGGTTAGGAAATTAAGATATTATAAGTCAATAGCAAAGTGAAAATCCAAATTAACAAATCGTAAAAATGTTAAATAATAATATATATATACATACATAAGCAATATATTTATTCTTTATAGCATATAGAAAATGAATATAGTTAGTATGGTAATAAAGAAAAATTATTGTATTATAACGATGACTTAGAAGATATGGGCCCTTTATATGTATTTAAATACGTAGCATATCCTATAAAAAAACATATAATTTTTTAAAAGACAAATTCTCTTTCTGTAAAAGAAAAAGCATTTTTGAAAGTAACTTGGATGACTATTAATTTAAATTAGCATATTTATAATTTATTTAATTTTCTATTTTATATTTTATTAAAAAACTTTCTTTTTTTTTTTATTCTAAAACAAATTTATATACTTTTATTATATATATTAAATAATGTTCTAATTTATATTAAAATTTTTAAAACAAGGGTTTTTTTAATTCAAAATAATAAAAAATTAATTCTTAAGTTGCATTTTATATTTAAGATAGTTTTTAAAAATTACTATTATTATTAATAATTTATGAATATATCAAGAATTACTATAATAAATACAAAAATTATCATATATATTTTTAGTTTAATATGATTGCTATATTATTATTTTAAAAAAAATAATTAAACTTTTTAAATGAGAGTAGAATATGTAATAAAAAACTAATAATACTAAATGCATTTTTTGTTTTTATTAATAATACTGATTCTATTGGATTATTATTATTATAATATTAAACAAAAGGGCTATAATTACTTAATTCTTTTTCAAAATTTCATAATGAAATTAATTTTATTTCAGTATACTATTAAAAGCCCTTTCGTATTTTAATGTAGTTTAAGCCATAAATAAAAATACTTATAACCATTAATATTAAAATAAAAAAATACTTTTTTTAGCAACAAATTAATAATTTTCTCAAAAAAAAACATACAATAAAAAAATCAAAACTAAACTTACCTTAAAATAATATCTCTATCAAAAGCTAAATCAATAAAAATAAAAAATGAGCGGAGATTCAATTTCTTCATCTTCATTAGATGAACAAACATCAGTTGACGACTTGTTTGGAAAGAAAAGATAAATGAAAAGTCATTCAACTTAAACAGAAATAGTGTAGAGGGATCACGTTCCTGTTTCTGTATTAAAATCTTTTTCCCTAGAATCACTAGCATTCCCTAAAGCACTTCAGCATTCTCACAACATATTCTGTAGATTACAAATATTTTACTTTATTTATTATCATTTATATAATATTTTATTACTAGTTATGATTTTGGGGCTCATTGCAGTAATGGTGTCCAACAGATTATTAAAAGAAGACGATTCCGACAGTTCTATTAGAAATAGCGGTTTAAAGTAAAACTAAAATACAATCAAAATTATCATTCATGAATGATTTAATATTCTAATATTAATATATAATTAAACTATTTTGTTTGAAGAGGGTTCTTTTTCGCTATTGGAATGATCATTCTCTACGGTGTATTATACTTTCCTAATTCTATTATTCAAAGACCGCATCCTGTATTTTGGAGATTGGTAAATGCAGCAGGAGTTGGTTGGTTGCTTGTAGTTACTTTTGCTAATTTCTTGGTAAGTATCTATTTTTTAATACATCTTATTAGTTAATAAATCAAATCAATTAATAATTATATAAATTAGAACAAAATAGAATTGTAAAGATTCTTACAAATCGCTGTTGACCCTACTTTAGGAAAAGACAACTACGTGGAATAAGTAAAATAAAATGAAAATTTCAATTCATTTTAGAAGTTTTTATAATAACTTACCACCCTATATTTTAAATATTAGTCTTATGCTTTAGAATGTTAATTCCACACCCCTGGTCACCCATAAGGAAACTTTTTCCATTTTACTTCAGTAAAATAATAATTTCATAAAAAACATATTTGAAGCTCTTTTTTTTATTCAGAACTTTACAGATATGTACTTTTTCGCCCACTTTTTAGGCTGGTTTTTCAAAATGATTGCCCTTAGAAATTTTTGGATTTCTTAATTTTAATCCATTATATTCGAAATTATTGAATTGAGTTTGAAAACATGGCTTGATAACTTTGCTGAGTGCTGGTGGGACTCCATCATTTTGGATTTAATTATTGCCAATACTGGAGGAATGCTGGCTGGATGGGCAGTTATTAAGATTTGCAAAATGCAAGAAATTACGATAAAAGAATATGCCATTTTTAGTTCTTCAAAAAGATTTTTGTATTTTATTGGACTTCTTGTATTGGTAAAAATATTGCTATTTTAGATAATATTCAAATACATTTATTAATTTCCTTTTTTCTATAGTAAAATTTGATTGATTTAAGTCACTTTTTCAACAAATTTGCTATCAAAATTCCTCAAAACCACAACTTGTTAGCTGTTAGGATATTTACTTTAGGGTTTTTAGTTATACCTGCTTTCAAAGAGTGCTTTGTTTTTATTACAGATAACACTTCAAAAAGGTAATATATTTAAAAATAAGCAGTTAAATAACTAATTTTTAGTATTTTATTTTTAATTGTTTTTATTTTGCAAAAAAAATTAGAATCGGACAAGCTGCCTGGTGCTTTTTGGCTATTTTGTTTATGGAATGGAACTTATTTTTCTTAAATTACGATCCTAAAGACTATCAAGAAGGTTTCCCTACCTATATAGTAGTATTTTGGTGTTGTTTAGCGTTTATAATAATTGTAATCTTCATTGTATTGTTTATAATCGATATTAAGAGATTTTTCAGATCTAAATGTTAAAAGAAATAGAAATAACTTTAAAAATAGTTAAAAAAAAAGAGTTTATGAACTAATTAAAATAAAAAGTTATTTTGATAATATTAAAAAAAATGTGAAATTATAAAAAAAAAAATGTGAAATTATTATGATTTAAAATGATATAAATAACATAAAATAATCAATTAAAAATAAGAATTAATATTTATTATAATTTAGTATGGTGATAATATTTAAAATTGTTTTAATTAAGAGTGATTAGTATTAAATGTATATAAAAAATAAATTTACAAACTATTTAAATTATATTTATTTAATATACATGTTGTGCTATATAAACTTTTCATTCATTCATTAGTTATTTTATATTACTAAATTAAATTTTAGTAATTAATTAGTTAGAGAGTAAGATATTTAAGTTCTATTTTAATCATAATTTAGTATTTTATTTGTATGGGTAATAATTAATTAAATAGCTATATGTTATATATTTTTTTATTAGTAAGATAACAATGAATAATTGAAATTTGTATGTTTTTTTGTTGTTATTAAAATTTTAATGCAGAGAATCTCAATAAATAAAAGATCCCTTATTGCTAGCACTTGCAGTAGTTTTTTCAATCAAATCTTCTGGAATGTTCGTTGTGGGCATTTTTTATTAAATATCGTCTTTTTAATATCTTCCGCCTTTTTACTTTTTTTCGACATTGGAATAGTTATGCTAATTCTGTTTGGAAATGTCATTTTTCTAATTTTTTAGATAATTACTTCTTTGATTATCGAACTGACCTTAGGAATATTGTTAATATGGAAATTAGATCTTTCTCCGATGGTCGGATCTATATCAATGAAAATAGCGGGTTCTCCAACGAATGAAAACCTGAAAACAATGTGAATATAACATTATATATATTCATAACTTTAATGTATTTATTGGCTTACCAACTCTTTCCTTTATTTCGCGGAACAAAGCAAAGTCTAATACGCGCTATTAATTGCTTTATTTCTATGCTGGCTCTTATGGGAACGATTTTGAAGTCTCGCTGCAAAAAAAAAAAAATATTTAATTTGATAAGCAATGATAAGTTAAATAATTGCATTACTTTAGGCCAATTCCAGTGTAAAGCTGTTGTGATTTCAATCAAAATACTGCCGGTAAACTGTATGTCTACATCAGCTAAAAATTCAAATGATTCAGATTTTTGGGGAATAATTTCCTTAAATATAGGGGGGTCTCCTTTTATCTATTTGAAAAACGAAACAGTTTGATAGGAACAAAATATGACTATAATTATATATTACGGTGAAATTTCGAATAATAATTTCTTGTAAAAAATCGGGCAATTTTTTGTTAAATGACTTCCAGAGCAGTTTTTTAATTTTGTCTTTGAAATAATTATTTGATTTCCACTCTGTGTAGAACACAGATAAGAGTGTTTGTAGCCAATTAATACCAATCTTCCCTTTATAATATTTTGAAAATCTTATTTAAAATTGAAAAAAAAATAATTTCGTGTATTTAAAAAAATGTACGTGAAAAGTCATGACTCCCCATATTAACTGAATCTTCCAGTCCATTTAGAAATTCTGACTAAAACATCGTCCCAACTTAGGCTGTGAATATGATAATTTAAAAAAAATTTATAAAAATCCAAAAAAATATTTATATAAATGAACAAACTAACGTCTTACAACTATCCATTTGCATACTCCCCACGAAGTTACTTTACTGCATCGTTCCATCTTCTTCTTATTGTTAATCATCCAGTTCCAACATACTCTCTTCCAGCCGACTTATACTCTGTTCCATACTTTCGCTCAGTCCTTTATCTGCAGTGATGAGAACTCTCCTCATATGCTGTGTTTTTTTTTATTTTATTTATTAAAGAGAAAAAATGAAAGGGTTTATAATAAAAATATACCTTGCTTTGGCGGTCAATGCAAAGCAACTGTTCCAAAAGCACATTTTTTTTAATAAGTTTTATAGTTCTTTCGTGCAATTCGAGCAATTCTTCATAACTTCTGACGACATCGGAGAGAGATTTGGAGGATTTCGAGGCGGCCTTTTAGAAGTCGTTGAATTTTTTTTGAAGACTTCGGAGTGAATGTTGACAGACTTATTGCCAAAAACTTCTTTTTCTATGCCTCCGACGACGGCACTCAATTGTTTGTGACATTTGAAAAAATCTACCTTGTACTTAGCGCCTTCTTCTTCTAATTCGACTTTCATGACTCGGAGTTCTTCTGTTTGCTTGTTGATGCTGACGAAGAAGTGTCTCATTATTTCTTTGTTTTCTCCAATTCCCTCGTGCACGGAAAACGCCAATTATTGCAGAAATTTCTTACTCCATTACTTGTTGGCCCGCAGCGTTTTCGAGTACAAAATTTTCGACGCCAAATTCGTCGAGTACACTTCGCATGCGTTGTACAAATCATCCAAAAAATTCATTATTTCAGTGTCGTACTTTAACAAATTCCCGATTTCTTCGTGGTACCTCTGCTGGTCCACCTTCGTTTTCTCCAGCTTCCGCTACAACTTTTCCACGATTCTTTGATACGAGCCCAGCGTCCTTTACCCACCGCTGATTGGCTGGTCTTTAAAACTGCTGACGTTGTTGGAGAAGGCAAGTTGTGATTCGTCCTCTTCGCCTTTTTTATTGTGTAAATATATTTTAGTTAATAGTAACTTCCTTTTTTAAAGTACCGAAAAACATGGGGTCTTCTTGGAAATTGATGGTTTGCGAATTGTGCAGAGCATCTGAAGACATCGTATTATTTGTCATTAGCTTCAGATCATTTGAATTTTTGTGGGAAGACATCTAGTTGTTACTCGAAATTTTGTTTCCGTTTTGTTGGAACTGGCCCAATATTTGCTTTTCTTACTAAATGTAATGGTAGTTCAGTAGTTCTTTGTAAATTCTCTCAGAATCAAATACCATTTCATTATAAGACTACAAAATCCCCCTCATCACAGTCTTTACAAGCACCAAAAGCTGCTTTTACCACTTTTCTTTAAACTCAAAAATTTTTTTATTCGCTTCATACACACTCTTCTGTGCATCTTTTTTCAGATTTTTTGCAGCAAAGTACTTATTTCTGACAAAAATAAACAAATATTTTTATAAGTAAAAAGAAATAAAAATTAGGTTAAATTCAAAACTATTTAAAATTATTATTTCAATTGCTAGGTACCGCTGTGTTTGGTAATTGAATCGTAACGTATTAATAGTGTTTTAAAGTTCTACAAATTATTGCGCATAGTCATTTTTTTTCGGGTCTTAAAATTTTTCAATATGTTCTTTCAGAATTTTTTCTGTTTTTTCGTATTCTTATTTGGCCTTTTGCAGTTGAGAATCGCATTTTTCCATCGATAAACAAATATTTTTTTTTTCTTTTTTTAAGTTCAAATAATCTTCCTAATATTCCTCTCTCAACATTTAGCAAAACTCATAAGCTCCTTTTTGCAAATAATTAGCGCATGTATCATGCGTCTTACTGCTAGTCGTGACGGCGGCCTTTTATTTTAAATTTTTTTTATATTTTTGTTAGTATTGAAGATAGTACTCCCTTACCTTTATTATTATCCAGCTTGGCATTATAATGTATTCTGAAGCTTCACTTTTGTAATCATTGTATATATAATCATTAACTATTGTCTATTTATCTGCTGTCAATTCTTGAATATTGAATCTATGAGTTTTGTTTTGCGTATTTTTTTCCTCCATTTCTTATAGCAAATCTTTGTAGCTGGTCCGCAAAAAGGATGGTTTTCCTTTATAAAATTAACATTTTTTCGCATAATGTAATTTCTATTATTTATTTTTTTATTAGCTTAATTTGTTATTTACCCACTTCTGATAAATTTTTGGAAAACTGGAGTTCTATGGATATCATTTGCTTTATGAAATCTTCGAGAGCTCCTATTTTTTCATTATAAAGTTTCTTTTGAATTTTCATTAGCGCCTAATTGTCATGTTTTTCCAATAATAGTTCTCTATTTATTTTTTGATATTAAAGTACTATAAATAGAGATAAAATATTAAATAGTTTAATTGTTATACCTTTTTCTTTCAGGAGATATATGCTTTTTTTCCTTCGTTTATTTTTTCTGCTGATTATTGTTAGGATTGTCCAAGTCTTCAGAACTACTGGCGAAGGCACCTTCTGAAACTTGATCTGATTTTTATATTTGCGTTCTGAGTTGTTTTTCTCGTTATTGGTGTTGTTATTGTTATTCTTTTCGATTTCTTATTCTAAATCGGCCTGCAAAATATCTATCTTTTCATCAACAATGTTAATCGTAGAACTCCTCTTCTACATATAAAGTTGCTTTATTTGAGGAGCCTCCATCATTCTTTTTTCTGGCTAATATTATTAATAAAAATTTTTTTTTTTCATGTTCTCCATTATCATAGAATCTGATTGGTCTTCAAACGCTTTATCAATTTCCTTTTTCACTATTTTAAGATTAAAATTACATCATTTTAAATGACGATATGGTGCCAGTTTTAAATTATTTTATGAATTTAAAAACTTAAAATATTAAACCATCAGTCTGTTTTTTTATCAATATTTTTTTATTTTAATTTATTAACCAATTCCCATGAATATTATAAAAAATGTTATTTGTTATAGATATATTTATATATTTTACCTAAATTTAAAGAAATTTATGATGATTTTTCATGATTTTTCATTTTCAATTGTATAAAGGCTAACACTCCAACAACTTACAGGAGAATACATAAGAAAACTCCTAATATTATTCCTCTATAAAAGTCTTAGTTCCAAATAGTCTGAAATCCAAAAAAACTAAGTATGATTGACAAAACTATTAGACTATTTTTTTTAGTTAGAAATTTCATCATTTATATTATAAATAATAAGTTAAGCAAGCTGTCTATAGTTATTTGATAGAAATATATGCAAATAAGGAAATGGGATTTGACTTTGTTATTTTTCTTTTGAAATTATATATATATTCCTTAACTTAATATAATAAACTAATATGATGGTATTATTATTATAAAATAAAATATTACTCATATATAAAAATCAGTTTATTTGTAAATTAAATAATCAAATTGGATTTAATTATTTTTCTTTTCTTTTTAATATTATTTTATAAACACAAGTATTGAGCTTAATATAGTAAGTAATGTAATATATTTCTTAATATTTTGGTTAAGAAGTAATTTTTTACAAAACATTCAATTTATTTATTTATTTTATTGCTATAACTAATATGTAAATTTTCTTTAAAATTTATATTTTATAAAAAATAATTAATTATTAATTAAAATATTATTATAACTTTCTTCAAAAAAAAATGATTAAAATATGCTATGGTAGGTATTTTAAGAATTAATTTTGTACATTTACTATATAGTTTAATTTTCTTGAATTTATTAGTCCTTTTTGTTAAAAAAATTTGAGTATCGATAAAACAAAAAAATTTATTTTTCACAAAAATATATTGAAAATAATATATAGTATATATTTATTTAGTAAAATAATAAAATCACCAATCAATATATGAGAAAAATGTGAAAAAAAACAAAATTAAATTTTTTGAAAGTATATAAAATTTTCTATAATTTTAATTAAATTTATAATTATTATTTGATTACGTTCTGTTTTCTTTATTTTTTATAGAAAATAATACAAAATTCTGTTTTTATAGAAATAATCATTATAAAAGATATTTTAAATATATATTTAATCTAGAGATTAGTCTAGAGTTGTGTTCTTTTGCAGTTTTATAAATGTTGTTTAGTTTATAATACCTTTATATTGAAAATAAAATATTCTCTTTTTAAAAATGAATATGGCATAAATAATGTAAAAGTTTAGAAAATAAAGCTGAATAATTTTCATTTAATATTGTATAACTCAAATATGTTTGGGAATGTGCAATATGCACTTCTATTTTATATTTTGAGTTTTTTTATTGTAGAAATTTTGGAGATTATCTCCTAATACTGTGGAATTTACTTTTAATACTTTTAGATAAAATATTTATTATTATTTAATGGAATTTAAATAAACTAATTATATAAAATATATTATTGTATTTGATTACTTATTAATAAATTTAAAGAGGAAAATAAAAAAATATTATATAAAAAATTTGTTTTTCTCATTAATATATATTATTAGCATCAAATTAATTAATATATATAATCAGAATCAAATTCTGATAATTTCTATTTAAAATTTAAATGTATTAATCATAAATATACAATCTCAAATATCAATAAATTTATATAATGCTATTTTTAATTGAAGAAATTGAAAAGCTATGTAATTTTCTTCAAAAATAATTTTTATGTGTTTTGAAATTTGTTTTAAGAAATCTTTTCTTTTTAATGTTAAATTTATTTATGTTATCGGCAATTATTATAATATGACTATATGTTTGTATTTGTATATTTTACAATTAAAATATGAGAGATAAAATAAAATCAATATAAGATTATCTCATGATGATTTATGATTATATAATTTTTATTTAAACTTTTATTACATTTATTAGTATTGATGATTAATTATACTAGTAAAATTAAATTATACGTATAACTAGTTAATTACTCTAATAATTAATTACTGATACTCGTTCATATATTATAGTAAGATTGACAAGAATTTAATAAAAAATTTTAATTATACAAAATATTCAATGATATCTATATTTAAGAACTATAATTCTATTTAATTTTTTAAATAAGGATTTTTAACTCATATATTGAGAGAGAACGAAATATTAATCTTATAACAATTAAAACTTTAAAGCAAAAAAAAAAAAACCAAAATTAAAATTAAAAAAAACCATTAATTAAAGATTTTTAAAAATGAATAATTAATTTTTTGAAGGTCCTGAAATAAATCATAGTCTCTTTAATACTTATTATAAATCATCTTGTAATAATATAGAAGATACTTATGATATTTAAAAAGAAAGCACATTATAATAAATTAATAATGATGAATTTAATTATTTATTCAACAAAAATATTTTTCATAAGATGAAAATAATATGGAATATAATAACTAACTCATCAAAAATATTTCCGCCTATGATGAAAATTAGTAAAGAAATAATAATAGTACGTTTTTAATGCATATTTTAGAAGATTCTTAAATTTATCCTGCTCACTTTCAATTTAATAATAAATCATCAAATAATAATATTGATGATTTTAATGATATTTAAAAAGAAAGATCAATATAAGAAATTAATAATATGGAAAATAATGATTAATGCAGAGAAAATATTTCTTCCCATGATAAAAATTATTAAAGCATTAATAATAATAATTTATATAATAATAATAATTAATAAGACAATATGAAAAACATTGGATTATTATAAGAAAATAATTATTTAGAAAATAGCTTTTTAAATTTTATAACAATTCCAAATAATACTAATAATAATAATGATGATTTTAATATTTGGGATTCTAATTAATAATTAGCTTAAAATAAAGTAACTACCAAATCCAAAAATAGGGGTTAGGAGACTAAAAATTTGACTAGAAATTTTTTAAATTTTCTAACTAATAAATTAAGTTACATACTTGAAAAATAAAAAAATACGAATAAATGATGTAAAATTTAAAATTATCTTAAAAGTAAGATACATATATGTAAATTTTATAAAAATATTAGAATAATAGTAGCTATTTAAATATTATAAACGAAAGAAAGAAGATATACCATAATAATATTTTAATGAAAATTAAATTGCTTAATCAAATTCAAAATTATTAGCCAGCTTTCCCTCCTGGGATTATAATTAACAATTTATTGATCTCCATAATATGGAATTGAACTAATAAATGTGTGGAATATCTAAATAAAATTTTATAAAAATATTCAAGAAAATGTTAAAATATTTAATGATAACTTAATATGATACTTACTTTTTAGCTGAAAATGGAGAGTCTAAAGTAAAAAATAAAAGAATTTATTAGATATTTAAATTAAAATTGTTTAAATTTATAGATGGACAAGGTTTTATTAAAAATAAAAATGACCTTTTATATTCTATAATTTGAATATATATAAAATAAAATATTTTATATTAATATATATTTATTTTCTATGTAGTGATTTTATTTTTAGAACATATAGTATATTTTTTAGCAAATAAATAATTTAAAAAAAAAAAATGATTATTTTACTTATTATATAATTTTCAATCTATTTTTTTGAAAAATATATTATTTTATGATATATTGATACTCAAATTTCACTTATCTAAAAGGATAAATAAATCCCATAAATTAAAGCCATATAGTATATATATAAAATTAATTTTACTTAAATTATTTTATTTCTTAAGTTAAATAATTTATTTTATTTATTTAAAATATTTTAAACATACACAAAAGTGATTTATTATTATAAAAATATATCTATGAATGAAAATTATAATAGAATACATATTATATTTTCAAACTGTAGATATTTAAGCAATGAAGGTTTATACATTATTACTCCTTCTTAAATTGTTATCAACTGAGTTTTATTGATTCGTTGATTAATGAATTGAAATATATAATATATAAACAATATAGTATTCCTATTGAAACAAAGTAAATTAATATATTATTTATTAATTATTTAATTGCATATATTAAAGTAAAATCTCTATCTCACATTTATCTGGGAGACTGCGTTATGAAATTTTAGAATATACTTTCATACTTTTAAGTATATGAATCATAAATTGTTAGTTTAGTGGGGCTCTGCATTTAACTAATCTTTAGTTTTTTATTCAACTTAACTAATTTCAGGTTAAACAGATCAACTCCTGTCATTATTCGCTATTTAGCCTTTTATTTATTGGCACTATCGGTATCTTCAAATATTTCCCCTACTTTTTGAGTAGGAGAAGAAAACTAATAATTTAGGCTGGACTTTTTATTCATGTATAATGAGTTTTTCTTTGTTTCTAAATTCCCATTATCATCATTGAAGCTACTGTTACACTCTTCATCTACTTCTTCTTTAGATTATTTATTATCGGACATGTACTTCTATAAATCGATGATAGAAGAATTAAAGTCTGGTTGCTAAAGCATTTCTTTCGCAGATTCTTGTTATTTTTACTAATTTTCTTTTATTGTTTTTGTAGAGTTTAATTTGCTTTTTATGTCTTTGAAATTGTTTTCTAATTAATTTTACTTTTTCTTATTTTTGTTTTATTCATTATTCTTAACTTTAAATCTGGATTCAATTTCTTCACTATTTTCAATCTATTCTTCATCTTCTTCTTATTACTATTATTCTCCATTGCTACAACTACTGCTGAAGTCATTATTGAAGTTTCGTTTTAAAAATGAATTGATACAATAATCCACTTGGTTCTCTTTTTTACAGCTGTTTCAAACTTTTAGTTTTACTTAATTTCATTTTTATGTTATACTTTTTTCCAAGGAAAGCAACTCTTTGCTGTAGGTGATTTATCACTTGCTTTTTTTTTCGTGTTTGATAACAATGCTACGTCAGAATAACTTCTTTAAGAAAACGGATTAGAATCCATGGAATTCGAATTTTGACAATTCTCTAAGAATAATGAAGGATAATTTTTGCTTTCTTTTTAGCAACTATATTCTTCTTCTTTATTAAATGCTTATTCTTTTTAGCTAGTATTTTTTTCAATTTATTATATTTGTTCTTCTTCTTTTTCTTCTTCGATAGAATCTTCTATTTATTAATTATTTTTCGGAGGGTGAATATTTTGTTTCATTTCAATTTTTTTAATTCTTTTTTTGCTTTTCTTGATTTTAATTATTATTTAAAGTTAATTTATTTTCTTTATTTAATTCCATGTTTGTATTAATATCTGCTATGGCACTTTCTTTTGATTTTTGACCAATAATATTACCAATTTATTTCATATTACCATTAATACGTTGATTTTTTGCCTAAAATCGATTTTTAGAAAAAAAATCATCTATTTCTATCTCTTGTCCTTAATCACTCTCTTCTAATTTTTCATCACTTGTAGGCGCCTAATCTTTTCCTTAATACTCACTTGAGGATTGTGATGTGATAGTAGCGGAATTTTATTATTTTTATGAAGGTGGTTTGAATTATTTTTTTACAGCTTTAGATGTTTTAATATTCAGATTTTCCTATTGGTTAATTGCTAATTCTTCTGCCAGTGTCATATTTTAAATAATAATTCCGTTTTATTGAACGGTTCTAATGTTCATACTGATGTTGTTGTTGTTATTGCTTTTATTGTTGTAGGTGCTATTCTATGAATATTTATTAACACTTTTATTCCCCATTGAGTTGAAAGGAATTAAATCACTTAGTTTAATTTCTGAATTGTTATTGAAAGAATCATCATTTAAATTCATTTAGCCTATATTAGGACTGGGTTTCTAATTATTTTAGTTATCTTAAATTTTGGTCACTCCTGCTAATGAAATAGAGTGCTCTGATATTACCATATTTTTTTGTTAACTTTACTACTATATCCCCTAAAATAGGCTTAACTAGGGCTTCTTGATATCAACTAATTTCTTTTTATCGTTATTGTGGCTAGTGTTCATTGTAAATTGATCCAATAAATTTAAATTATTATACAAAACATCTTGTTTGCTTCCTTAATTTTAGAGTTGAACTTTATCACCTTCCTGATTTTCTTGTTGAAGAGCCATAAATATGCCAGAGTCGAAGGAAGAATCAGAATTTAATTCTTCTTTTTAATTTTTGATTTGATGCAAATTTTGATTTGCTATTTTTTGTTTTTATCTTAACGACCAATCTTCTTGTTCACCAACTTCTTCTTATTCCACGTTATCATCTATTACAGAATTCATTGATACTTCTCTACTCAAAAGGCTTTTAGCATTATTATTATTATAATAGTTGTTGTTCCCTAGAGAGTCTGTGGTTTGAGAAAATAAATTCTAAGTAAAATTGAAGCAGTCTAAAGTAGCTTGTTTTCGTCCATTATTTATCTGATTGGTAACTTTCGGCTTTTAAATTTGGAAAAATTGCTTTTGACCAGGATTTGTAATAATTTTTTTATTTTGGTTGATCTTTTAGTACAGCTACATATTGTTTGAATTTTGGAGGATTTAAGCATGTAAAGAATCATCAACTATCGCTTTATAAGGCTATAATGTGTCGGGGTCGATTTTTGCCTGAGAAATCAAAACTCCTATCTTAGGGTCTAGATTTCCTAAAAATTCAAAATCATAGTTTTCCTTAATTATTTCCATTATCAATTATCTATCTAGAACTGATTGCTCGTATTAAATCCAAGCATTTCTTTCCTATTCGTCTCTTTATTTTAATTTTTTATTTTTGTTATTTTAATAATTAAATAATATAAAAAAATTTCAAATTACTAAAGATTATCATTATTGACTTTGGTATAGTTATTTCGCATTTATTCTAAGATTAATGGGTTTAAGTATACCATTTCTTCGGTGAGAGAGTCGTATACCATTTAAAATCGGAAAGTGAAAAACGCTTTTACGAAATTTTTTTCGTAATCTGCAGGAATTATGTGTTTTCCTAAAATTTTTAATTTAGTTGTAATTTCTTTTTTTCGCAAATATAAAAAGATTAAACTTTTACCATTGCTTCTTATCTAATGAATGACAGCTTTGTAGTTTTTATGCTTTTCAACCAATTAGTAAGCTGTTTTAAACCCTATTCCTTTGATTGATTCTAAATAATCGCATCCCGACAAAATGCAAAGAGTGAGAAACATATTCGGGTTCCATTTTGAAAAATTTTATTCTGTGCAATTTACCAAATCTTCATAACTTATTTCGTCTCCTTCCCCCTATATTTAAAAAAAATTAATTAACAAATTTAATTTTTTAACGATTTTTTTTGTTTTTTTTCACATTAGGAAATTACCATTGCATTCATTTTGTAAAATACTTTCAAGCTTCCAAAAGCTAAGAGATCAGAATCTTCTGAAATCAAAACATCGACATACCCTGACATGCTCAGATAAGCTAATTGGGCGTCTGCTTCAAAAGGAGCTACAATTACTTCGACTCCTTTTTTTTATTTTACTTTCTATGTAATATAGTATTAGATTTTGAATGGTTTTCAAATTATATTTACTTCTTATTATAATTAATGCATACCCAAATTAGTTCATAAGCCATTTGAGGGGTCACATCTATTGAGAGTGCGAATTTTTCATTTGCTTTGTCATAATTTTTTTCTGCCATAAATTTCAAAGCTAATTCCTTATTTTTACTACGATTTCTTTAAATTAAATTTAAAATTTATATATATTTTTTATGATTTTTTTTATAATTTAATACGCATCTCTTTCACTTTCTTTAAGTTTTTTTGAAGGCAATTTCCCTCCATCGAAAACCAAAACGACTTAAATATCACAGTTTAATAACTAGTCTATTTTTTTTAAGCAATATTCTATTAATCTATATGTATATATATGATTATTAGAATTAAATATATAAATATGAGATTCTTCTTAAATAATTAGATAATTTTACTTTTCTGATTTGTTTTTAGTCGCCAATTCAGCAGCACAAGTGAATATCCCTTTATGCAACCTAAATAATTTTTAAATATAATAAGTTATTTAACTTAAATGATTCTATTTAAAAGATTTAAAATTGATTATATACTTATATATATCGTTTTTAAATACTTATTTAATAATTATGTTAGTTTTATTTACCATGAATAAGTATCGATGGCTACTTTTTTTCCCCGGTAGTTTTCAATTCTCTTTTTTTTAACAATGGATTTTATATTCGGTAAAAGACCTTAAATACCCATATTGAAATATAATTTACTTTAATATACAACTTTTTCACAATTGAGAAATCAATTTGATATATCCTTATGAAGTTTTAATAATATATTTTATTTACAAGAGATTTATTGTTTTAAATATGCTCTTTTTTTTTCCTATATAATGATTAATTCCGCCTGATTCTATAATGCAAACACAATTAATTGAGAGTTTAATATATGCAAAAATGTTAATATTGAACTCACATTTGTGTTATGAAAAAAAAAAAAAAATTAAAATCAAAATATCAAAATAAACCGCTCCAAATTTAATTAAACTATTATGTTGTTTAATAAATTAATAATATTATTTTTTTATCATATTTTATAAGAATTAAGGCTATAATATTAATGCATTTAGTTATTCAGCTAATTTTTACTAAATTGTTAAAATTATATTATTATATATAATTATCAAATTATTGTTAATAATTATTTGTATACATTGAAAAAATAAATAATAAAAATTAAATAATATTTTTTTATAAATTTAAAATCCTTTTAATGTTCTATTTAAATAAAATTATTTTCTTCTAAATATTAAATAATATATTTTATTATACTTACTATAAAAAAAAAAAATTAAAAGATGTAAAAAAATTCATATTAACATTAGGTTGATTCGATATTAGAAATAATCCGAGTATTAGTATTGGGAGGATATTTTTGGATGATTATAATAATGCCGAAATTAATTCTGTAATTTGTAGCTAAAGATAAACTTTTTTAATTGAATTATATAATTTATTAAAAATACACCTCTATTTCTTCATTTATGCTTGGTATCTTAGTCATAAATGATATCTATTTAATATTTAAGGGACATTCTAAGTAAAAAATGGATTTTTATAATTAATATTATGGATAAAAAATTATGAGTTTTTTTTATAAAAGAGAAATTTAATATTTGTCAGGAATTGCATTGCTTTTAAGTTTAATTAATCTCTATTATATTTTGCCGCAATGTTAAAATTTGATGGAAAAATTAAAGTAAATAATAAATACAAAAGTAAATGAATAAGACTGTGTAGAAGAAGTAGATTTAAAAAAAATATAATGAATGAATAGTATAAATAAAAATAATAAATATTAACTGTATAAAGGAAAATGAAATAATATTAAAGTACATTAAATGTAACAGTGTTTTTAGGCGCTTTTTTTATACTGTATGAATACTTAAGGCAAATAAAACTGAGATAAATTAATTGTGCTTGATTTTTTATTAATATTTTTCTTTCCACATAAAAATAAGTGAAATCACTTTTTTATATATGAAATTTCTACATTTATATAACTATCTAAATATAATTATTTTTATAATTACATTAAAAATTTCTGTACATGAACATTTTTTTTTTTATTTTTTAATTTTACGAATTTATGTATAATATTATTTAATTAAAAGGATTTTATTTTATAAAAACAATTTCATTAATTCCCACATATTTGAGCGTTTAATTATATAGGGCTGCTACCATTATTATATTTTTAAATATTTGTTTGTTTCTGGTTAAACATCACTTTTTTAATTTTAAATTAGTGTGGCAAAGCACCTCCTATTATTTAGTATAGACTACTTAATCAATTAGTTTAGTAATTTATTAGTATTATTATATTTTAATCTATTATTCTTTTTTCTTCCCTTTTTCAAATAAAAACGAAAAACAGAGAAAAAGCTATTCCCATATTGACTGCAAACGCCTAGGTAAATTCAAACACAGTTTTTGATTGATAAATTCTTAACTTCCACGCATCCCCGTCCATCCCATCGTAGGCGCTGTACAAAAAACCTCTTAAAATCTTTTAAGAAAGCCAAAATTGCGCACTAAAAAGAGTAAAATTGGCTGTTCGAAACACTTATTGTTCAATTCTGTGACTATTACCCTTGTAAATCGCTCCGAACATTATCGCATATACCAAATATCCTGTCCTTAATCCGAGCATTATCTTCACCAGAAATATATTTTTGAGGAATTTCAACTTTCTGAACATGAAATCGGCAATAATTTGAGTGGCGAAAAATGCGAAGAGCATAATTTGCAAGTCAAGTTCGCTAAGACTTTTAAAGAATATTGCGAGGCTGGGAAATACGAAAAACTATTAGAAAATGAGCAAAAATAGCAAAAATGATATTTCCATGTTTTCTTTCAAAATGGGAATAAAATAGCCGAATCCTTCCTGGTCAACCAAAGAGGTGTACACATCACTCAGAGCAGAATGAGAAGAACTTCTTTCTATCAGAGTTTGCATCAATTGACTTGGAGACATGGAGCCTTTTTCTTCTGCGGAGGAATCGTTTTCGGAGTTGGAGATAGTGCTGGACTTTATTTTGGTTTGGTTGAGTATTTGGTTGTATATTTTGGGATTTTTGAAAATAAACGCATAAGAAACTACGAGAGTAGCAAAGTAAAATGCCAGGCCCACTCCCTGCAAAATTACCATTTGGATGAATAATTTGTCCTCGGAAATCAAATAAGTCAAAAATTTTATTCCGACCATCACCAGCCCCATCATATAATTCATGTCTCGGTGCTTCTATTTGTCTATTATGAAGTCCGAAAATCGCCAATACATTGAACTGAAAAACTGTACACAGATCTGCAGACACATTACTATCCATATTGCATCTCTAAAAATAAAACGGGTGAAAAATATTTTCAATTTGTGATTTTATAAAATGTTCTAATTTTATTCCTTTATCTTAACAGAATTTATCATAAATTTGATTTTTAACAATTATTCTTTTTGAAAAATAAATTTAATTATAAATATAAAATATGGCTTTTTTTGTTTCCCAGAATAAAAACGTTACATTCAGTAAATATGGGGAGAAAGAATGTATAAAAGTTGTTTCCATTTTTAACTTTAGAAAGTAACATCCCATAAAATTCAAAATACTTGTTTTTAAGTGTATATCCCAGCAAAAAAAAAAAAAACTAAAAATTCTCTTACCACTTATAAATATATAAATATTAAAATAAAATTTAATTACGGATATGGCGGTTCTTCATTTTTACTGATAGTGATAACAATAGAAAATGAAAGAATTGCTATTTGAAATAGAAGTATAAGGGGAATAGAGTAAAGAGCTCCAAATCGAAAGGGAATTTTCTTGGCAAATCCTAAGTAAATTATTTCCTACATGAACTATCCCAAACTCATTGAGAAAGGCAGAAGGAATAAGAAAAGGGTATTTTTTTAAACAAACTTTTGCAGGTAAAAGTCCAAGGTAGTCAAAAATATTATGAGAGAAAGAGGTTGTGAAAACCTTATCATATTCAACGCTATTTTTTTTTTTAATGCTCTTTTCATTCATAATTTATTGTGTATTTCGGGTTGAGTGTATAATTAAAAAGTACTAATTCTTTTGTTTGTTGGCAATTCAAAATTTATAACTGATTGTTCTTTTTTATTGGCCTTTTTTTCTTGCTTATTTCCCAATTTTGTTAATTAAATTGTGGAATCGTATTTCAGAAGAAGGTTTTTATAATTTTGTTTTCTTTTTAGCAAAAATAAGTGTTTGCTGTTGCTTTGTTTTTTTCTCTTTTTGTTTTTTCTTTAATATAAAAATTATTAATATTAATATTAAAAATAAAATATATGTGAATTTTATTATAGAAAAAAAAAAAAATATGATGAAAAAATAGAATAGCTTATACGAGTGTTTATATTATTAATTTTTCCCAGTTTGAAATTCATTTATTATAATTATTATATTTTAAAAGGGGGGGGGGGAGAAAGAATTGCAAGCTGAACAAGAAATAGGTAGAGCTGGCTTATAATAATTGTAAATTGCAAAATTTTAATTTTAAGAATTTTCAATAAGTAATAATATATTTTATGTAAATATAAGTAAGTTTTTGTTTTTGTCATATTTCAGTGAATATTATTATTTTTTGCTGGATTTGAGATTAATTATCAATATTTTAATTAGGTTACATATTCTTTTCAGAATTAGTATTTTATTCTGTTTTATACGAAAAATCAAAAAATTAATTCAAACTATAATTGTAAATTTAATATCTCTATCACATTTTCTAAATAAAAATGGAAGAAAAAATAATTTTTTACGGTCATATCCTTTCCCAGCCCTGTAGAGCTTTGAAGCTCTTTCTTTAATTTCACAGCATTCCCTTCGAGTGGGTCAACACCTCTTTATTAAAAGGAGAAACTAAAACAGAAGATTTTTTGAAGAAAAACCCCTCCACATGGTAACAAAGGCTACTAAAATAATAAATTGATAATTTAATTTTTATTTATATAACTATTTTAGATTCCCACTCTTACTATAGGAGAGAACCATTTTAGTGAATCTATTTCAATGGTCAGATATCTTTCTTAAGTGAAAGTTAAATAAAATACCTAATGTAAGTACAAAAGATGTCTTATACTTTATTACATTTAATTCTAATATAGGATTTTTATCATATTTTTTAAAAGTGTACCCTGAAGATCCCCTTACGAGATACAAAGTAGACCATTATTGTAAAATAAATTAAAAAAAATCAAATACAATAATAAAAATGAACTTTTTATTGTTAATTAGGTGACTGGCATTTAGGAAATACAAGAAGAGCTGTTTCAGGACTTGTGGTTTGCAAAGTCTTCGCGAAAATATTTAAATTTGAACCCACTCTTAACTTGGAGAAACATGAAAAAGACTCGGAAAAAATATTCTAAACCATAAATGATGTGTTTTTGAAAGATGAAAAATACGTTAATGGACTTGAAAATTTCTCTTATGCCGACTTTGCACTTTACTCTGAAATTTAAATGGCTCAAGCCTTCCTTAAATACGACTACTCCGTCTACAAAAATTTGACTAATTGGATATAAAAAATGAAAGCTATTCCTTTAGTCTAAGCAGTAGACAAGGAATTTGAGACTGCCTACGCAGAGTTTGAAGAAGGAGTTAAGAAATAATAGCAATAATAATAATGATGATTTATATTTTCTTTGTAATTTTATGTATCAACTCCGTTTACTTTCATTTTTTAAATTATTACTTATAATTTTATTTATTATTGTTGTTAAGAATGATTAATAGAGTTGGAAAAATTATAATTTTATGTTGGTTATTCATCAATCAATTATCTATTTTCTGTCACTATAAATTTATATAAATACTATTTTATTAAATGAATTTTATTTTTAATTTTCAAATTCATCTTCTCAGTAGTAATTCCTTTTTCGCACTAGTTTATTCTAATATTAATTTTTCTACAAAATGTAATATATTTATCATAGCTGAATTATTTATCTTGTAAAATATTAACATTTGATACTTTTATTATTTTATTCATTCATTTATTCAAATTCTTTTAACTGAAGCAAAAGAATAATATTTTTTGTAATCAACCCATCCACATCTGGTAGCGGTAAAAGTGAATAAACCTATGAATCCAAGGTAGTTATATTTAGCAAATTAGGTGTTTCTAATGAACATGATTATTTAATTTCTCTTTAAAGTATTAGTTTATATTAAATTTTTTTGTAATTTATTTGGTTAGTAAGATAGTAATAATTAAATTATAGTGTAATAAATACCTTTTACTTATTTATTTATTTTTTGTTTGTTTGTTTTTTGCTTACTTTATTAATATTCAATCTTCATATAGAATACTTAATAAATAATATGTTTGCTTATATTATGATAAGTAGTTCTCTGACATATAAATGCATTAATTTAATAGTAATAATATATATAGATATAAGAATTTTTAAGACTCGGAAATACATAAAAAGATATACATGAATATAAAAAATAAAAAATAAATTTATTCATTTGCTCATCTTCTATACATGTATGTGCCCTGCTATTTTTAGTTATTATTATAATAATACCATAGGAGGAGTAAGCAAGCTAAAATGAATATAATAGAGCTTTTAGGGTCCATTAGCAATCCTCCAGAACTTCCATAACTGTTTCCAAATCTAAATTGCATTGCAATATTTTAAGAATTTTCAAAATGTTCGATGCTATTCCATAAAACTACCATTCTCTCAACCAAAGACTCAGAAAACAGAATTCTTCTTCTTGTATCATCCGGCAAATTATAAATACCCCCTATAGCAAAACTAATTTCCTAGACCTATTTAACACTCAAATCATCCTTGTAATTCAAAAGTTAATGCAATCCTGTCTGATTCAATAGTTCCTGCAGTTTCAAACTTGTATAATCGTGGTGCTATTTTAAATTGTTGCCCAGAATTTGCGCCGTCAGTTCCAAAATATTTCTTCCCAACTGCTTTAAATTTACCTGAGCTTCAATAGTAATTTAACTAAAATCGTCTTATAATATGATTCCTTCAGATATGTAAAACTCAAACGCTCGCATTTCATTTTCATTTTCGTTCATATTTTCATTTTATTTAAATTCTTTGCTTTCTTCTTATTCTTTTTATGTGGAAAGAGCCTTTATTTCTGAAATTTAAATTCTATCCAGACCTTTTACGATCCCTTTAAATTTATTTCCCGTTAAAGACTCAATTTCCGTAAACTACACCTTGCTTCCATATATTTTCCCCTATTAATCCGGTTTGGCTTTGTCGTAAACCAAAGCCACAATTCTATCAGGACATATTTAGCTAAACTCCTCAAGAGAGTAGTCAAAATGACATTTAATTTTTTCAATGGTACCTGGAAAGACAAAAATTTCATTGAAACTATGCACAGTTAACAAATTTTTAAAATTTATTTAATGATTTTCTTATTTGGCTTCTTCAATATTTATGTCTCGTTGCTCTTTTTTAACATTTTTTTTTCTTTTTCCTGATATTTTGGATGCGTTTCTAATAAACTTCTCAAAGTGAGATTTTCTTTCAAATTAGCCGGATTTGATAGCATAGGAGATCTGCACATCGGACACACCGGCTTTATTTCTAGTGATTTGTGAATACAGTGTTTGCAAAACGTATGTCCGCAACTCAGTGTTATTGGTTTGTAAAATATGTCTGCACATATTATGCAGGATAGTTCATCTCCTAATTCAATATTTTCCATTTTTCGTAGTTTGATTATATTTGATTTTTTGTAATTAATTTTTATTTTTTAATAGTTTTATTGTAGGGCTACATAGTATTAAATATAATAGTAAAAAATTATAAATAATATTTACTTACAAAGTACTTTCTATGTCTTGCGTGTGATTCAATACAATGAATTTTTAATATTTTAATTCTTTGAGGTAATTTTTAAGGGATATAAAATCGTTTAATTTGTGAAAATATATTTTTTTTTTTATAGTTAAATAATAAATCTACATTTTTTTTTAATTTTTTTTTTAACTCTATACAAATGATTATTTAATTAAAATTTATAATTTATAAATACATGGTGAATTTTATTTAAAAATATATTGAATCCTTATAAATATTATAAAATTATATTTATATATATATTTATCATAAATAAAATAAGCAAAAAAAACTAATTCATATTCTCATTATGTGAAATAAATTGTTGTTGTTATTGTTATTAATACTCTATTATTTATTAGGATTTAATTTTCCTTTTCCTTGTTTAAAATAAGAAGTAGTAATATTATTATTTTTATAGCTGTTTTATTGAAAATCACTGAAGTTTCCATATTTTTTTCAGAACTGAAATACTCAGATTTTTTGTCTTACTTTTTTGTTACTTTCGGATGAATTATTTCGTTTGTATTAATAATATTTTAATTATTTTCCTTATCTTCCATTTCAAAATCATTATTTTCATCAAATGCAATGTCATTAATTATATCTTATTCTACAATTCCATATTTTCGCTTTTTTAGGTAATTACCCTTCTATTTATATATATATTTCAAATGAATAAGATAATGACTTGCAAAATATGAAAAAATAAATTTTTATTACTTTTTTGTTTTGTATTTGTTGAGGCTACTAAACATTGATTTCTTCTAAATTGAAGTTTAGCTATTTATTGACAGGAATATTATGATAATCGTATTGATCACCTCCATCATTATTATTATTGAAATCCCCACATGCTTGTTTAAATACATTTCCAACCAAATTTTCTATAAATTCAGCATTTTCACAGCATTATTCCATTGTATTTCAACTCAGTACTAAAAATATATATTATTTATTTATTTATTTTCTTAATTTATATTTGGTGATTATTTAAGATTATAGATTATATAGGTTTTTTAATTTTGAAATTAAAATATATTTTTCTATAATTCATTCGTTTTTTTTGAACCTATATATCCGCTTTATATAATTAAAATACACTTAAAAATATAATATTATATAATTTATATAATAATAATTAAATAAATTTATCAATTCATTTGTAATAACTATATTTTAATTATATTTCAAACAAAATTAAAAATTATTTATTTTATTATAATATTTATATATAGAATAAATTTTATAATAATTAATTATATTATAAGAATTGGAAATATTCAACAAAAATAATTAAATTAAATTTATTCATCGATTCCATTCTGAGCTGTGAAATAGTAATTAATAATAATTTAATTATATTTAAAATAGGGTTTATTTAATATATTTTTAGGTGAATAAGAAAAAATATAATAATATATCAATTAATTAATCATTTTATAAAAAATTAAATAATAATAATAATTACATAATCAATTAAATATTATTAAAAAAAAATATTATATTTTACACATTATCATATATTTGAAAAAAAAATCATCAATAAAACTAAACTAGTTAATATTTAAAAGCCGAAAAAGCATACAAATACTCTTATGGAAGACTTTCAACATTTATTTAATAAGGCTGTTAAAATTAAAAATGCCGATATGGCCAGTAAAAGGAAGGAGTTTGAAGAAAAATCATTATTTGTAAAAGCAGGTTTATATTATTGGCCTAAATTTGAAGCAGTTCGTTAGCATAATTTCAACTAAAGGTAAGCATAAATTATTTATATAAAAATATTGATTTAGAAATTAAAAACCAGATATATTTAATTTATTTATATGAGAGAAGGTTTATAATACTAATTCAATATTATAATATTTATTTTCATATAGATATTTCGCAGCTGAACTCATTAAATCTTAAGGAAATCAATATTACAAATCTGATTAGTTTGACAAGGCAGTTAAGGAATATGAATAAGCCCTCACTATTTTCAGATATGTAAAACTAATAAAAATCTTATAAATATAGCAAAAGTTATTTTAATATTTTTTTATTAAATAAAATTATAATTGAATTATTTTTTATTTCAATAGATTAGAAATAAAAACAAAAATTGGAGAAAGGAAGGAATAAAAGATGAGGATTTACAGTATATTGATGACGAAGGGAATTGTCCAGGTGAAAAATAAATGATTATCCAACTAAAGCTCGCTTTATATCATAATTTAGCAGCTGGATATCTTCGAGTCAAATAGTATAAGACTGCGGCATCCTCATGTGACGAGGCCTTAAAATTGGATTCCAAAAGTAATGAAACCTAATATATTTAAATATATAAAATTCAAATAATATTTAAAATAGGCACCAAGGCACTTTTCCGAAGAGCAAAGGCCCTTTACTTCGATATGACCTCCGGCGTTATGGAATACAGGTTAGCACTAGGAGATTTAAAGCGGGCTGCTGAATTAGATCCTAAGGATTTTGAAATTGTTGATTTGCAAAGAAAAGTGAAGCAAGATCTAGAAAACATGGTAAGAAATGAGTCGTAGACCTATAAAAATATGTTCCAAAGTAAAGATGATAAGGAAAAACTAAAAATTGATGAAGGTTAGCAATAGGTGCCTGAAGCCGAAAAAAAGGCAGAAGAAAATGAAGCAAATTCTAGATTACAATAAGTAGAAAATTATTTTATATATATGTCTGTTTATCTTTAAATGATTAAACAAATTTCCCTATTCTTAGGTTAAGTCAATGCTGCTAAAAAAATAGCAGGAAATAGAGTAATAAAAACAGCAACAGCAAAATAAAACAAGGATGGCAACCAAAAGTAGAGAAAAGGCTCTCGAAGCTAACAATAAAACTGCTTCAAATACTAATAACGGTGCTGCTACTGGTGTGATTAATGGCGATATTGGCGATATACTTAATGGAAATATTACCCTTAATGGAAAAGGTGGTTCTAAAAAAAGGAATAAGATAAAAAAAAGAAGATAAGAAGCAAAGTAAATTGAGAGCTAAATCATAATAAGTTTTTGAAGAAGATGAAGACGTCGTATTAGATAAAAAAAGCAGCAGAAAAAGAGCAAAAAATTGAATAAATCATCGGCTGAAAGTTCTGAATCTAGTGAATAAGAAGAACTTGATGAATAGGTTTTGAATAATAAGAAAAGTTTGACGAAAAAGAGATATAAGAGCCATGATATTTCTAAAAAAAGCAAAGATGATGATGAAGAAGAAGAAGATGATGATGAAAATAAAAATAATAACATCACAAAATTATGGCGAATGTTCAATAAAGAAAAAGAATAGGATGAATTCGACTATTACTAATCCTACCACCAAGACTATGATATTTAACTGCCGAAAGAAATAAGATAACTTGGAAAATTTATTAAAAATTAGGGTCAAGAAATGGTAAATAGTGATTTTAATTTATAATATTATTAACTAAATAATAATTTAAAATTAGGTGGGAAATTTAGAGAGAGGGGGAAAGAAAAAAGAGGCACGATAATTAAGCAGAAAACTATAAGGTGCCAGTGTAGCTAAGGAATCTCTAGAAAAAATGGCGAGATTCGATTACAATAGACCTACTTAAAAATGAGATAAAATGCTGAAAAGTACGGTATTGATGTATATGATTCCGCTATTTAACGAGAATTCACCAAAATTTAGAAACAAAATCTCAAAGACATAAGAAAATGGCTTCAAGCCAATGACTATCCCATATCAAGCAACAATGCAGGGAAAAAAACAAAAAACAAATTGGCTGGCAGTAGCAGCGGTGATGGGAGAGACTAAGAAGATTCGTAAGAAGAAGAAGATGACGAAAAACATAATAAAAGATACCAGTCAATGACAGGCCGTAAAAATAAAGAGACAGTTGGAAAAAAATCCAAGTCCATTGATCCCTTCGGCCAAAAAAAATCGCTAAGAGATCAAGCGGAAGTATAAGAAGAAAGTTCTGATTCCGATGAAGACTATAGAGACCATCAGAGAAAGAAATTAAAACAAAAACAAGGTCAAAGCGAAGAAAACAAATTTGCCAATGATGACGGATTTCCAGACCCTTTCAAAATGAAAAAGAAATTCAATAACAATGATAGCAATGGCAGCAGTGGAGAAGATGAAGATATCAGTGATAAGAGAAAAGGATCAGCCTTGAAAAACGGAAACAAAATGACAACAAAAAATAAAAAACGAGGGAAAAGTGCACAAGTTCGTGTCGACAGTGACAGTCGCTCGAACTCTGCCTCATCGCAATCGGAAAACGAGGCGATTAAATTGAGCAAAAAATTAAAGAAACAGAAGAAAGCATTGCGTTCCGAAGGATACCGAGATGAAGAGATGGAAAATTTGCTTAGTAAAAAAAATAGAAGCGGAAGTAGCAGTAGTGAAGAGGAATAAGACGGGAAAAGCAGCGAAAGGAAAAAAAAGTCAAAAAAGAAAAGCAAACAATTATAATTAGAGGATGTGGGAATTGACGGCGGAAAAAATGGAAAGGAAATGTCGCAGGCTCTAGAACTGCCTGAAAACATCAAAAAGGAAAAAAAAGGCAAAAAAGGCAAACGTTCCGCTAAAGATAAAAACGAAGACGAAGATCCCAGCAAACCAACTCCCTATGCCCCCTTCGGACTCGGCCCCGATGGAAAACCAATTACTAGTATTGACGATCCGAATTTTAACATGAGTTATTACCATCCTGATATGGAAGTCAACTTCTGCAACCCTGAAAATGACCCCAACATTCAGATCAGTTCAAACAACAAGCACAACAACCCGGTTGAAGACTACTCTACTAGAGGAAAATATTACCAACTTGATTTCAAAGATGATGAAATCAAGCTCGATAATCTGAACAGGTCACTTGAAACAAAGGAAATTATTTAGTAGAAGAATGATGACCGGTACGTGGTTTAGGAAGATGATGAAGGGATGTGGAGCTAATTGGCTGTATTTGTCAGTATTGGACTCTTCATCATTTCCATTATTTACCATTTCTTTAAATCTGCAGGCTCTGCCACAGAATAGCAATCTATGCAGATACTATCTGATGAATTATTAGGATCAAAATCTGCATTTTTATGAAAAGTGTTGAGTGAATTATTTTCTTTAGACTGAAAAGATTTGAAATTTGAATAAAAAATTTATATCAAATTTATTAACTTGTTTTTTATAAATTATTTTATGTTTTTTTTAATAATTTGAGAATACACTAAGAAAAAATATATTGTTCTTTATTAATTGACTAATTAGTATGTTTATTTTTATTCGCGTTAAAAAACAAAATATACTATGCTAATAGGAATAACTTTATAAACAATGAATGTCTTATTTTATTGAATCAATATTGTTAAAAAACCAAGCTAATAATTACTGAAGGTTCATAAATTTTTAATTGATAATTTGTAAATATTTAATCAAGCTTTAATTTGTTAAATTATTATGACTAAGTATTTAAATCCATATAATTCAGAAAAACCCAATAAATAGTTCAATATAAAACACGATAATAATACTATATATATATACACAAGAACATACTTTAAAAGAAAAATAGAAAAAAACGATTCTTTACTAATCCACAAAAACATATAACACGGAGATTAATTATAATACAAATGCCTAGAAAATAAATAAGAGAAACTCAAGATTAATAATTTTTACTTTACAATCCAACGTCTAAAGAGTTTGCAGTCCAAGCCATATATTACTATATCAATTTATTTACAGATATAAGCATTTATGTAATGCTGTTTCAAGCGAGTGTACTCAAGTAAGAGGATGGGGAGAATTAATTTGTATACAGACTACTACTCTTCGTATTGAGTGCCGGTCTTATCATTGAGAGATGTGCAGTTTATAAATTGTTAATCAGAACTAAGCAATAAATCAAGTAAAAAATTATTCAAACTGTTTATTTATTGTGTTTAGATGGATAATTATTAAACATAAAAAAATATTATTTTATAAATCAAACAAACTCATATAAAATTTACTTTAATTTCAGAGTTTTCGAAGTGGTGAGCACCAAATATAAATACATGTTGCAACTGGTTTCCCTGCTGCAATTAGATTTATTACAAATGCGTTCCTATTCATTCCTCACAAATATAAACTAAATCATGATTAACAGACATGTTCTTTAACTCTATTATAGACATGTAATAATGCTATTGGTTTCCCTATACCTAATCCTTAAAAATATAATCAACCCAGAATAGGATAATAATATAACTATTGCTTATATTTCCTTTATTTTATCAACAATCACGTGTGTTAGGGTAATTAAATTTGATTTATTAGTTTTGTGAATTATTTATAATAAAAGCTGATTTCATATCATCACTTACAATATTTTATAACTTTTATTCTTTTAAAAATAGATTTAGTATGTAATATATCAAAATAGAATTACACAGCAAATTATTTTGGAATAAAAATGCAAAAGCTAATTGGATAATTTGGCTGAAGACGTATAGATGTTTATTTCAAATCCCTTTCAACTTGGATATTTAAAGTAAAACAGCAGACAAATAATTAAATATCCCTAGCTATGTAGAGATTATAAAAATTACTACTATTAAATCCCTTTGAAAACCAAATAGAAAATATTTTTAGCTGCATATCTAATTTTATTTACCCTATCTCAGTCATTTCTAATTGTTTTTTCATAAATAACTGTTTTAAATTTCTTTTCCTTCAAATTTTTAGTTTTAGGTAAGAATTGTCAAACATTATTTAACCAAATATTTATTTAAAATTTAATTTGTAGGAATAATTTTATAGCTGGGATAAAGTGTTTCTTATGTTAAAATAAAATGTAAAATGCAATGAATTAGGAAGGTTTTGAATATAGGGGATCTCATGTTGTGAGAAATAAGTAAAATTATACAAAAACACTAACTATTAATATTTATTAAATGTACTAAATATATATAATTAAAAAGTACGCCATACTCAAAAGAAGTAACGTAAACTATATGCAAATTGGTATTGGGAATGCCTATTATAGGATATCAATCATTGGCTATATTCCTTCTACCTATAAAAACAGAAATTTTACCATATATATTCTAAGTTAAAGAAACTTGGGCAATAAATTACTTTTCCTCCACTTACGTTTTATTAGTACGATTAATATATGGTGTAGTTTAATTAATTTTAATATAATGTACTTACACATCGGGAATTTGGGTAAATAAGGATGAGCTAATAAATAAAGAATATATTTCAAATATTTAATTATATGCTCAATCTAGTTTATTGCTTAAAATGTTTATATTTGGAACTTTTGTCATATTGGTTTTGAATATATTTTAAATAGGCAAATAATTTTATTACTCTTATTATAACATTAAAGAAATTGATGATGAATCAAGTTAAGACAAAATTGGAAAACATAAGTATAAAATGAATATCAATCGAAAAATTCCTTTAATATTATGAGAAGAAATAGTGATGAAGAAGCTCCCATTGTTTAAATATATACAGTATGAAATTATACATTATTTATATTTGCTTATTACTAACTTTATTTTTCTATAAACTAACTACTTTTCTATTTGTATATAATACTTAAAACAAATTAATTAAATAACCGTTTTATCAAATTTAATTTATATAGTTAATCAAATTCCAAAAATATATAGAAGGTAATACCAATTTCAAATATTAAAAATTTTTAATAGTATTTGCAATTGGAAATATACAAATATATATATATTAAAAGTGTTATTTCATTAATTCATTTTGATAATAAAGGTGCTTAATATGAATAACTATCACTAATAGAAACCTAGTCTTAATAAAAAATATAATTAGCATTAGAATATATTATATAAGAAAATTAAAATTTATTAATCATATAATCATATTCATTTTATAGTTCAATTTTAGTTATTTACCCCTTAAGAAATGTATATATATATATTATAATTAGAAATTTAAATTATAAAAATATGTTAGAAAATAAATCAATGAAGTTCATTTTCATATTTAATTCTATTATTTTGGCTTGATTCATATAGCATTGATCCTTGTCTTGTTGGTCTATGACTGCTGTTATCTTTGTTACTTCCCTAGTAACTTTTATCACTTTTGGATTGAAAAGTGATATCAATATCTGTGCTCATTTCATCATTGGATCCAAAGAAGTGATTATTGTCAAAATAAGTATCTTCACATTTAACTTTTAAAACACCATTGTATAGGTTCATAACCTATAGAGTTCTTTTATTTCCAAATCCTAATGGAGTTTTAAGGTTTGCATTAAGGGAATTTAAATCTCCCCCATAGTTTATAAGTAGCATTATTACCTTATAATAATAAATATAGTAATTTAAAACAAGTAAGTTTATTGTAAATTTACATCAATTTTTAAGTTTTAAATGCAAAATGCATAGGAGTATCTAAATTTTTATTTTTTGCATTACTATCTGCCCCGTGGTCTAGTAAATATTCCATAAGTTCAATATTACCATTTCTCACTGCGTAGTGTAGTGCAGCATTTCCTTCTTTATCTCTGCTATTAATGTCTTGTGTGCTGAAAACGAAACGAGAAGTGTTGAGAATCCAAAACTTATTTTTTTTTGCTGCTTCAAATAGTTTTTATCTATTAAAAAATTCCACTTAACTATAGAAAAAAATCTGATAATAATTATTTTTATTACCTTTTAATGGACAATTAGAATACTTGACTTTCTTTAATTTTCTAAGAATCAAGGTCGTTTTTCACATCTTCATGCCACACAGGAAGCATAGAACTATATGAAGTAATATTGGCAGAACTTTTTGTACGACTTATAGATCTGTTATGATATTGGCCTGAAAAGCTATTTCTTGCTGCTCGGTTACCAAAAAGTGTTCCTGACTAAGGCCTTTTCGAACTAATAATAAAAAAATATCTAGTATTTATTATATTTTATCATTTTTAAAAATGATTAATAAAAGTTACGAAAGTTGGCTTCTATTCGCTTCAAATAAGAAACTATCTACATTTTAGGCAAAAGTCAATTTTTATTAGGACTTGTTTTGGGGAGTTTATCCAGAGGTGAGTTTTACTTATTTTCTATTTTTTGATATATTGGCGTCCTTATTAAGTAGTAATAAGTAAATAATAAATAATATCTTATAGTTTGAGAAAAAATATAAAATTACATCTGCTGCCATTCCTATCGCTTAAACTTTATTTTCTCCTTGAGCGACATCTTTTTTCTATTGTTTGTCTTTATCCGATACCCTGGTCAATATTTTTAAATCTTGAATTCTTTATTAGTTACCATCAAGTTATATTTTAATATCAGGCCTATTTTTCATGATTTTATTTTTTATTATAACGTAAACAGTATAAATAATTATATTCATAAAATGCAATTAATAAAATTACCATTGTAAACGTTAGATTTTATATCTATACTCTTCTTTTAAGATTTCTTGATTCTTTTTCCTTTACTCTCTGAAATGTTTTTTCAGCAAAAAGGTTCTGACATTTTTTTGAATCATTATAATTTTTTTGAGTTCATAAGGAGTTGTAATTATTGGTTTATCAAGTTATTGAGGATGCTAAAAAAAAATAAGTTTGAATTATAATCAACAAAAGAATATAAAATTTTGTAAATATTTACGAAGAAAGGATGCTTCCTCAATGGTTTCAAAGGACCCCCAGAATTATTTTTGAAGAAGCTTACTTTACTTTTCAATTGTGAATTGGATTTCAAATTTAATTTAAATAAACCTGCTTCGTTTTGATGTTTTTTTAATTTTTCCTAAATTTTTTATTTTTAGAAATCGCTGATTTCATCTTCTCCATACTCTTCATCTTCTCTTTGCGGATTTACAAATAATTTGGAAGCAGCATGGAATTAGTGCCTTGCTATAGCTGGCTATAAAATGGCTTCATAATTGCTTTTAGGTGCAGATATATTATTTAAGTACTTTTTTTTCATTTCTCTTTCTTCTTCTCGCTTTTTTTCTTCTTCATTGACCTTTAATTACTTAAAAAGATTTTAATTTTTATGTTTCTTCTGTTAATTTTAAAGATTTTAAATTCTTTTACTATATCATCTTCTTTTTCTTAATATTCCCCGATATGCAACCTCTTAAGATTTCTCACAAGTGTAAATTAATCTATTTCACCAGATAAGAATTTATGCACAGTTTAGGCACCCTTGATGCCTTTTGGTGGTTGTTCTTTAAATTTTCCCTAATTTAAAAAAAAAATATTATTTTTTGCTATTAATTTTTATTAAAGTTTAAATGATATATAACCTCTTTATCTAGTTTTTCAACTAAAGTTTCAGCCATTTTTTTGTATCTTTTTTAAAATTACAAATTCGCATCTCTTGCAATCTCTTTTTGCTGAGCTAATTCTAGTTCTCTAAATTTTAATGCCGTTTTCTTCCTTTTTTCATTTATATAATACTATCTAGAAGACTATTATTTAAAATTTTTATAAGAAAGTCAAAACAAATATTTTTTTGTGTAAAATTTATTTACTTTAATGGCAATTTATATTTCTTCATAATTTTTAATTATTTCTTCAGCCAGACCTAATTCCATCTATATAATTAGGATATAATAAATATAGAAATAATTTTGTAATAAAAACCTATTATTTGCTTACATTTTCAATTATATCAGGTTCTATTGCATTCGCTCCTTGCTACATAAATTTACGATCAAGACATTAATTTAACAACTCACTTGTATTTGCCATAAATTTGAACTCATCATCTGTAAGTCTATATCCATCGCAATATTTATCAAGAAGATGATCTTTAGGTGTAAGATATTAATTTTTAAAAAAAATATATTTCAAAATCAATAATTTTGCATAATTTTATTAATATTTAAATACCTCTTTGCATCGTTTTTTTCATTTCTATCAAATATTTTTAAATAAAAGGCAAAAATCCTATTTAGTTCCAACTTGAGCTACTAACTTCTTTTGCGTACAAATTTGATTTTTCATATCGCTATATTTGAAAAGAAAACTCTTTTTGATCATTCCAAAATTAAAAATTTTAATCATTTCCTTCTTCCATTAATAGTTAATTTTCTGTTCTTTATTTTTAAAAAGCATTAAAAATTTTTGGTATTTTTTAAAAATAATCATACATTTTTTCTTCAGCCTGGTTATTTTTATCTTTATCATCATTCTAGTCCCATTTAGAGAATTATTTTTCCATGATCATATCCCTTTATAATCCCTTTCGACTCATATACTTGAACATAGAAAATTGTTTGTTTGATATTTCGTCATTATTATCTTCTTAGTTTGATTCTAATTTAAATTTTATATTTATTAGAGCAAAATATAAAAGAACAAATTATTTTATTTTCTTTACTTATTTTCTTTGGGTCTGCCTATATTTCTTCATATTAAAATTCTTCATCTTCCTCGTCCTCTGCTTTGTTTTATTTTTCCTTAATACTCTATTTTTTATGCTTATTCAGGCCCAGTCTACTTAAAAATAGTTTGGTTTTTGGGTTTCCATATTTATACATGTTCATGAAAATATCTTTTGTAGAAGTTGGTTAAACTCTGTCGATTCCTGTATGAATTCTCTAGGCTTCATTTATCTGATTCTATGACTTCAGCGTATTTTTCTTGCTTAAAGTCTCCGTAATCTTAAATAAATTTCATTTAAATTATTTTTCTCCTCAATTTGTATAATTCTAAAAATTGCAGACTTTACCTTTTACATATTATCGTACTCATTTATTTTTTCAACAATTTGTGCCCTCAATCGTTTTTTTAGCGAATTATATTTTGTTTTTAATTTCAACCACGGAAAATAGTCATCATCCTTGCCAAAAAATAAGTTACAATTGAAATTGCCTGTTTTATTATGATTTATTATAATTTTTTTACATCCATTTTATCTTTTTTTCCATTATGCCCATGTTCTAATAAATAGTCATCTGCAATTTTTTAGTGAGCCTTTATATCCTTTTACTAATCTTTTAAGAGACTATCTATTTTTTTATCCATTTGCTCTAAAATATACTATTTTTTTTCTTCTCTTGTTTAAAACTAGTTTATCATTAGAACGTTTATATCAAATACTTTTAAAACACTATTTTTCATAATGATAAATTAATTAAAATTATATCAAAAAGAAATTAAATTTATAATCCCTTTTACTTAGAAGATATAGGAATATCTGAATCTACTTTGATTTTTACTGAAAAAAGATTATCAATAGTTTTTATTAATAAACTTTGAAAAACAGTTGCAATTAATGCATTCCCAAACATGTCAACCAAAGGGTTGATTTACTTTCCATCTTGCCCCATATTTTTCTTCAGCTATGTTTTCATATCTCTGTCGACTAAATTAGAAAAATTTTCCCCGACATCTCTAATATTCATAAATAAAATTAGATTTTAAATCAATATATTTTATATTCTTTATATTTAGAATTATAACTCTTAATGAAAATTACTTCATTTTATTAAAATTTTATAAAATAAAAATATGTAGAAAATATAAATATTTTGAATGCTAATAATAGTATTATATATAAAATAGCTTACTTGTTTAATTTATCCTGAGTTTCTTTTGAAATATTTTTGTTTTTATTGTTAAATTGCAAATCTTCTGGGAATAATTCCACTTTAGCTTTGTGCGAAAAATCTTCAAATTTCTAATCAATTTCGGTAAAATCAGATAAATATATTTCTGGATCGTTTGGTTTTATATCTTAAATTTTTCAAAAGTTTTAACAGATTTATACTTTTTTATTTTATGCATTTTATCTTAAATATGTAGCTTTATGTCTGTGTAAGTCAAGAGTTTATTTATATATGATTTCTTTCCAGCTTTCTGTGGTATTTGATTATAAATACTGTTTTATTATTATTACTATTTATGAGTGAATTAAATTAATCTGAATAGTAAACTACAAGAAAATAAATAGTTTTTAATATTAATATTATAATATTTAGATTAAATGCAACTATTTTATTAAATTAATTATATTACTCCTTATCAAACATATTTTATATATATAAAATAGCTTTTTATGTATTTAGATATGAAGTAATCATAGAAATTAAATCAAATTATATTTTTTATATATATATTTATGTACAATCAATATTATAAAGAAGATAGTTTATGAAAATCAGTAAAGATAACTTAGACTAGATTGGCTTATAAATAAATTCATCAATAATAATATGTTTATCATATATAATATTTTACTTTTTATGAGTATTAGCAAATCTTTTTCTATTATTGTTTAAAGTTGACAGGAAATAATCAGAGCTTCCACTTTTAATTGACTATTAAAGTTCTTATTCATATTTAAAAGGAGAATTATCCGATAGCATTCTCATCTAATAAACCTATCTACTAATATAACTGATTAATTATAAAATATTAAATAATATTTTATTATTTTTTTATACTGAATTGGCCTTGAAGGAGTCAAACTCGACCCTAGTTTTTATAATTAAGTATGGATAATTTATATAATACTAATGTTTATATATCTAAAAATACTATATTATTGATCTTGGGTAGCTTTTTAATATTTAGGAGTGTTTAAATTTTGCTAACTCTATTCAGCTTTCAAATAATTCACATACTTTACTTCATCAAATTCATTGAATTTCTATGTGCTGTCAATAGGAATTGGAGAAGTTGTATTGTACAAAAATTTAATTGTTTAAGATTTGCTAAAAAAAGTAAATGTAAGCATTAGTTTTATATTTTATAACTATACCTTCGTTTAATGTCATCTAATTTTAATCTCTAATTTCTTATGAATTAGGGGTCTTCCTCTTTCCAAGTAAGAATATCACCATGTCCTTTATACTCTTTATAATAATAATAATTGTAATAAATTAATGATTTATCTTTGTTTACCTAAATTGATAAACTTTTCATTTTTGACATGCTGACTTACAGATCTCCCCTATTTTTTGCCCAATTTTTAATCTTATAATAAATTATTCATTTCACATTATTTTGTAGGAGTTAAATGTCTTCTTTCTTTAATTTGCTTATCTTTTAATAAAATTATCAGATACACTATCAATATTTTATTATATTATTATTTCTATGCATACCTTATGACTGCTATCCAACAGTTAAAGGATTAGATTCGTGAAGCTATCTATATCTATTATGCTCAAATTAATATTCACTCGTTTATTCTATTGGATGCTATTTTTAATTAGAATTGTAAAATTGAGTAACATAATTAATATTTTTCTTTAAATTTATAGATGGAGTAGAACACCCAGCTATTGATTAATTTTCTCGTAATACCATGGACCCACCCATATTTTAACTTGATTATCCATCATTGATATATTTATTTGATAATTAACTTCCAACAACTATATTATTTTGAAATTCATTATTTTAACTTTATATTTTCCCCCTTTATTTATTATTATAGTGGCTGTTAAAATCTTTCTTCCTCCCGCTATTTTTGTCAGTCTTTATCTAATATCCCTGCTAATTTTATAAACACTATTCAAATATAAATAAAAGTTTCCTTAACGCTAGCTCAAATCTACTATTTTAATATTTATATACCTCAATATTGCTTAGCTAGTTTATGCTTTTTATTTATTGAGTAAATTATCGGTGACTGTCGTTGCTAATTTTTTCTAAATTCTAATTCATATAATAAAAATTATATAAAATTACCATCTTTAACACAAAAATATACTGTCTTATAGAATTGAATTATTACTTATAACTGCTATCTAAATTTATTGTTTTTTATTTCTGATTTTTCCATAAATTTTTTTAATTCTGTTCTATCTCTTTTTATCTATCCTCCACCATCTACAGTAAACTTCATAGTTTATTATCTCTTTTCTGCATAATTATCAACCTAAAATAGATTTCAACTTAAGTAATGAAATTCCATATGCATTAACAAACATGTTAATGTATTATTTGATAAAATTTGAATTACATATTTCTTCTTAGATTCTAATGGTAATAAAAATACATGGTTAAATAATATTTAATGTGAATATTAATATAAAGAATTAATTGTAAGTATAAGAGTTTGTCTGTAATTAGTTTAAAATAATGAAATCTAAATTAGTCGAAGATATATTTAATTACACGATTATTGTATAGAATTATTTTTCTTCATTATAGGTTTAAACTTTAAATTATTTTTTTTATTTGATTTGATTTTAAAAATACGAATATGCAGAATTTATCAAATAAAATTTATTTATCCAGTTTAATGCTATATTTTTTATTTCATTAGATTATTATAAGAAAATCATATATAGTTAGTTTTGATATGAATTAAACTTATTAGAAACATTACAATACTTACTTATTAATTATATTAAATTCATTATATTATACTACTACAAATAACTCAGACTTGAATATGAATTAATTTTAAAATAAATAGTATAAACAAATAAATATAAATAATATTATTATAGAAGATTTTAACATATAAAAGTTACTATCAATCAATCAATCTGACACAAAAAATTATTTGTTTTTAGAAGCATTAAACATTCTGTAAGGCATTTGCATATATGAAGTACTATTTAAATGTCTATCAAATACATTAAAATTGACTTTTTCAAGGAATTCTAAATAATATTCGGTATCAACAGAATGCAAAAATGCTCTAAATGCTTGAGGAGGCAGCTTATCATTTAGTAATTTCGCTTCATCTAAACATTTTTTGGAATAAGCCGCCACTTCTAAAACAACATCAAATAGCTCATCTTTAGGTCTTCCTTCAACTCTATATTTTTTTAATTAAAATTAAAAAAGTAAAAACTAAATATTTCCCATTGTTCATGTTTACCTGTCCCAAAGAGTTCTTACACTTACGTTATTTTTTCTTAATATGTCTTCAGGCATATATAATCTGTATTTTTATAATGTGAAAGGAATTCTCCTAATGAAGTCTACAATACCTTATGACTATCCTACCAATGAAATACATTTTTATAAATCAGGGTTATCTTTAAATTCAATTCTCAGTAATTCTAAATTTAATTTTATCATATTTCCTCTAATTTTTTCAGATAATTGAACCAAAAAGGCCATATCCGGTACCTAATTAGATAATTATTCTAATTTATAGTGTGTGTATATAAAATTATATACGAAAATGTGTACTTACATGTTTATTTTCTATTTCCATTCTCCTACTCATTATCAAATTATCAAAATATTATTTAGACAAAGGGTTATTTTTACAAGCAGCATGTAGGGCTATACTAGTGGGTTCTTTCATTGGCCTATCTTTAAAAAGTTAGTTTAAACTGTCTTCCCAAAAATCTAATTTTCCCATAGCTAAAGACGGTTCTCTGGTACTTTCGGGAATTCTCATTAGTTCAGTGTTATAAAAATTCAAAGTCATAAAATCATCTCTTACTTATTTGGGATAATAGGGAGTAATTATGTAAGTGGGCCAGTCAAATTTTCTTATTTAATCTTTTACATATTTTTATGCGGTGTCTAATGTATAGATTGATTGATCTTGATATTCTTATTTTACTTTTGCATATTTTTCATGAATTTCTTTCATTTCTTTAGACATGGGTTCCACTTTTTCCTGTTGCTATTATTATTATTGGTTATTCTAATTTTTTGGGTCTGCAGTACAGAAACCTCTCAGAGACTTTTAAAAAAATTTCTTTTTTTAATGTTTATTCGCAGATTTGTTTGAACATAATTTGAATTTTTTTAAATATCTATAATAATTTCTACTCTTATATTTTTTATGTATGTTTGATAGTTTAATTAAAATTATTTTTTGGAGTGTGCATTTTAGGTGAATAAATTATCGCCCTAAATTAAAATTAACTAAATATATTTATTATATAATAGAATAATTATGATTTCTAAATAATATCATATTATAAAAAGCAATATATGCCGGTTGTATATTAATAAAATATAAATCTATATTCATTGTCCTTTTTCAAATTATGTATTTTCACTTTTAAAATTTGTTATTAATTCCTCTCTAATATCTTTTGTATATAGTATTCTAGCTTTTGATGTACCTGCAACAATAATATGAGTATTAAAGGGTGATTTTTCATAAACTCTTTTACTAATATCAAAATATACATGATCTAATCTTTCTAAAAATATAGCGTCTATAAAGAATTCCTTTTTATCTCTAAAGTTATAGAAAGCCTAACTATTTTCCCTATTAAATATTATTATATAGATATATATCATATAAACTATTATATTATTATAATATCAGATATTTACCATGGTAAAACAAAGAAACACATGAAATACTTATCTTCTTTTTCATACTTTTCTATATTATCGAGTATTACTTTAGAGCTTTTTTCCATTAATGTTTCTATAAAGGGAGGATTAGCTTCAAATCCCCCTTCTCCGAAATCTTATGGAACAATTGAACTCCCTAATCCTCCAAAGTATTTATCAATTGAAAACAGACTATGAAATTACTAATAATAATGGTTTAGAGGAGAAGCGAAAAGTTCTCTTTACACTTTGAAAGTCTCCTATAATAAAAATATAATAATATTTATTTTACATATCTTATTTATGAATTGATAATTAATAAAATGTATCTATCTTTTACCGTAAATATATTCATGACGCTCGGTGGAACGGCCCACTGATATCCAATTCCACCAATAAAATTATAATTGAAAAATAATTCGAATAAATAAAAATTTTTAAATGTTAGATTTCTTTAGGAGCGTTTTTATCAAATAGTTACTCTGCATGTTCATAATTTTATTATAAAACATTGAATGAATAATTTTCATCGTTTAACAAATGGTAGTTGCTCTAATTATTTTTTCCATTATAAAAGCTATCAAACTAAAAAACCACGCGAATTAATTAATAAATACATAGCTATTTTGTTTGTTTACTTTTATTCTCTTTGACAATTATTCAAGTAGTTTATCATTTTTCAATTAATCTATTTTAAAATCATTATACTCTTTGTGAAACTTTGTAGCCAATTCTATAACATACTCATAACATAGATTCATATCAAACTCAGTAATAGTACTTGATCCTAAAGTAAGTAATGAGTATCAATAGTTAACATAAATTATTTTAGAATTTTGTAAACATTTATAATCTATTTGGACATTATAATAGATGAAGTGAATATAAAATATTAAATAGATTAAAAAAAAAAAAAAAAGAAATAAATTTTTCAATTCCTTTTTTAAACAAAAATAATTAACTTATATTACAAGCAAAAATGGCATTTATTATTAATGAATATAAAATTAAAAATTATTACCTTTGTTAAAATTTGACCTACTAAAATCTTTTTATCTTAATTTCAGTTTAAAATGTTTAATAGTTTCTTCTCTGTCATTTTCTACAGATTTAACAGGTGGAATAGGATGAAAAGTTTCCTATTAATCACTTAAAACACGTATAATCCACTAATTCCAAACATTATGTGTAACTTAATCTATCACACACTATGCAACAATTTTTCTAAACTATTCTTTATAAGTTGACATTTCTTTATAATACTAAAATGACTTTAAAACTTGTGGCTCGATATCTTCCTTATTTAAACCCAAATCAAAAGTCAACTATATATAAGAATTTCTGGCAGGTTTCATTTTAAGCTAGTTATTAATATAAGTTGGGTCAAGGCTATTTTGATTTTTTTCTTACTACTAAGTTGAATTATTGTGATTTTAGGAACGATAGTTTTTATTTTAATCTTGTGACATTGATCTTGATCTAGAATATCTATTTTTATGACTTCTTTTAGATGATTTTTCTCTACTTTTTCTTCTAGATTTTCTATCTTAACTCCTTTAATGTTTTTTTTCTTTACTTCTTTTAGACTTTCTCTCCTAACTCCTTCCCATTATATATGCAAAAATAATGCAATTAATTAGATTAAAATTATTAATTACTTTTATGTATAAAATGACTATTATATTATTTTATTAAATTAAATCATATGGTTATAAGAATGATTGGTGTGGAATATGGCATATTCTAATAAATGAATAAATATATATAATTTAAGTATTATACTTAAAAATAGAAATTTAAATAATAAAAACTATAATGGACGTTATATCTATTTATATAATAATTTATTATAATACATTTTATATATTTATTTTAACTCCAATATAAAAATAAACATAAATATGAAATATGCAAAATAATATGCCATGTTCATAAAAATATAATAAACTAGAAAGCTAATATAAATCCCAATAGAGCAAAATTCGTTATATAGGAGCTATTTTATACTATAGCGCAATATTTGTTCAAACAATTAAAAAAGGAAATCCCTGCACTGGTCTCAGCTTTTTTATAAACTCCTTCAAAGCAAGTACTATTAAAAGATTTATTTTTGTATTAAGGATCTATATAATACTTTCCGCAATCTTTCTTTGCTTCTACATATTCCTTTAAGCAAGAACCCCATAAAAGACATTCGTTAAACTCTTTATAACAATCACCATCTGTCCTTATCAAACTTTATATACACTCTTTTACATTTTAATATGTTCTTTATTCAGACACAAGTAACATAGCAGAAATAATACTTAGTGTAAATAATATATTCATATTCAAATTATTTTCTTTATTTGATTTTTATGAAGTAGAATCTATAAATTTTTTCTCTGTATTTTTATTATTATTTGTATATATTTTATTTTTGATTAAAAATTCACCTATAAATTTTTTTAATTAAAAGTTAGCTAATTGAATTTTTAGAAAAATTTTATTAATAACATAATTAAAAAAAAAATTATAACATTTCTTACATATTACTATATTAAACCTCATAGGAGTTAATAAAGAAAAGAGAAGAATAATAAAATGATATCAAAAAATTAATCCAATTTGATTAATTAAATTTACAAATAAACAACCAAACTGATTTTAATACAATTATTATTTAATTATAATATAATATTTGTTTCATTATTAGTTTACTATAATAAGCTAAAATATATATAAAATTTCAAAAGAAAAATAAGTCAAATCCATTTTCCATATCTGAATATATTTCTACCAGAGAAGTATATATTCCGCAAAATCCAGCAAAGAGACCTATTCCAGAAATTACCCAATTAGCAATTAATTTTTTTAAGATACATCAGGTGCATTAATATTATAAGTAATTACAGGAATAATATATAAAAGAGATATTCCTCCTATAGAGCCTGCAAGATTTAAAAATACTGAGACTTTAGTCAAAGTCATTGCTACACAAAATATACCTAATGTAAGCAAAACTCTCATTCCATAAGAATACCATTTAAGAGTGTCTTATTCTTCCTTTGTAAGCTAAAGCTAAAGGTGATCGAATGACTCGCAAGAAGAAAAAGGGTTTAATCTACGCTCTTATAATGTCTATTAATCAACTTCTTCACTAGCTCCTTTTCCTTCTCCATCTCCTTCTCCTTCTCCTTCTTCTTAATTTTATTATTCTCTCTTTTCTTATTGCTCTTTTTATTCATCATAGCTTGGTGTTACAAATTCTCCATCCTATTCATCACCTTTCTAAGCTACTAGCGGAGGCTTTATGAAAAGAGCTTTTTTTATTTCTATTTCTATGAAATTAGCCACAGGGAAAAGTTACAAGGGGAAAGAAAGACAGAGTACCAAACTATAAGCAATCTATATTTTATAATAAAATAAAAAATCATTAATGATACAAAATAACATATTTTAATCATACTTAAATTAAGTTATAAAAGTCATTTTCCATTGGCAAGTTAAACAATAGGAGATCTGCTACTTTATCTCCATAGGCCATATATCCTACCATTCCAATTATAATATATAATGCTACTGCAAAGTGAACAACATTTAAAAGAGCTGGTTTAAAATCCTTAGGCTATTTCATTGAATGTCTTATATCAAAGAATAGTCCCTAATATAAGATTGTTTAAATATTTTTAATATTTTTTTATTTTAAAATACAAATTTACCACTCCTTCCAGAGTAAAAACAACTATACCAATATAACTTGAAACTCCCCAAAAATCAAATGCTTTTTCTAACTTATGTCCTTTAGTTACTATTTAATGTATACATTCATACATCATCACACCAAGTGCAAACAATAATATGGCGTTTCCTATATTTGAAGGAGTTTTTAAATTTCTAATATTTCTGATGAGTCCTAATGGTAATACAATAGATAAAGAAAATAATACAGAATAAGCTCTATTTTCACATCCTAAATCCCATTTATAATGGCAAAATGAAGCCTATAATAGTTAGATATGTCATATAATTCTTTAAAAATATTTTAATATCAATAAATACTTAAAAATAATTCATAAAGAATATGGTATATCCAATGCATACACCCAATTATAAGCAAAACAAGAAAAATGTAACCCATATTTTTGCTTATTTTCCACTGCTTTAATCTCCCTCTCTTTTAAACATTAAATAACAAAATTCGGTAATGTTTGCAGGATTTATATTTCTACTATCTGCCAAGTCTAACATTAGAGTAGAGCAACAGTACATTACATATCCTACAACTGGAATTAATATTATTCCTAATACCCAACCTGCCTAACTAAATCCTTTAGAATATTGAGTTTACTTATTAATTTATATGTTTTAAGGGTTATTATAAATATTAGATACCTATAGGTAAAGCTATAATTCCTAAACCTACTAATCCTTTAAATAAATTTACTTATGCTTAAAATACAGATGATTCTATTTAAATTTTAAAATTATTTATTTTAAAATTTTAAACGAACTTCATTTTAATTTACTGTGGTGATGCTCTTATTCTTAATTATCTTATTCTTATATCTCATCTTGAGGAGTTTCCCTTATATCTTAGTATTTATTTTCTTAACTTTATTTATCATCAGTATTATCTTATTTTTCAATAAACTACTGTTCTTCTTCTTTTTAACTCATTATCTTGTATGAATCTTAATATTATTAGTATTAAATTTCTATATTTTGTTTTTTTCAGAAATAAATTGTAATACAAGCCGTTTTTTATATATTATATTAGAGGTTTTAATTACCGAATAAATATAATTAAAAAATTAATAAAAATAATATTCATCATTAAGTTTTATAATATTATAAAATAGGATTGTTACTTATTATTTATTTAATTTTTATATTATTATATATAAATTTTTTATATTTTATATTTTCATTTATTATTATTAAAAACGCCATATATAAAGTTTTTTTATTCCATATGTCCCTTTTATTATTAAATACAAATTTTATATGTAACAACATTATACATAGATTTATTTTACTTAAACTATTGAACATTTAGAGTATATAAATTGTCAATATAATTTTCGCATGCTTATGAATATTGTATTCTTAAATTATAAAAGCTTGATGAATTATACTGCATATAAAGGATCGGTTATTTTTCAAGGTTGTTTTATTTAATTGTTATGTCATATATATCTATTCGCAATATATCCTAAAATTATATTTTACCACACAGTAAAGTGTAATTATTTTATTATATTTATGAGATTATTTAGTAATGTTAATAGTTAAAATAAAAAAAATGATCTAAAACTTAAAAAATTTCAGTATCATTATAAATACAGACGATTTACTAAGAACTAGCAATTAAAATAAGCTGGTAAGAACCATAATTATCAATATATTTTTATAGATTATTTTAGTTAAAATATTAAGGAAAGTTATTTGATATTTAGTTAAAATTTTCTTTGTTTAAGAGGGGTTTTGGTGAACTAATATTAAAATATTGTATTGATTATAAAGAAGTTTTTAAAGTTTTATTATTTTTTATAGACAAGTCAATTAAATCTATAGAAATTTTTTTAACATCTATTTCACAAGTGCCATCTTATCTTTTTTAGTGTTTTTAATAATAAAGATCATAAAAATTAGGATATAGCGGATTTATAAATAAGTCTTTCTTTAATAATTGAAATTCTTTTTAATCTATAGAAAAATATAAATATTTTATTAGTTTTCCAGTTTCTAAATTATATACTTTTATGCAATCAGAAAAAAATAAATATAGTTTAGAGTGTATTAAAACTATTTCGTACTCTTAATATTATTATATATTATTTGATTTCTTTATGTTTAAATTAATTTTACAATAGTATTTTAAATAATTATTTTTTAAATAAACATTCCATATAAAGATATATGAGTCTATTTCTAAAAACAATAGTGTCATGTTGTTTAATTAATATAATTTAGGATAATATTCTTTTCCTTTATTATTACTTTTACAAATATCTATTTATTCTATACTATTATCAAATAATGATTATTCATTTCCTTTAAATGAAATTGGAATTTTATTATTATTCTCAAATAAACTATTTAATGTCAAAATGAAATATTATATCTTATGGAAACCTTCTGCTTAACATTTTAGCATTATATATTAATTGTGCATTTGAAATAACTATAGAACTTATAAATTTTTTATTGCAAATTATTTTTATTTTTACATAATTAATTTCTATTTTTTTGGTTTTATTATATTAGTATAATATTTTTCTTAACACATCAAAAATATAAATATTTATATATAAAGTAATTTAAAAATATGATATTAAACTCTATATTTTAACCGCTAATATTTCATATTAAAAGAATATATGATCATTATTAATTCATTTTTTTAATTAGTTTTTATTATTTAGTTTTTAATCTATTTGCTTATCTAATTATTTTCTTGGCTCTGTTTTTGCTATTTATAAATTTATATACAATTTCTTTATCTAATAATTATTCAAATTAGGAAAAATCATATTATTGTTAATTATGTTAAGAAAACCTAACATTTAACCATTAGCTAATTTATTATTTTTCCCATTCATTTATGCTAACTTTTTCCATATTTCTTATTTAAGTCCACAATTCAGGAGATCGTTTATTATTATTTTTATTTTTAAATTAGAAAATAATTTTTCCTTTATTTTTTAAATTCCTTTTATGTCAACAAGGTTAGTTTTTTATATTGAAAATTTATAATTATCATCTGTATTTTTAGTTTTCAAAGTTTTCACTATTTTTTGTTACATTGCAAATTATGCTCTTGGAATTTGTTAAGCTCCCAAATCAGATTTATAATCCATATGCATTCCAAAGTCCCACAAGGCAAATCCCAATTCTTTCAGCAAGCTACCTTAACCATACAGATGTAATAATCCTATTCCACTATATTCTCTATCAGAAAATCTATAATTTTAATATTATAAAAATTTTATTATTTTCCCTTTTGTATATTATATTACCCAGTCATAGAAGCATAAAGTCCTCCAACTCTATATCCAACATCGGCAGAAACTAATTTATTTGTACCTTCCTCCCATAGCTCCCAACTCATAGCTTGAATAGGTACATTATCAATAACAATAGGATTTTCTTTTAAATCTTTTAGTAATCGAACTAAATTTGGAATTACCCAGTTACTTCCTTATTATTCTTTTTGAAACTTATCAATTTTGCTCATGGATAAATCAAAATCTTGATTTATAGTAAGACTATAACTGGTTTTCCCTAAGCATATTCTTTTAAATTATTTTTACAGAGATTTTTATTTTTTATATGATTCATTTGTTTTTTATGTTATTAATTGATATTGACTTAAGGCATCCCATTTATCCAGCTTTATAACAGATCTTATAAATTTATATTTCATATTTTTTTACTACTTTTATTTATAATTAATATATTATTACCTTTCTTAATGAAATTTAGGCATAAATCCACTCCAATCTGTGGCAAATAAAAACCATCCATAGTATACTAGATAAGCTGCAAAATTAGATTCAAATCCATCTTTTTAGATTCTCATCTATTTAGGAAAGTCTCCAAACATTTGCATTTGAGCGAAATCTGTTTTATAGCCTTGCACAAAAACTTAACTTGCATATTCTACATATTATTTCATTTTTTCTTTTTCATTTTTTGTATATTCATTCCTAATTGGAGCGTCCTAAGATAATTTTTATTATTTTTATTTTACTTCATTTATTTCTCTTATATTATACCTTTACAAATGTTAATTAAATTTTTTTCTTAACCTATTTGAGATATTAGATATTAAATGTTATTGAAAATATTTTCTATTTAAAAATTTCTCCTAATAAATGCTTAATAATATTGTAATAACTGATAAATACTAAATAATAATGTTAATAATAAATTAAAACTAATATATATTCTGCTAGAAAATAATTATAATTATAATTTTAGGGGTATATTGATATGAGATATAATTATAATGAATATATAATTATATATCTAAATTTATAAACGGTTTATAATATTAATAATTAATATTTTTATCAATAAATAATTTATATATTTTGAATTTTTCATATGACCTCCAATTAGTATTTTTTAATTAATTTAAGATGAAGTTATATAATTTCAATACCATAAATAAATAGTATGAATATATATTTAAAAAATATTTTATTAAAATAATATTTACAAATTATATAAAGAGAACAATATTTAATTTAAATATTGTTTATATTAAGTTGGGTTTTATCTTATGTAAATATAATGCTTAATTTCTTTATTATTATTATATGTGATATTTTTAATTTAGGTTATTATTATTGTTGATTTTGGGTTTATTTAAAATTTTATATAAGTGATTTATTGAGTTTTTTTATTAGGGTTGTTTTAATATATATAAATTTCCAGTTGATTGTTTTTTATATATTTTCCAGTTGATTGTTTTTTATATATTTTCCAGTTGATTGTTTTTTATATATTTTCCAGTTGATTTTTTTTATATAATTTATAATTTTTTTTTTAATTTATAACTAGTTTATCCTCGATCTCAGAGTATTTAAAATGGAGTGTAATCCAAAAAATAGAGAAATTTAGGGAAAAAAAGATTTAATTGCTATTTTGCAATCAAGCATATTTTTTTTATATGCTAATAGATCTATTTTGATCTAATAATGAAGCTTTATTTATTAAGTCTCAGCTTCTCTTGACTATTGAATCTCAATATCGGTGCGTCCTTGGATCCAACTCGGGTGTTAAAAAGTCCCAGTCTGATTCATTTTCCTTGATTCGTAAATACCATGCGTTGATATTGAGATTTTTAGGCAATTTTATTTTTGAGATTTATTTAATAAATTAAATATTAATTCTGTTAATAGTATTAATTAAAAAGCTTATAAAAATTTCAAAAATTAAAAATTAGCTGCACATATTAATCAAATAGCATATATATATAGTAATATAAAAACAAGAAAATATTTAAACAAAATCATTTTATTATAAGTTAAGTACTATTTTAAACAAATAAAAGAAATAATTAACAAATTAAGAAAATGACTAACAGTGGTTTTAGAATAAATATATTTTATCACTTAAATTTATATAAATAATAAAAAATAAATAATAATTAATTTATTTGGTATTATATTAAAAATAATTATATCTATATTTTAAACAAATATCAATACTCTAATATTAAAAAATTATAATATATATAGCTGTATTATAAAATAATAATATTCCTCATTATACTAACTTTTATATTATAATTGCTAATCCATCATCCTTATTTAGCTTTCTTTTCTTAAATATATATTACTATATGAATATTAATTAATATATATATATAGAAATATAAAATATATTATTATAGAAAATATACTAAAAAAACAAAATAAATATAAATATAAATCTCCAAAACAATTATAAGTATTTTAATGAAAATCTTAATTAAAACTTTCATAGTTATCTTATCCATACTAGCCTACACCGTAAAAGGAAAAGATAAATAAAATCAGGATAAAACTGATTTTATGACTCGTTTTAAATTAGATATATTTAATTTTGCTCTATCATAAATGCAAAATACTCTCAATAGAGATATTCCCACAGTAATAAAATAAAGTGGTCTCGATCCTGTTGAACATGTGATATCAAATAAAGGAGTAGAAACAATCCAAGTAATCATATTTATTCATTAAATTATTTGATATAAATTAAATGCTAATTTTTTATATTTTTTGAATAGACTGAATTCGGAAAGGTAAAAGTTAGCTATGAATATTCTGTTGATAATTTAAAGAATTTATCAACAATTTAAATTAGCCTGTTAAAAATGGTTAAATTAGTAAATGCAGACAACATGTCAAAAATTTAAGTAATAAGAATTTTTGACTTTGCTTTTTATTTATTTTATTATTTTATTTATATTTCTATATTTAATACTAAGGCTGAGGCTTTTATTGAAGTAATATTTAATAAGAACCTTAATGTTGATATATCGGGAGAAGCATATGGAAAATATGCTTACATGCAATGGTATTTTAATTTATTCAAAATTAATATCATAAAAAACATACATTTTTATTCTAAAAGGAAACCTAAAATCAAAGGAACTGGAGAAATAACTAATGTAAGGGGAAGCAGCCCTATAACTATAGTTGCTGATGTAAATGACATGAAAAAACCTAAAATTTCTGAATTCAAAATTGAAAAGCTGTAACTATAATATGATGAGATATTAATTGATGTAGATTCTCCGATTCTCAAATAAATAATTAAACCAATTTCTCAGAATATTGAAAAAGACATGCATGATTAAATTACCAGTAAACCATTATTAAAATTCAAAAATGTTAGTTTAGTTAATTTTATTAATTTTTAGACGGAATTTCGAAATCAGTATAAGTTTCTATATAATCAATTATTGATTTAGCTTTAAAGCAATAGTGATCAGAGAAATTTATTATTATATTATAATAATAATTTATATATATAATATATGATCTAATTAATTATTTATAGATCAATTTAAAAATTAATTTATATATTCGCATTATTATATTGTATGAATTCATCTATGTGAAAATATTTAAAATATAGGTATGTGAAATAGAAATTTCGAACAAATTTATAATTTAATAGTGTATGATTTTCTCTTAAAATAAAATTATCTTTCATCATTTCAATGATTTATTAATAATTTATTAATTATGAGTTAAAATATAAGAAATATTTCAGTTACAAATATATTTATTTTATATGCTAAATATATTTTTATTATTATAAATACTATTTATAGAAATAAATCAATGATACAAATCAAATAGGTTTTATTAGTTTATTAGAGTTGAAGCGTTAATTTTAAAATGCAAAATTAGTTAAATGAACAAAATATAAAAAATTTTAATATTAAACTTGATTAATATTTATATATAAGCAACTTTCACTATCAATTAATTAAATAATAACATTTAAAAAAATAAAAAAGAAAAAAGTATTAAAAAAAATAAAATAAAATAAAATAAATATTTATTAATTGCTTATAAATAATGAAAATTATTAAAACTATTATATTCTTTGCTGTTCTATGCCTGATGATCTCCTCAATAGGAACTCGTAAATTAAGCTACAAAAGACTCCTTCAATAATAATAACAATAACAAGGGATGCCTAATAATGAATCTTCTTCTGAAGAAAGCGGAGATGAAGAATATTAAAAATGTGATAGTAATTGCAAAAATATTTGTAAAGACTGTGATCAGGCCTATAAAGACGAATTAAATAAATCTACGGACAGTAACTGTGTTGAAGCTCAAAAAATGATGAATTACATCCCATTTATTGCTAAAGAAGGAACTAAGAATGCTTAGAAAGAATTTGGGGAACCAAAAAGTTGTAATGGAGAAAATGATACTACAACTTGTATAGACAATACTGACACAAAAAATAAATTCAAATGCACAAACTTCATGGGACTATTTTTTGCATGAATGAAATATAATTTAAAGAAGAAGATTAGTATAAATTTCAGTCTACATTTGAAAAATGTATGAATGCTATAAAAGACTCAACTTAAAATAAAGATCTACAAAATGGACTTAGTTGTCATCTTACTTGTAAAGAGGAGTATAAGTAAAGGATGGAAAACGATGGAGAAAATGCTAATATTATAACATTTGGTGCTTTATTAATGATTATTTTTGTACTATTTTTGTGAAAATATAATAAAATAATAAAATATTTTAGAAATTAAATAATTTTTGAAGCTAAAAAATAATTATACTTTTTATTCAATTTCTATAAAATGATTAATTATATATATTAATATAACTGTATTTTTGTTTGTTACTTCCATTTTTTAAATACCATCTAATTTAAGGTAATTGGTACCATAACCAATTATAATTTTAAAGCATCAAAAAAAAAATTTTTTTTTTTTTATATATGAGATGTGATAATCTTTATCGATACAATCAATCATAATTAACTTAGATAAATAATATTCTTTATATCTAAATTGTTGCGAAATCTAGATTTTCATCAAAATAAATATTTATGAAATACAAATTGTAAATATTGATATTTTATAATATTTTTATTTAATATGACAATCAATAAATAAAGTTGAACAATTCCTTTAACTAATATATAAAATTTATCATAAAAATTATTTTTGAATTATGGAAATATTACATTTAGATTTAATAACTATACAGTAAATTCGAACATTTTCACCTTATACACCTTATATTATTATTAATACACTAAATTATCATTATTAAAAATAGAAAAAAAAAATAAAAAATATAAAATAAAATGTAAAAAATTTTTCTTATTTTATATTTTCAATATTGAGTTCATCTAAAAATATATAAAGAAGATCTTTATTTGGTCTAAATGAAGAAACTAACAAAACTTAAATGCATGATGATAAAGGCAATACATACCAAGATATTAAAATCGACTCTAACCAATAAAATGGAAACCATAATAATCCTCCTCCCAATGACGACCACTACTCAGAATATGAATCAGAATATTATGATGACGAATATCTTTAATGTGATGGGAAATGTCTTTAAGAATGTGGAGGTAAAGCCTGTATAGATGAATATATGAAGGAGGTTTAAAATTCTTCTGATCCATCTTGTAAAACTGTATTTGAGTTTTTAAATTACATTCCATTTATTGCTAAGCCGGGAAGTAAAAAACAAAGTGAAGATTAATTCGAAATACATTATGGAGAACCCTTAGAATGTAAAGGAAAAGATGATACCACTACCTGTATTGATGAGTCTATTAAGGATCAAAAGTTTTAATGCAAAGAAATATTATTTAAGCCTCATAAATAATATGATGATAATAAATAATCTGTGGATCAATAATAAAATCAAAACCCCAGTTCTGTTTGGTTGTGCTTAAACTAAAAAGAATTATATTTACCTGTAGACCACGAAAATGATCCCTTTTTTAAATGCGAAAGTTTCATAAAATATAATACTACAAATCCATAATTATAAAAAGGAATTGCATGTTCAGAGAAATGTATATAAGAATTAGAAGAAAGAGAATAAAAAAGAGAAAATCATGGGGATGATGGGGAAAATTCAAATATTATTAAATTTGGAATGTTATTGATGTTATTAATATTTAATATTTTATGATAAATTTATAATATATAAATACTATATAATTTTTTTTATAAATCAATAAATATTATTTTTATTTAGATAAATGAAGATAAAATACATTTTTATCCAAAGAGACTATCATATAAATATAATTTTATTTATAAAATAATTGAATATGTATAACTTTCTTCATAGCAAAATTACAAATCATAAATTTAATTATAGATTTTTTAAAAATTAGTTATATTCTATAGAATGTACTTTCATTTTATAATTTTTTTATAAATTAAAATTATTAATTTAAAAAATTTTAGTGAAAAAAAAAAAAATTTGTCAAAAAATTTAATTATAAGTTTAAAATAATATTATATAAAAAAACTGAAAAAAAATAAAATTAAAATTTTTAAGATTTCTAATTTTTAATACTAAAGTATATTTAAAATCTAATATTATTACATTTTGCTATTTACTTTTTTTGTATCAATTATTATTAGGGATAAATAGGAATAATTTTTTTTAATTAACTTAATTTATTTTAATATCAGAAAGAATTATAATATTTGAACTTCCCAATGATTAAAAAACATAAAATTTTCTAAAGTAGATAAATATTCTAATTTTTATATAATAAAAATATAATAAATTCTTTAATATTAAGGTTTTAGTAAAGTGATACCTTTGTATATTACAATAAATTCATCATTTAAAAAAAATCACATAGAAATTTTATTATATAAATTAAATATATTTATATATTATTATCATTTCATTATAAAAAAAGAAATAAATATTTTAGAAATTTTATTTATAATAATAATTTTAAAATTATAATTTAATAGCATATTTTATATCATGCGTAGAAATATTGAGTTTAAACTTATATATATATATTCTATATTATGATTCTTAGTATATTAATTCTTCGCTCTTATTTATTTATATTATTTTAATGTTGATTTAATAGATTAAAAGTTAATTACCATAAACTCTAAATTTATTGTATAGAAATAAAAATATTTTTCAAATTTTTCATTGAAGTTAGAAGAGAAGCTAAACATATTAAAAATATTCAATGATATTAAAACTTATCCTCTTCATTTTAGTATTCATAAAATAGTATTACGGAGGATTAATTAAATAACTAGGATTTAACAGTTTATAATCCTACACTTCCAATCAGGGATAAACAACATTTTATACATTTGAATTCGAAACTTAAAATGCAATCGACAATTATGCATCAATTATAGTAAGATTAAAATACAAATATAGTACAATTAATATAATATATCCAATAATAATTTTTCTATCGTTTACATATTATATTTATTATGATTTCTTAAACCAAAAATTATTTAATAATTTAATAATTAGAATTGCATTTGCCAAAATATTAAGTTAAACAATAAATATATATATATATGATATTTTATTATATTTAAGATTGAATTTCCTGTTCAGTTTGGAGTCTAAAGCTTTCCAGAAAAATTTTAATGTAGTTGGGCTCCTTAAAAGGGTCATTTTACATAAATACCATGCCAGTTGGAAAATGGATCAAGGAGACTACTTATTAGCATAGACTAGATATCGAAAGGAAACTTAAAGATAATTGTAGGGAAGATTACCAATCCAAATGGATTTTTCTAGTCAAATTAATTTAAAATATTTACCTATTACAACAATGTAGTGGTTGATGAGAATTAAGTATTTGGGTTCACTTCATTTGCGAATTCCATAGTTTCAACAGCAGGTAAGAGTGTATTCTTAAAAAAATTATTTCTACTTTTAATTATTACAATGAATTTATAATTTATTTAGGAGTTGTTAAACCTTTAACATTAAATTCCATTGTTAATCAAGAAATAAGCTGGGAATTTGAATTTACTCCTACAAAAAACTATTAAAAGGGTTATATGATTAGATTCGTATTTTCAGATGGTTTTAGAGGATCAGCTCCTTCATGCATAATTAATGGCCATACCGGGTCTCCTCCAACTACTGCAGTAAGATACATCGAGTCTATTGTTGACTGTTAAAATATAGATTCGTAATTGGTTTCAGGAGGTATCTATTTTTATTTATTTTCCTTTAATTAAATATTTAATAATTTATATATGTTAAAAAAACTAGCTTTAAAAAAAGTGTAAATTAGCAATATAAAAAATCAATATTTCAGCGGATAAACAGGAAAGTTTTTAATTTAATTGTTAAAACCTGGAGATACGAATGTTATATAAGAATAATTTGAATGTCCTGAATAAACAATACTACCTGGTAGTATCTAAGTAGAAGCAATAGCTTCGAATAATTTTAAATATGCGGATGTGAAATACCAGTTTAATTTAAAGCTTACAAATCCTTTATCAAGCAATAATAATATAATCTTCAACTTTCATCCCCATGCTTCCATAACAGATCCTGACTACTTATGGGTGATAAAATAGAAAAATTGTACTGTTTTTAGTGGACTATAGGGAAATAACACCAAATGTATTTTGAATGATTCGTAAGATATGTATACTATATAAAATTTCGAAAGTAGTTACTCCAATAGAGATATAGAAATAAAAATGGACTTGCAATCTCCCAAGAAATTAGAAAATACAATTGCTCCTCACCCTGAATTCAATCATGCTACCAAGTAGTAGGCCTATTTTTAAATTATGCTTACAACATATGATCTAGAAAGACAAAGGGTTATTGACTAATAACCTGTTAATTTATTATTGAATAGAACATATGGGAGAAATGACGAATGGAGATCTCATCCTGTGAACAAGGAGGTTACATTAAAGGTAATATTTTTTATGAAAAACTGTTAATAATTTAATTATTTCCACATTTAATACCCTACAGGCTGGAGAAATGGGTACTTTAGAATTAACTTTATTTTTGAATGAAGAAATTCCACGAACTGATAATCATATCGGTCTCCACGGAACCTTTAGAATTGATATATACCCTGCTCTTGAAATTCCCGATTCGTCATATTTGACATCCTGCCATTTTTTCTAAGATAAGCCAGCTCAGAATTGTAGATATATGAGACCTGACCATACTCATACTACATTTATTTTTAATACCCCTTAAGATTAAGCATTTAAAGAGTCAGAAATTCCAATAACTATAACATTTAAAGATCCTACTTCTAAACCTGCAGGAGTGCAGCTTGACCATCTTGTTAAGCGGTATTAATCAATAAATTAATGATAATATTAATGAGTTTTATATTTAATTTATAAAAAGATATTTAATTCACCTTCATATATGGAATGATAATAAATGGAACACAGTTATAGAGTGTGATTTAAACAAAATTGTGGACGATAGAAATGAATTAAATTATGCACCTCCTCCTTTTCCGGTCAATGATGTTTGTATTCCCAATGAAGTTTATTTTACAGAATTTATTCCTGAGTATAAATAGCCAAAGTCAATTCCGACTGAGTCTTATGTGTAAAATGCTAATGAATAAGGATTTATAAAATTGCAATACACTGCGGATGATTTGCCTGATTTCCATGATAACTTAACAAATTTGTCAAGAAATTATTTCATAAGAATCTATTTCCTATCAAAAGGAGGTGCCTGGGAAGATAATTTGGGGTATTTAGCGAATACACTTTACAAAGATTATTAGTGTCTATTTGAGGGAACTCTTATTTCTGTTACTCCTTCAAATGTTTACTGTAATTTGTAAATAGAAAATAGTTTTGTCACTGTGTCGAAAGGAGAAACTGAATAATACATAGGTTATTTAGATATTTATGGATTAGAAACAAAAGATTTTGACAAAGATAATTTCCTCATTGTCTACATTCCACACATAAAACTCAAAAATATAGTAGATCAACCAACTAATTTGCTTTTCTAAGTATTAGAAGATACACCAGGGATGATTTAGAACACTGTTACTCTGTATTAGAGAGAGGTTAAACTCTTTAGATTGGCTCCTCCAGTCACTAGTATTAATAAATATAATTCTAAATTAATTAATATCAAATAACACATTTTTTTTTTCATTAGATTCTGCTCAACCTGCAGTTAAATTTGTAAGGCCAGGAACCGCCACAGAAGTTTATTTACCAAATTAAGAAATAGAAGTTGTTTAGGATTTGAATATAATTAATGATTATGTATTCTATTAGTTCCCAACTAATTCAGGGTATACTCAATTTACAACTTTAAAAGAAGAAGATGGAGGGAAAACTTTATTATCCTTTAAAAATTTTCCTGATAGTACTAGTTGGTATGTTCACTCAGGAAGTAATACGTCAATTAAAATTCCTTTGAAAGTTCCTACTGGAAAATGTATTATAATTATAAATTTAAAAATATATAAATTTGAGGATATGTTAGCATTATTTTTTCATAGATAAATATATAAGAACCCCAAAATATGCAAATGTTCAACCTAATTTCCCATTTAATGCGATCTCTGACACCATAGAAGTAAGAGTTATCAAATTCTTTGAAATGGTCAGCAAAGCTTAGCATACTGTTACTATACAACCCTTTTAAATTAACCCTGTTGGGGTAGTTTGCATTTTAAAAGATACAGATAATGAAAACAAAGTTAGAACATCTACTTTATATCTATAAGATTAACTTTAAAAATATAATATTCGGTTTGCTTTAAATGAAAATTATGAAAAAGGATGGAAGATTTTACTCATTTTAAAAAACATTATTATTGAGAATGATATTTCAGAAATGAGGTTAGATTATTCGAGATCAGGTGGTTTAAGCGCAATAAATTATGAGGGTATTAAATAAAATTACATAAATTTTTTTATTTATAAAATTATTATTAATTCAATTATATGCCAATAGATTTGAAACTTAAAAAAGTGAATATTGTTGATGGGGCAAATACATACAATGCCTTAGAAATTTATAATTTAAACGATTTTACTTAGAAAAATATAGATATTGATTTGTACTTAAAACATTAATTAGTGCCTAATCCAAATGCAAATGATATATAAGTTTAGGTTTTTACATTTTTCGACACTGGTAATGATAAATTAGTAGAAAAATTAAATAACTTCTTTAGCTGTACAAAATCAGGAGAAGCTGATTATCTTGATGCAATAAAAATGCAAAATTTTAAGGTTAAAAATTAAATAAAATAATTAACGTTAACTTCTTTTTTTAATATTTTAAAATTATGTAGATCTCTAATCCTATCAAATTGAGCTACATTGATGCTAAATAAGATTATATAGGACCATTTGAATTTGACTTCTAATTACAAACTTCTCCAACCAATGGAGCAGCTACAGTTGAATATATTGATGTAAAGTTTATGAGTAAAAATGGTTTAGCATCACAATTCAAACTTTAAAATGAATAAAAAACTCCCCTGCACTGTACTTTGTAAATCAAGAAAGGTGTAGCTGTTGAAAAAGTACGAAAATACTGTTATGTTAAGTAATATGCAGTTGATGAATTTACCATTACCATTGATATAGTAAAAACGAATATTTTAATTAATAATAGTAATACATCTAAATTAAACTTCTTTTTTTAATTAGATATAAACGGCTCACAAACTTTTAGAAACTGATGAGCTTTCCTTGAAAATAACGACAGAATATACAGAACCAAATGGAATAAAATATCCAAGCGCTACAGGAAAATATCATTATTAAATTTTAGCCTACAATTCTGTTAATGCAATACTGGAAAAATAATCCAATATTGTAGAAATCCACCCTAAATTGGGTATTAAATTTAATAAATACACTTTTTTCTTTTGTTTTATTTATCCTACATTTTTAAAAGAATTTAAATATCTTGAAATCACAAAGGAAATCATTTCGGAATAGAGATTCAATATTTATTAAATTGATTTTAGACTCTATAACAATATTGAAAGGTACCAGCATAATGATGGGGCACGATTTTTCATTGAATTTCCAACCAGACATAAAAGTGGAATTCCTGCTTTTGATAATGATTTAGGTAGTTTAATTAAATAAAAACATGTTTATATTTTTTCAATAAATATAAAAAATTAACAAAGGTTATAATCCCTTATAAGATGTATAGCCTGTAGGTTGCTGGGTTAGCAAAAATATGAGAATGACTAATATAAATGTAAAAATAAGAATAATGTGATGTGATAGTTATAAAATATTTTATTTTATTTAGGATCCCTAGGTTAGATGTTTCCTGCTCAAACCCCCTAAAGAAAATGGGCCTGCTATTGTAGAAGTCATTAATTTTACTAACCTTTTAAATAGTGAATTGTATACAATAAAACTCGGTAAAATAAAAAACCCTGCAAAGTAAAACATAGATATGGACATTAGCTTTAGAATAGAAACCTTAAGTTTATCAACAGGACTTACTACACCACTGATTCAATAAAGTTATAATTTATTCTTAGATCTGGTAGACCCAGAAGCAGGAGATGCAGTAGTGCATGGCCCTAATACTCCATCAAACTTCAGAGAGCCTCCGGAAACATCATTAGGGCATGTTAGTTGTAATTATTAAAACATATTAATCATCCAAAATAATTTAATATATCTATCATTTTTTAATAAGAAATCGGAGAATTTGATGTTGTAAATCATGAAATTTGGTTTAATGGTGCAACCATAAAGGCTGGTTCTTTATTTATATCTGAAATTCCTGAATATATGTTTATAATTTACGGAGAGATGGAAAGAGAAGCAACTAGTTGTCCTACTGCGGTATTTGAATATTGCTAAATTTATAAAGATATCAGATGGGTTGTTTGGAAAGTAAAAAATGACTTGACATAGTAAAATGCTTTAATAGAAGTATCTGGGCTTCCTTACTAGCCGTATAATTAGGGAGGGAAGGTTTCTACTTATAAAAGTTATCTTTGGATGGATAAAAGGTAAATTTATAAAATAAAATAATGAAATTAATTAATTTATTTCAATAGATTTTAAGGAAGTGTTACACATACAATGGGAGACGCATAGTGGCAATAGGTTTATGGAAATGTTCAGAATCTTTAAATAGAAACTGTATAAGAAAAGCACTATTATAAAAATAATAGAAAGGCTGAAATTTTAGTATCATTCACTGTGAATTAGGAGATTTTATCACAAGGAGCTATATAAATTATATTTCCATCTCATTCGAATACCCACTTTTAGTCATTATTTCCCCACTGTCGAAGTGCCAGAAAATTAACTCCTGTACACCTTCATTTTTAAATAATTTTTATTAAAGTTGTATTTTTAATTTTTAATACTTCTTCAGTAATCAATGCTATAAAGTAATAGTAATACCGCTGATGTGGATAGCGGAGAGATAGGATGTCAAGTGCAAAATTTTATGGATGGAGCTAATTAAATGATTAGTTGGGTTATCACAGGATTTAAAAAGTTTATTGCAACTCCTACAACTCCTCAAATAATTAAAATATATGGTAACCATTTCTTTAAACTCCTTATAATCCTAACAAAAATGATTTTATTATATTAGGAGAAGTAATTTTGCCTTCATAAATAATTCCCGGACCAACCTCTCATACAGGAGGGTTTAGAGTAAAAGTTTATTACTAAGCCCTAAGCTCTGACATATTTGCCAATGGAGTAAATGTAGGTAATGGAGCAACAGCCACAGGACTAAGCTGGCCTGTTGGTGATTTCGCTTTTACTGATAATCATCTTTCTATAGATATGCATCACACTTTTATAAAAACAAAACCTATAAGACAGCCAGTTACAGTAAATAGTTTCTGTTTTTTTAATAAAAATATATTAAACATCCAAATTTTTATCTACTTGAAATAGGGTTAAAGTAACAATCCATTGAAAATTAGATTGCAATTTGCTTCTGCAGTTTCTCAAAAAGTTGTAATAGCTCTTCCTAAAAAAAATGTATATACTGGGGCAATCGTTGGGTTTTCAGTTGATGTGGCCATAATAAATAACTTAATATGCTATTTTTAAAATATGTCTGTTGAATATATTTCCGTGTACACTTGCGATCTTACCGTAGATAATACCAATGCCGATAATTTATTATTAGAAATGACTACTTAAGTTCCTTTACCGGCAAATCATGAATTTTTGTTAGTTATTGAATAGAGAAATAATCATATAGTAAGAAATAATGCGGGAATAAATTATCCTTCATAGCCAGGTAAAAAAGCATTTTATTTAAAATGAACAAATTGTAAAGCTTTATAAAATTAAACGATTAAATAATACACCATATTTTTAGGACTTTACCACGTTGATATAAAGGCTTATTATACTACGATTCTATTTTACTGTGATTATTTATATTTTGACATTTATGGAAAAGGTGAATCCTTTGTTACCAATTTTAGAAACCACGTCTATCATTAAAGAGAGTGGAATCTATTTGATATTGAAATTGTTCCGCAAACTGATATACAGAGTACGGATTTCTTAGTTATTGAACTACCTGTTTAATCCGATTTTGATCCTGAATAATACAATCTTTACAATAACTTTTAAACGGGTCATTTCGCAAATTATAAGGATTATCAGAAAGTAAAGAATGACATATTTACCAATACTTGTAATCCATTAAATGCAAATGATGAAACTGAAGAAGTATAAATAAAAATAAATTTCATTTTTAAATACAGAATTAAACATTTTTTTACTATGAAAAAGATGGATTGCTATTATGTTCCTGGTGTGCGAGAAGCGAATGACTTTTTCAGATAGTAATCTGTTATGATTGTTTGCACAAATTTCAGAAAAAAGGCACAATATGCACCTAAACCATCCAATATTGGAGTATTATAGAAATGCTAAAAAATTAGATTCATGGTTGAAATTGAAAATCCAAATGTGAACTATGTAGAAGGATATCTGCCACTAATGGTTTATTCTTTAAAATCTGAAAATTACTAAAAAACAAATTTCCAACTATTGGAAAGAGCTGTTTTCATCAAACAAGCTTTAATAGCAACTTAAACATAAAACACTGCTGGAAACTTCCAATTTACTCCTTCTTCAGTGAATACAGCCTCAGATTTTTAATTTAAAGTATTTGGAAGGGCAAATATTTAAGGAATAGAAGAAGATAGATATATTCTAAGGTAAAGTTAAATTTATTTTTTTTTATTGCAAAAATTAAAATCAAAAATAATTATACTATAAGGTTTAACATGAATTTCCATGAAAATACTCTAACGACTTTAAACGACAATGCGTAAAATCAGAATAGTGTTAGAGTTGACATAATGATTTTACCCAATATAAAGGCGATAGTAATGGCACCAAAAAAAGTGGCTGCAAATGATTTAAATATAAATACTCTATAAAAAATATTACCGGCAGCCTGGACTAACCCTGATCACAAGTTAACGTTCAAGGGAGGTGACAGTGAGCAGTGGGTGGAAGGTAGAAAACTAATAAAATTACTTAAAAAATTTAACGTTTATTAAAAAAAAAGGAATTGCTTGCTATAAAATAGCTCAAGTAAATGATAAAATTACATATGGAGAGTCGGCCCTGTCAGGTCTAGATCATATAATTCAGACCACTCCTCCAACTGTACCCTATTTGATTCCCGTCGGGATACAAAAAACAGGATGGAGTGGATTGGGAAGAGATGGAGATAAAAACTTTTTAAGATAAAACTAAGATTATGAATTTACGATACAGTTGGGCGAAGTGGCTTCCAGAGTGAAAAGAATCGGGCTTGAAATTGATATTCCTGGGATGGAATTCCAGTCTCCAGACTGTATCCAAAGTAATGATGAAGGAAGCAACTAGGTCAGAATTAAGAGATGTTGGATAGATTAACGGCCCGTTCCTGGATTCCCCACGATTTGGATCCACCTGTACCACAATACTACTTAGCTATATTATGATAGCACGATAGGAAAGGAAAGGGTATTTTAAGAATTGGAGGGCACAAGTGTCAGATACAAAAAGGCTGGGATGGAAATCAAAGTCAAAACACTGTATAATAGTGTGAAAAATCCTGATGCTGATGTTTTGAACCCTAAATACCGTTTGAATTTATTTGCATGGGATGACAAATACGCAACTGATGACAATACACCCATTCCCCTCAACCCTCCCAACACAGACAATCGACTATTTTTATTTAGAGATTTCTAGAATGGACTATTGGCGCCTCCTTTAACGTTCACAAATTAAATAATTTAGCCAGAATTGGTTGAAATAATCGAGGATCGGTATCACTATATCAATAAAAATAGTTTCTTTTAAAAATTCATTAATGTTAATTAATATAATAATAGGTATATCGATGATAAGATTTTGTGGGATATTAATGGATAGAGGGCTCCCATTATATTTGATTTATATGTTCCTGAGGGGTTTACTAATCCAACCCTTTCAGATTAAACGATTAAAGTAATATATCCTTCGTCAATTTAGTATACTACGACAGACTTTAAATACCAGTAAAAATTTATTTTTAAACTTCATATTAACTAATTTTTACATTTTTACATTTCTTTAATTATTTAGAGCTAATTCAGATGTGGAAATAAATCGTCTGGTATGCCATGTTACAGGGTTAACGCCTACAAATGAGAGGTTACAAAAAAGATGCACAATAGATCCGGCAAGTAGGACGATTACTATTTACTACAAAGAAAACAATATAAATAAACGAGTATTGCACATAGAAGTTACCGTCATAAATCCTTTTGACTACCCTAATAGACACGATTTACCAAATGTTTATCACGGAGATGGTAAGTATTATTATATAACTATTGTAAACAATATTTTGATAATTAAAAAATTATAGGATTCTTTTGGAATAATAATGATTCAGGAATTGGATATATAAAAGTTGAACTTTTAGATAATACAGCAATTAAATATGTTTTCATTTCTAATAATCAAGCATTTTACATGACTTATATAAACGAAGGAACAGAGCACATCAACAATATTAAATAATTTGAAAGTAATTTGGTGGGAAGTCTTTCTTCAGGTATTTTTTTAATTTTAAAACGAAAATATTATATTTATTTATTGAAAAATTATTTCAAGGATTTAAAGAGAATTTCATTGATTTTTCCATTGGATTGCACAAGCCCGCAAGTTACTCCAAGAATGAAAAGACTTAGTGGATGGAATTCGAATTTTTCACGAAATTTAATTTTTACGATGGCAATACAGATGACATACTTTATTCCCATGACGGACCCACTCTTCCCGACCAAGCGACTTCTCTTTTTGGTGGACTAAATAGTGGAGATGACTTCCCTTGCACCTATGACCCTTCCGCCACCAGTTTCCTCAGACCCAGAAACAATGGAAAATTAGTGTGCATATATCAGAGAGGAGAAGTCTCAGATGATGAAAAAAACAGACCCTTCGGAAGACCCCACAAAATTTAGTTTCTAACTTCTAGTTTGATGTACATATATATTTTTAAATAACAAATTTTTTTATTATTTATTTATTTGTTGATCCTTTGTTTAATAGGACACCCAACTTAAAGGAAATATAAGATTTTTAATAAGAAATCCAGAGAGTTTTAGAGCGTTGAGGGTTTAGGTTACTCTTTATGGAGACGATTAAAGCGGTACTGAGTATTTCTTTGGTAAAAGAGTTTATGGACAAGCTTTGTTAGAAAACGCATTTAACACTGGAAACTATTTGAATAACCAAGACAATGATAACTTGAGAGGTAGATTTTATAATGCTGCACGAGTTCAGAATCACGATATCGATACAACGGCTAGAAATGCAGTGAAAGCGAACTTCCCGAACAAGTATGTGGGGGACGCCATAAATTTGCAAATTGATAGAAAACAAGATATATCCATAAATGGAGGACACAATATATATCCCTTAGCTTCCTTTATCACTGTTCCTCTGCGAGTGTACCTTCGAGACTTTAAAACAAATGCCATTTCGTATTTCAGTATGTGTTCTGTAGAGAATTTAAATCCAGGCTAGTACTTCATTTCCAAAAAATTCATTTCTGAAACGCAAACAGAACTTTACGCCTATGTTTACAACACGTGTCCGACTGCTGATTTATAATACTCTATTTATGATACAGGAGCTGGAGAGCAATTGAAGTTGCAGGAATGTAGGAATGCAGCTACTACATGGACACTTTCTAATATTAAATGCAAGGTCTACTACGATAAAAATGCTAATAACGACCCTCTATGGCGAGTGGTAGACTTGTTCTAATTTGGAAAAACGTACGAACACTAACTGAAATTTGACTATACTCCCTATACCGATGGAAGCATTCCGAAAATAAATAATTTCATCAATCTTCAATTTGCCTCAACTCCCCTTAGTGACCCCCACTATTGGCCTAAAATCAATCCCGACAAAGACCAGTATCAAATTATTATATCTCGTCCGGTAGTAAGTATTAACACTGCAGGAGAGGAGCAGTTCACGAAATTTACTATTCCTTCGTTAGCTAGCTTTATAGGAGCCGGACTGGTACTTGACGCCAAAGATGCCATAATGGAAATCAAACTAGATTCCGCTGTAATTTATAAATAAATAAATAAATATATATATAAATTTATTTTATAAATGGTAAACTTTTTATTTAGGATAACTTTTGGTTTGATGTAAATCCCCCCACTTCTTCCTTCCACTGCTCCATTCTCAAGGGAATTTATAACACTGAAGCATAACATCTGCATGTGCCTCCGAAATGTGAACTTTAAAGAGTGGCTGCTCTGACTTAAATGCTTTTCACAATTACCAATTTCAATACAATAAACGGAGATATTTAATTGATATTTAACCACAATAACTTCAATGCTAACCCGGCAAGCAAAACCTATAACATCAGGATTCAAATATGGCCAAATACGTTAGCCCGAAATATGCCTTCAACTGGGGTTTTAGAAGGATAGCCACTGTTGCATGGGTAAATTTTTAATATTTATGAATGCTTCTTCTTATTTTTTGAATTAACTAATTTATAATAGTTATGCTACTGGATACCAGAACCCTGCTCTTTCTACCGAAAATTTTGATGACGCCAGAAATTTTGCTGCTACTTATAATAGAAAGGCTAAAACTCTTTAACTTAATTTTGAAATGTACCCAAAGTCTGCAGCGAATTAGGTTGATGGATGGACGGATTCACCTACAGCCTCTTATAATGTCAGAATAAGATTTTAAGACAAAGTCGAGACTGGAGGAACGCTGTCTCAAGAAGGGACTTTGAAGGCCGATTAGTATTTCGAGAGCAATACTTAATACACAAAGTACGCTCAAAGATGTGAAGCCTACTATTCTCTTGCTGAATGTTAAAACATAGGGTACACTTTTTGGCAAGATAAATATGCCGTTGGGGCAAATAGAAAATTAAGAGGTCTCAAGAGGTGGAAAACTGCAATAAAGGATGGATTTAAGATCAATTAAGACCCTTCTTCTGGTTCCGATTTCACTTGCACCAATAATGGGGTTTCCGAGTTTAACTTTAAGATTTAAAACATGAAAACATACTCATAAATGTATAGACAACCGGATTCATATAACCCTGTTATCGGGCATAATGGTTGTTCGTGTTAAATTCAAAATGATGGAGGTCAGTGTTCAACAAGAGATTTTAGCTCTGCGAGTTTGTTTAATGAATGGGGAAATATTCCATACACATTTCCTTACAATTATTGTTGTGTTTACAATGGATGCTGGAGTGATATAAACTCTTATTTCAATGAAGGCTTCGAATGTAACAATAGTAGTCACACCCCAGGGGTCGGAGACTTTTGCCAAGATGACGGAGCTGCGAGTGTTACAGATTGGCAAAATCCGGCTGATGAAGATACCACCTACAGAAATGAAAATTCAGCAGACCTTTTAAATCTGCCGTCAAATTCTTACTATACCACAGCTCTGTAATTGTAAGTACACCGAATTAAAAAATGGTAATGCAGAAAGATTTTAGTTTTTTTTAATGGTTTTTGAAATTTTTTAATTACAATGAAATAAAACATATATTATTTTAGGGAATTTTCTGCTTTGATTAAAGACATTATTCTTCCAACAGAGCAGTTGTGGCTGGAAATTGAACTGTTTGAAAGTGATGGAGCAAATCGACAGGCGTTTTTCGCGACGAAAAAATGGGACAACGTGTATGGGTCAGACTTAGACACAACGAGTTTAGGGTTTTTCGCGAACCACATCGGACATTCGACTGAGTTAAATTTTGAACTTTCGAAAATTTGGATGCGAAAAGACAAGTTTTACACGACCATGCTAGAATTCGAAGACATCCGTGCAGACGCTGACATTCCTCACGAACTCCACAAAAATGGTCTTGCCGACGCTCTTTAGTAAGAAGTTTTAACGGATGACCAACTTTTGACTTATGAAATTTCGTGTCTCTGTGAATACGGGACCACTCCCTTTGCGAACACTTTTGATAACAACATTAAGTGTTACAGTCACATACCGTATTTAAATACGAGTTCGAAAATGAGATACCCCTATGCCATATCTGTACGAAATTACCAGGCTCCTGCAGCTAGTGATAATTACAGACTACATTGCTTTATGCCCAGTATTGTAGTAATGCCGACTAATGCTAATATTAATTTTAAAGTGATAGAATAGTCCAGCGTAAGATTCTTCCCATATTTCGTTTTCAAAGATGGTACTGCAAATTTATTCTATGGAGCTATTTAGTCTGTTCAAAAGACATTAACTGTATAAAATCATCCAGGAATTACTGCATATACAGGTAGTATTAAATTATCATATTTAAAAACATAATTAATTTTTTTTATAAAAAAAAAAAAAAAGATTAACCCATACACCAAATCAATAACTCATAAACAAGACAAAACGGCAGCAGAGATATATTTATTTTTAAAGATGTTGATTTTATACCATAAGATAACTCTGGAACCCATAAATTTTATATCGATATGTCAAATGCGTAAATAGGTTCTGTAAATGATTTTTGTGGGGCTGGTCATGCTATATCAGCCCTTGTTGGGTCAGAATTGCTTCTTTAGAATTGTAGAATTTTCTAGAAAGAAACTGTTGGAGGAAGTATGACAAGTACAAATCCAGAAAGATTTAGAAGTGTAGTAATTGTGGGAGAATTTAAGGAATTCACCAACATTCCTAATGCTCAGAGAAGATTAGAAGGTACTAATTAAATATTATTATTATTAATAATTAAAATTTATCAAAAAATGATAAAATATAAACATATTTGTAGGATATGCCAGACGTTCCTTTGTGGGTAGAAAAGTGGGTGGCAATATAAGAGTAGAAAGTACTATGACGATTATAACAAATTCGAATACATTTCTCAAAACTCAATAGTGTATTCAGACAGGTTCAAACTCATTAGCGGGATATAGAAATGGAGACTTATCTGGAGGATTTAAGGTTATTTCTTCGATGACTTTGGTAAATAATTTTATTACCTTAAAATTTAAAATGAATAAACAAACTACTAACTCCAACAAAATAAAATATATTATTTTTTACATTATATTAAAAAATAAAATATCAAATGTTTAGGAAATGGGTTAGGAAACAATTATGCTACACAAACTAAGTTTATTTGAAAGAATATAAGCTAATTCGGTAGTCGAACTAGAGTACTTCATAAATCATCCAGGATATACGCAATTTGGTTGTGCAAGAAAATAAAAAAGAGGATGCTCAGCATTTATAAATAACGGGTCTAATTTCAATCCCGGAACTCACTTGATATGCAGCCTTCGTTGTACAGGAAACAAAGATAGCACGATGGTACCGGGCAGAGCTTATTGGGAATTAAGGACAGCCGAACAGACGATTCCAGCTGGAACCACTATTACTATAGTTACATCATAAATTGTGCCTATGGTGAACACAGCTAGTTATAAATATACCTAGTACGAAATCTACAAAGATGCAAATAACTACGAAATAACAACGGCCTACACAATTAACTCGCCGAATATCATTGGAAGTGAGATAGGAGCGAATACAGATAAATATTTTTCATCTTCCTTTATAAGAAACTATAAATTTGCCCCGAAAATAAGGCTAGAAGATAGATTCGGAACAAATGGAATCAAATCCATTTTGACTGCCCCTATTAGGTTTAAATACAGACCAAGTGCCGCCGTTGAAGCTGTACAAACCACGACCAACTACCTCACCTTTAAGTTGGAGCTGCTTAAATTGGCAGGTCCCTATAGCCCCGTTATTGATAGTGCTGATGCCATCAAAGACAACTTAATTTAATGTATAGTTAGGGAATATACGAATAATTAGTATGTGGAAATGTATGCACCTTGCTCATATGACACACCCAAAGGAACCTTCTTCATTTACACCCCTCAGCAGCGAAGACTAAATCCTTCCACGCAATTGGGAAGTCTAAAGAAATATTATGTCAATAAGGAATACGAAATTATTATTAGTGAGCAGCATTCCCTAGCTACTTTGACGGGAATAGGAGTTAAAAGTATCCCGTTCGCTTATAAAGGGTTTTTGACCGTTCAAAATTGTAACAAATTGAATTATTTTATTATTAAATTTTGTTAATTTAACAATTTGGGTATATAATCTATAGAGGAAGTTGCTGCAACCCTTTACGAATATACAGAATCTTTCCTTTATCCCCAAGACAATAGCAAGGTAAGTTTGAAGAAGTTCTTCTCCACGTCAATGCATTTCAACACGAAGACGCACATGTTTGTGGAATTTAAGTTGGAAGGAAATACGGTGGCCGACAATATTTAGTCCGCTCAAAAATTCCCCTACACTTGGGTGGACTTGGAGTTTGAAGGACTCGATATGGCCCAATAAGACTGGAAGTTAGGAGAAGACATTAAATGTGGACTGTAAGATTTCAATTCGACTGTGACCGGCAAAGGAGTGTCCATATATCCTGAAGTCATTTCTAACCCTGCCTACAGATCTACAATGACTGATAATGTCGCCCTCGATTACTCCGGCCCTCGGTGCATCATTTCTAGCAATAGAAAGTCTTAATTGGTAGTCAGAGTTGAGTGGATCGAGTCAGCGGAGGCAGGAAAACACTTCAAAATTGCCCTTGATAACATTCACTTAAAGGACAAAACGGCAGCTGAAAATAGCAATTTTAATGAGCATCCCATTTCACTTTTCAGTAAGAAAGAAATTTTTTTCGTTAAGTCCTTTTTTTATTTTTTATAACTAACTATATTTAATGATCAGTCAAAGTTAACTACAACCAATAAACCAATGATAGTTGGAGGTCGCGAAGGTATTATGCTTACAATCTGTTCCGGTTGAAATCAGAGGGTACGCAAACTCTTACGAATCAGCCGAATGTGGAATTCACCAAATTAACAAATGCTGATCGAACTCAGGGAATCAACAATAGAAACTACGATATTTCTTTAAAGTATCCAATTCTTATGTACTATCCGAAAAATCTGAATAATAAGGACAACTACAACGATGATAACGAATCAAAAATAATGTTAGAATTGGAACCTGTGGCTGGACAAGGTATCATGAAAGTTAACAGCAATTACTTATCTACTTTGACATTGTAAGAAAGAATAGGGGTAAATACGGTTAATTATCGCGTTTTGTGGATAAATGAAAAGTCCAATAAAATGTTTTTGGAAGTTCCAGCTCAAAGAGCCCTTAATTCTGACTTCATTTTGCGAATTTCCGGAGCCAAAAACCCGAAATCTGTCGAAAGATTAACCTATTCATTAAACCCTTACCTCAATATAGTATTTTTCTAAAATTTCGGACTAAATTTGTTTATTCAGAAGAGTTTGTTACCGACGTATTTCTTCCCCGAAGATATTTCCGTCAACTCATTTAAACCTTCTGTGGCTGACTTTGTGATTATCAATCAAATGATTTCCTTTCAGAGTCACGTTTAAAATGATGGAAGGATGGCGAAATTTATCATTGAAATTAAAATGGGAAGTGTACCTTAAATGGCTCCTTTTGTCGACCAAATGGACCACTTGGAGCTTATATTTACGGAAGGAGTTAAGCTATTGGATAATTGTCATCGGTAAAAAATTTATTTTTTTTTCGGTATTATGTATTGATTAATTTAATGACAGAATAAATTTGAGCGGAGTGGGACGAACTGTGGCAGGAGGATTTTGCAAAGTTGTGCCTCAAATAGACGCGAATGGGAATTCTGAAAAGACTTAGTTTGTGAATTAGCCTGCCCCCGCCGGAGGGTCGCATTTGGTTGTGAAAGTTTACAGACTGAGAGATATTTGGAGGGAAATGTAAAAGGCCCCTACTACAGATACATTTTAATTTTCCGTTTTCGCGATAATTACTAAGAACACTCTGAACTATCGTCACAAAATTTATGATTACAACGGGAATATTTTGGCGATGAGCAAAGACATAGAAACGGCTCCCGGTGTGAAATAAATTTCGATTACTTATACATCAAACCCGAACAATTTGAAGGCGAATATTTTGCGAAGAAGAATGTTCAGATGGTATTAAGAAATTCTTGAAGAAGACTTGTATTTGTAAGACACTCCAAACACTTTGCGCATCAAAGTTAAGGTGTTACAGGATTTAACAACCACGAACACTCACAAGTTCACACTCACACTGCCTGCAGGAAAAGAAGAATTCACCTTAACCCAGCCTCTAAACAGTGATAAGCTTATGTACATTTGTTTTAATTTATAAATCATTTTACAAAAAAACAATAGAATTATAGTTAAATACTTAATTAATAAATATTACTAGGTGCTTCTGGCACCGAGAGGTTGAGTTGTATTCTGTTCTGGGAGTACCTATCCTTGCGACGGCCTGTTCTTTTAATGCCGGGCTGAGAACCTACACCTTTGAAAAGCCGCACGAAAATATAAAGGCCGGTGACTATGTGATTTTGGTGAATTTCAAACACGATGCCACGGATGTGAAAACATTTAAACTGTCTGACATCGTGGCCAATCCTGCAAACCCGACAATTTCCAGATCTCTCCTCACTTACAAATTGGAAACGAGTGCGGGAAGTTTCGAAGACATGGGGTATGTAACGCCCAGATAGACATTTAGAAACAACAATTAAGTGACGATGGAACACGCGTCGATGAACTGCGATACATACGACTTGCTAATTGCCACTTTCGAAGTTCAGTACTAGATTTAGTCGACTGCGGCACAGCAAATTTTGATAGAATTGCTTTTGAGAAGTGAGTTTTACAAATTGGCGAGTTTGTAGGACTTGAAGTTCGCTTCCGATGACAACATGTTCAAAAATGAAAAGAGGGGCACATTTTACAATGGAGAGCAGTATCCCTTCGTTATTTATGACAAAAACGCCAACTCAGACCTAACTTTTGCCCCGAAATAATCTGGTCTGTTCATGGCGGCCGGAGATTGGGACAGGCACGAAGCGCCCCTCAAATTTACCAGCATCATCAATTTCACCCTCGACCCTACCAAGACTTACCAAATTCGAATTCCCTATTTGAAGAATCCCGGAGCAGCATTCGCGGGCGGCAAATTGCGATCCACAACGATAAGAATATCAACGATTCAAAATAATCAAGCCTATTCAAATGTGCTGCAGCAGTATGATTTCATAAATTATCGAAAGTGGCTGGCAGTGACTCCTCCTAATTTGGAGTTTGTGAAAATTGTCGATATCAACCCGGCCCCGAATCAAAATAAGGCGCAGGAAAAACAATTGGAGGCGTAGTTAGAATTCCAAAGAACGATTGCCGCCAGTCAAATCCAGGTGACAGATTACATTATGATGAAATGGGACGCGAAAACGACGGGAGTGCATGTGGACAACATTAACCTTATTGTCAGAGATTTTTCAGTAGCCATTCGAAATAATTGGATCATTGATTATTTCGAAGACTTAACGCTATTTGTTTTGAAACGAAAGGCGCTTCCCGCTGTTACAATCACAGGAACTATCATTTCCGATGCCACCATTCAGTTCCGAACCACAGACCCCACCTATAAAGAAACTATTTTCGCCTCCAATTATGGGTTCAAATAAGGATAGTTCATGAGAGGTTATGCCACAATTCACAACCAGAGTCCGGAAGCCAAAAACGTTTTATAAAATCCAGATTTACTTAGATATGTCAGAGTTACACCTCAGCAGCCTGATAACACGTTCTTTAATGAGGGTAGTTATTTTTATTTTATTTAGTCAATTAAAAATAATTTCTTTACAATAATATTTTTCATTTATTGCTAATTTATATTTATACACATACTTTAATTTAATTAATATTTACAAAAAATTTTAACGAAGGATCACTTGTGATTTTTAAAGTGGAGTTCCTTACCTACACAGTGCCGACGGAAGGACAAATTTAAATCTAGCTACCTCCTTCAATGAAGGTACCAGACAACAATATGATCGGCTGGCGATGTGCGCCCGGGAAGAATATTCCGCGAGCTTCAGACAGACCGTTGGAGTGCATAAGGAAAACGAAAAACAATGGGGAAACATTTTTAATTTTGAGGGGATTCAGCACTATTCAGACAATAAATCGCGTGCCCTTCGTGATAACAGATTACAGAGAAATTTACTTGATCGGTGAGTATTTGCCAATGTTGGCCGTGCCCGACAACAGGTTTTAGAGTTTGCGCTTTTATTCGAATTAGGGTGTACAGTTGATTTAGGAGTTTTTAGCAACAGATTCAACGGGGGTTTGCGGCGGTTGCAGTGACACAACATGTCAGCAGCTGTGCACGGGAATAACGGCTGACCCCACAACGAAGGGCCTTTCTAAACAGCTCAATTAATATAACTACGAAATAAAGGTTTACGATATAAACAATTTCAAGCCGAAATTGCCTGTCTAGTTTGAATTTGAACTTTCCAAACAAAAACTGACGAATGCGCAATATGTTTTAACGAACATCAATGCAAACCACTACATTTAAATTGGCTTCCCAACCGTCAATTTGTTCGGACAACCAGGTATCTTCACTTTCGATACTGCTAATGGGCAGGTCCACCAGGCTAGATACAAGTAAACGACTGAAATTATGCATATCTAGTCTCCGAATTAACCCGATTTAACTGTTTTCCGACCCGCTTTCAGCGATGCGAAATCAGGCAGCAACTTCAACATCGTGTCTTCCAATACCGCAGACCCTCTGAAGTATGTGATGACTTTGGAAGGATTCAAAGACGCCAATGGCTCCAATTTGTATACTTGGCCGACCAATTTCGGGATTTACCGATTCTGGTTGTTTTCGCACGGGGATTCAGGCAAGTTCGAATAAACCTTTTACTATGATTTCGAACTGGAAAAGAGACCACGGGACCCCGTATACGAACAGGTGGTTGCCAATCACATTTTCTCAGTGACTCCGTTGCACCACGTGCCCGGCAAAGAAACAGTTCTGGACATTTAGATCACAGCCTCTACTCAAATTTTGGCCATGAATGGAGAAGAAATTTGGCTCGAATTCGAAACGAACAATGACATTCAAAGGGTGTTCGCCGACGATTTGGGAACGAAGGCTTCCTTCGCCGTGACCAATACCTACAGAGAATTGGACTGCATAGAGCTTTCAGACAGGAAAATTTCGAATGATAGGGTGCTGTGCATTTTGTACGACGGAGATTTCGTTTCCAAACGCCCAGCCGTCCTGAAAATTAAGGTGCAGAAAGACATTGTTCCGAACGAAAAATTACGATTCCTTTTAGCTCCCGTCGTGAACCCCGATGTTACGATCGGAGGGGATTTCCAAAATTTGGGAACGAGGAAAATCCCAGTTACATTGAAGTTTATGCGTAGATGCAGAGACGATAAAAAGATGTGCTCCTTTCACACGACCTTTGATTACTACCAAGTCCACGCAACTGGCAATTTCGTAGCCCCAGCTGTCTACAATGGGAAAATTGCTTTTGGAAGTACTGGATTAATTGGATAGTCTGCGCAAACGCACACCTTCACGATTGATTTAAATACAAGTTCTAACGAAAATGTTCCGCAAGACAGTTTTATGCTCGTTAAATACCCCAGAGAAGACTCCTTCCGAATGCCATAATTAACGAAAGACCACTGCATTCAACCTGCTGTCGATAACACGATTGATTGCATTGTATTCCCCAAATTGTACTACATATTAGGTAATTAATTAGATTTCTTTGTGAGAAAAATAACAAATTTCTAAATTTTTAATTTTTACAGTTAAATTGAGTGCCACAGCAAAGGGCCCAGCAGTTGCCTTTTCGGTCAATAATATGATAAACGGGTATGCCAGATAAGGCAAAAATGCAATGGAATTACAGTTTTGGTGGCCCAAATACTACGAAGCAGCTACCCCTGCAGTTTAGCAGGCGAGAGTGTATACTTACAATTTGGCAGCCCCCAATTTCGCTCTACACTAAATCACCCAAAAATGACGTAATTAAAGCAAAATTAAATTAAAATATAATTATTTAAAAAATTCTTCTTTTTTTTCCAGATTTATCCCTACGCAGTCTCATAGGCCGGCACCTTTAACTAATCCTTACAAATATTTTTTACTCGATACTCAAAATTATATGGAAATTGAATTGGCGGCAGGCCTTTTCGCAATTCCTGATGTGGATTACTTCGTGTTGTATCCTCCCTACCAGGTGAATTCACTTGACACGAAATATTGCAATGCAACTCTGTTTGACCCAGCTCCCGGATCATAACACTTTTTCCCCTTCCCTCCCCGACTATAGTGCAACATATTTTCGGACCCTAACCCTATAACCAACAATAGAAAACACACTGTTACTCTATCATTCATAAAAGAAGAGATGGATAAATTATATGCAAAAATGGTTGCCTTGGGAGTTGCTCCCACTGTTTTATTACCCACCCTAAGGATAAGAGTTTATCTTAGTTTATATCTGAAAAAAGGAGAATACCCCAATACGGACGTTGGGCTATGGGAGGCGAAATCATTTGCTAAAAACACGTTTGGGTTTTTGGACAATGGTAATAAAAAGCAAATAAATAATTACAATAAAATAGCCAATATTTATATATTTTAATTAAATGTTAAAATATATTAATTTGATTTTAAAATAACAATAAAATGTTAGAAATTGCTAGAACGTAACCAACTGGAAGAGACAATAGATTTGATAATGAAGACAATAAAGACTGGAGAAAGCCATTGATAGCTAAGGTAACGTTTAACACGAATTCCTTTGCTGAGAGGAAGGCCGTTATAGGAGACTCCACCATTCAATACTACATGATGCTGAAGCCTCTGACTTTGCGAGAATGTACTGCATTCCCAGCGAATTGTAATGTGAGAATTGATAAAATGGTTTTCAAATTGCCAGACGAATTTGGGTACCCCGCAATTAGAGACTTGACAGGCTGTGACCGGTACGGAGTTGATCCCATAACAAATCCGAAATTCCTTTGCAAATTGTACAGACCCTATCGAGACAGATTTGTTGAGTTTTTGCCTGACTCTACAAACGCAGGTCTTAACAGTTAGTACGGGCATAATATCAATGTCATAACGTTAGGAAATCAGGATGAAAAGTCCCTTTTCACAGCGCCGCAATATCCAGGAACTCACTACAATATGACTCTGGAACTTTATAGTGGTGAAGTACTTGTGGAAAAATCCACTATCAATATGACAAATGTTTAGGGATTCCAAATCGAGTACTCCACGATGGATGTAAAAAATGTGAGAGACTAAAACATGCTGGGATTCTACGAAATCACCTTCTAAATAGGCAAAGAAGCCGTTCCAAGTAATTCTTGTTTTTATGATGATTAAAATATTTATACTATTTTACATTAAGTTGGATACAATCACTCCGTTGAAGTGTTCAGTGAGATTCATCTTTTATTCTAATCCCCGCAAGCTCTGGATCTGGGCACGGGTCTACAAGATGGAAGTGAGATTGCCTGTGTTGGTATTGAGGGAATTGTAAATACTTTACATGGAAGACTTGTTTGTAAACTGTAATTAGGACTTTCTGATAAATTCCCACCTAAAATAATAGTTTCTGGCTACGAAAAAATTGTAGCATTTTCACGAATTAAAATTATGTTTTCAACAATTAGAGCAAATGTGGCGTCCCTTATCGATGTTGGAGTCGTTTTGTATTTCAACAATTATGGAGGTAGTTTATCCTTACTAAAATATTTACTATTCAACAACTATAATCAACCATTTATTAGGAGTAAATAGTTACCTATACGGACCGCAATCGAAGAATCCTTAGACTCATGCAGTTGTATTGATACCGGATGTGGCCGTGGGGCCGACTATCAGTGTTTCGAACATTGGAACGAATAAGGTGTTGGATGAATTAGAGTACACCTTCACTTTCTAATTGGGCAACAACTATTCGTAAAATAATTTAAACTATTGCTTTTAACTTATTTACTTTTTTTTTTAAACAAAGGTACAAATTCTTGGAAGATTTCATAGTTCTGCAATTTCCGAGAGACTACTTCGACCGATTCGCCAGAGATTACAGCTAAATTCATTGTGAAAGCAAATTGTCTACGGCAGCTGATTACAAGCCGTGCCAGTCTTTCAAAGTTTTCGGAATTTCCAACGTGATTCACTTGCAGTTGGTGGAGAACTACGCCACAACTCAAACGATTAACTTGCGACTGAAAAAAATGCCTTCTCCTGGCTTCAAACAGTTCGGAACAGAGGTGTCGATCAACCTACAAAATATCAATAAAGACCACCAACAAAACTACATAGCGACTTTCAAACTGATCGGAAACGCAGTGTCCCCGTGCATCAAATTCACGAATATCAACGTCAAAAGTGACAACACCAAGGGTTTAGAAAACGACGCCACGTACACCTTCGACTTCATCACAGGGCACAACATTCAGCCCTTCGGTGCCGTCAGCATTTATTTACCTGAGAACTACGGAACTGATTTCCCGACTCTTAAGACGCAGTGCGAAATTAGGGGATTTAGTTCCCCAGACGCAGCTGTGTGTGTGTTCGGAGCCAGCAATCGAGTGGACGTTAAAATAATAAAAAGTGACGAAATTTTGTGGGGAAATCGCGAGTACACGTTGGTTCTGCGCGGAATGAGCAATCCTCTGGACCCGCGAAGCATGAAATTCCGGATGACTAGTTTCTTTGACTCTGATTTCTACTACAACCGCGTCGTTTGCACACAAGAGTTCGAGTACCCCTTCATAGAGCGAATGATAGTGAGAAAATGTGAGTTTTCCCCGTCGACAACAAATAGCAACGATAATAATGGAAATATCAACAATGTGGGACTGCAAAATGAGTACTAATTCTTGCTGCAATGCCAGTTAGATGTGCGCGAAGGCAGTGAAGTCCTCATTAAATTGCCGTCCGAATACAGAGACGTAAACTAAGCTCTATTAGACAAGCCGCATCAGTGCTTCAGTAAAGAAGATGCGACGATTTTCGACTAAAATTGCCTTCTTTTCGTCGAAAACGAAGAACTTTTCCTGTCTGTGAAAGTGAGATAGTAAAAGGCACAAACCGCCTTTTCTCTCAAAACAAAACTTAAAAACCCCTTGCAGGCGAAATAATACGCCTTTGAGGTAAGTGTCAAGAATAAGGGAATTGTGTATTTGGAGGGGAAGACATTTTGGGGCGAAGTAAAATACATCACGATCACCGACAACCCGAACATTTTCATTTCAGACGACTCTTTGCAGTAAGTTTCCGTAACGAATCAGCCGAAAAATGCTGGAAGTTTGGCCTTTTACACTCTTTCAGTTCCGCCCTTAAGTAAATTGGAAGGAGACATTGATTAGTTGCGAATCGTATTCCCAGACAACTTCTAAACGCAAATTGGAAAAAAGATTGAAAACGAAGCGTCTACGACTGATTCTAACAACAACATTGATAATAGTGATGCGATGGAATGTGGGCTCATAACAACGAATGAAAACGAAAAATCTGATTTCAAAAACAGTTATATCGAGCTCTTAAAAGCAACGCAACAGCACCAGTAGTAAAAGTAGCAACAGTAAAACAGTAACATAAAGTACATAAAAATGTATTGCCGCGTAACGGAATAAAACACCCTACTCATCTACGATATCAAAAGAACCTTGCAATTAGAAACTGATTCCTCTTCTGTAGAACACAACTAGAAAAAGCGGTGGTTCCACTGGATTATCCGCAACGTATATAACCCGCCGAGTTATGCCCCCGACAAATAATTCACCCTTTCCTATTTTGATGCGGAGTCTCATCAGAAAACGCTGTGGCACTTAGAAAAGAGTCTGCAATACTTCATTTCGGAAGCCGCTCGGGAAATGTCGATAACGGATATCGTCGTTTCGAACTTGAACTGGCACACTCAGTCCGACTATGAGTTTTCATTGTACAGTGACAACCATTTCGATAACTACTTCCTTCTCACTCATCTGGCCATTCTCATTAAATTCCCCTCGCAGCAGTACGACAACCGCGTCCAACTGTTCCAAGAACTAATCCAGCCGAACTGCGCGACGGAGTACGGATTTGTGCAGAAATAGTGGAGTCCTTGCCACGTCTACGGCAAAGAATTGCTGATAGAAAACGTGTTTTTCGACACCCCCAAACAGCAGAATTCCTTCAAAGTTAACCTAAAGAACATCATTAACCCGAAACCAAACACCCAATGCAGTAACCCCAGCAGCAACACTGTCGAACCTTACTAAGTTATTTTCCTTGATACGATTGCCAACGAGTACCTGATAGCCTCCACCCCTCTCAAGAACAAGAAAAACTGCGTAAAATTCGGAGGAGATCTATACAAAATAGAAGTCCAGGGCTCCAATATCTTAAACCCAGGCCTGTCAGTCGTTTTGAAAATCAAAATCGAACAACCTGCGCATGGACTCGTTTTAGAGCCCAAGACTCAAGACTCAGTGAAGTAATACCTGACGTTTACGCCGCCTCTACTGCAATTCAATGATTTTGAAAAAACTGAGCAAAGTCTAACCGTTTCTGTCAGCAGCGAAGCACCCGATGTCGAAAATACTTCAATTTATTTCCAAAAAACGGAAGATAAAGCTCTATAATCGAATGATTTCTACCTTCCCCTTCTCCCTTTCTAAATAAAAATTGCTAAACTGACTTCCAGTTCAGCCTCTTCTTCTTCTTCAGCCACAATAACGGTGGCCAATGTAGAAACTGACACGACAGGATATCCCATAACGGTCCCAGTATCGGTTTCTGAGCCTCCCTCCTATTTGATTTATTTGCAATTAAAATTGGTGGGAACTGATGAAAACTCTGCCGTACAACTCAAACAAACCCGAATTCCTATCGATATCAACACCAAGAACACACAGTTTGAACTATTAGTGAATTCGACCAGAGTGCCTCCCACCCTTTAGCTGCACATGTCCATTTCGTCTTATTACCCCCAGAATCATAAACTGATTCCAGAGATCAAATACTTGCTATTTTCTATCGGTTCCAAGGGATTTTTACACGTTTCTATACTCAATGTGGACACCTTCTACCAACAAGATAAAGATAAACTAATTCCTGGGTTCCAGCCGTAGTTGCAATTTTCAACCTAAGCGAATGTAACAGAATTGATTCCCAAAATCATCTAGAGCAGCGCCGTTAAGTCGGAAGCCAACAATGTATATATAAATATAGACACAACTCGGAAAGCTAATTTGTTTTACATGGTCAAATTGGCCGGTTCTGAAGCGCCGACTTCTGAACAGGTTTTAGAGCAAAAGCTAATTAATGAAATCATTTAAAAAGGAAAAGAGCAAACCATCATAGAATACAACAAAGGAAACATTCATCTGGGCTCCCACGTTTACCAACTCAAAGTTTAAAATCTCCACCCGTAAACGGCCTATACTATGTATGTAATAGCAAGCAATGCAATGGGAAACTCAGAACTGAATACTTATCTCTTCAAAACAGGCCGTGGTTCGTTTGGAAACCTTGTACAAATTCCATTAAGAGAATTCATTGACCCTCCTACCATCATCCCCTAAATCATCAAGGCTTTATCTAACACTTTAAGAATATAATAATCTCGACTACTCTCAGTAACAACTGTAGCAGATCTGGAAAAGAAAAAAAAGGAATACGTTCCCGATGTCATGGACTCGCCCAATTATTTAGCAGAAATTGTTATCTTGCCCAATGCTACCAATGACTCTCCAACCCCCACTGAATATGCCGAAAAACTTAAAACAACTGCCTATCTCTATTATTTCGAAAAGTAATTGACAAAATAAAAGAGTTATAATAACTTGTATATTTTTTAATTTTTTTTAATAGGAATTTTCCTAGTTTAGATACGGCAAGGAAAATTTTAACTTAGCAGGTGCAAAAAACTACTCCCAGCATATTTATTGAGCCCTACACAGCGAAAATTACCCACTACAATGCCACTATTGAACTTACCTTATGGGAGCCGGCTAGAATATTTGCTATTTGTAGGAAAAAAGTCGAAGGAGCCTAACCAATGTTCACTTCTTAAATTTATAAAGGTAATATATAAACATTTGAATGCCCAACAATTAAAACTAACTTAAAAAATTAATAGGAACGGATGATAAGAACCAAAAATTAAATAATTATAAGATTGCAACTGCTAAAGTCCAAAATGGAGAAAAGGCCATTTTATCTTTTGATGATCTAATGGATAATACTTCATATGAAGTCTTTATTACTGCAGCTTGTGTATTGCACTATGGTAGAAAATCTTTATATATGTCAATGTTTTATAATTAAATAAAATTAATACTTTAGACGATCCACCCTAACTATATGAAGATCAATAAATTAGAAAAATTGAATTTAAAACGCCAGTTAATCCAAGTATATTATTTTAATATAAACATATAAATTGGAATTATATTATATTCCTCATCATAATATTAGACCTCCTCTTCAACGAGATTTCAGTTTTGAGAAATCAAAAAGATGTCAATCCAGATTTGGTTAGAGCTTTAGAAAAGATAATAACTAGAAAAGAAAATGAAATTCCTGTAGAGAACACAGTTAGACTATCCATGAGGGGAAAAGACAAAAATTAATAATAACAGCAATCGAAAAATTGAAAAATTATATAAATCTATATATAAAAATTACATGTTATACTTAAAATTATATAATTATTAAAACTAAGAATAACTCTCTCTTTAATGTATTTTTTTAGATTTTTTTTATTCTAATCAAAATTACTAGAACAATAAAAACTCATATACATTTAAGAATAAATTTAAGTTAAATACTTACAAATTTTGTTTATAACAACATAAATAAAGAGAAAGAAAAAGATAAAACCCTATTTTTTTTTATAAAATAAAAATATATTTTAGCTATACAAAAATATTTAGTAATAAATTTATTATTATTAGTTATTATAATAGAAAACTTTCACTCAATTATATTTATTATTAAAAAAATTGAATAATTATTGTATATAAATCATTATTATTTATTTAGTTAAAAGGTAGATCTATTTTATTTATTGAGAGAAAGATCATTTTTTTAAATAAACCATTCCCTCATTACGTGCTTTTGCAGAAACAAAATTGCTCTCCAAGTTCTGGAGACATTTTGAAATCTTTACATCTATAATTGGGATTAATTGGACTCCACAAACTGTCAGCGAATTTTTTATCATCTTTTCTCTTTTAGAAGTCAAAATGGTGTTTCTTACTTACTCCATACTAAATAATTTTTGCTAATTTGTTTCTAAATTATCATTTATATTGTTCGTTTCATCAGAATTTGATTGAGATACATTTTTTCCCACCACCATTTATAAAAGCGGAAGCATTCGCTCCACTTAGAAGGAGTTATTCGTTGGGTTTTTTTTGCTATTTTCATACTATGGCATTATCGAATTGACTATGTGTTACCCATGATCAGAGAGCAGATAAACCTTGTTTTATTAATTTTTAATAAATTTTATATTATTATTTATTTATGTAAATAGAGAATAGTACCACACTATTTCCATCAAATATTCCCTGCGATTTCATTCTTTGCAAAAAATTTTCCAAATGGTCATCAACAAACTGCACAATTTCTGAAGTTACTTCATGCGAATCAGTAAATTCCATAAATAAAAATTTCTTCTAATCTTTGTAAGCATCTAAAAACTGAGATCCATATTCAAATACATGTGCCGAGGAATCATCCCCATACAAACATCTCCTATACATCGAATTAACTCCTCTTGTTGTATCAAAATAGTTTTAAGGATTCATATAGAGTGGGTCTACTGTCAGGTATTGATGGTCTGCATTTTCTTCTACAAAGAAGTGTCTGAAGTCGGAGAAATTTTATCCTATTTTAATAATTTTTAAATTAAATATATTTATTATTATTGCCAAAATCCTTTCTATTTAAATAAACAAATTAAATTACCTCTAAATTGGCATTAAGATGTGCAGGTATTCATAGCATGAGCAGTTATATATCCAGCGTCTTTAAATTCCTTTCTAAAAATAATTATTCATTTAATTTTGCATCCCAAAAATATTCAATAATGAAAAATAAAAAAACATATATTTACATTATATTTGGGATTTATTTATCTTCAGGAAAAGTTTTGTAAATTTTATTTTCTAAAAAATCATATCGCTAATATCCATAGTGAAGCATCAAAGCATTATTACTAGTTTTTTTATCAATAGAATGAAATCTGTAGAACTAAAATAAGCAATCGAATTAATAAAAAGAATTTATAATTAGAAAATAGTATTATTAATTTTTTACTTCATATATGTCACTTTTTTACTCTTCTTCTTTTTAAGCTTCTTTAGTAAATTATTTCAAAAATTCCATTGATTTGGGCAATTTTCTATGAGCCTAAGCTCTGGAAAGTGTATCAATGTAAATAATAATAACATCTTTAGCCATTTCTTTAATCATTTCTGGTTTTTCCTATTTGAACTGTTTTTCTACTTCATTTTGTCTCTCAACAAATGTTTCATTAGCTACCACATTTATCATTAGTTTTCCATCAATTAGGTCTAAAATAGTTTCGCTATTTACTTTTTAGGCTTCATCCAAGGTTTTAAATGTCTAGGTATGATTTAAAAATAATACTACTAATAAAGCCAAACAACTTCATTTTCAGAATAGTAATCATTTGTTTTAGGCCAAGTAATGTAATTAATGTCTGAAGAATTTTTGGTTTCTATTTTGTAATAATTGATTACTCTATTTTTCAGATTTTCCTTTTCTTATTTTGTGTAGGCACATGTTTTTCTTCCAAAATTAAATGCGTTGTTTAAAATAACAGGTAAACATATATCGGGCTTTTATATACTGCAGTGGCTTTCATCCTATAAAATTTCTCCTGTTAATCCTTTTTCCCATCCACTACAACTTACATTTATTTTATGATAAACATAAAAGCACAAGGCAACAAGAATAAAGCATATAGTTCCAAATATAACACGGCTTTTTTTATAGAGTTTTGAAAACAAGTACCCAATGAAAAACAGAATTGCCATTATTATAGTGAATACAACCAAAAGATACGACTATAGCAAAAGATAAAATTAAAATATAAAATGTATTTTTTTTAAAAATTAAAATTTAAAAATAAAATCATTAAATATATTTTTTACTTAGGCACTTCCAAATTCCTGAACCGTGATTTTAGAAATAGTCATATCAAATTTTAAAAAAGCTAAATATATAAAATCAGCTATGACTAAATATTTAATATATTAGTGAATGCGTCTTTTCATTGATAAGAAGAAAACAAAGACATATATAAATCCTATAATCATTAAAATTTTAGTCCATCTAAACGTTTAAGGAACAAGGACTTTTTCTATACACTCAGGAGTGGATGGCTCATTGCAAACATGGTCCATTGAAGAAAATAACAAGTGACATGTTAAAACTAACAGTATAGCTATAGAGTTCTTTATCACAGTATTTCTTTTTTTTAATCTCCCCAATATTCAAAAAACAATAATTGCAATCTATTTAATTTACTTATCTTTGTATTTCCAGTTTTTTCTATTTACTAATATTCAAATCCCTAATAAATAATAATATTAATATTATTAGAAAATATTTACACTAAGAGATTAGAAAAATTTTAATATAAATAGACAGAATATATTATAAAGTATATTATTAGATTTTAAGTATAATAAAAAATATATCGTTTTAATTCATTAGAATAAATAGAATTTATACTTTTTATGAAAATGTATAATTTATCTTGAACATTGGATAAAAATTGTAATAAAAAAATCAATTTTTATATTGTATATATCATAAAAAATAACAAAATTATAATATTTTGATATTATCACTTGTATTTATAGAAAACATTAAGAATATTCATTAAAATTATTATTTTTTAAATGTAAATATGTTTGAAGGTAAAAATAAGAATAAGATTTAATTCAAACCATAAATAAATTTCTATTCTACACTTTATTATTTGTATAGGAACATTTGCATGGTAAAAAAACGTTCTATAAATTATAATAAAAGTTATTTTATACCTTTTTTAATTATGTTTTTTGTTATTATGGAATTGAAATTCCTCGTTAGTCTAATTACAATTCTTCAGTCATATGAGAATCATCTATTTCATGATCATATACTGATGTATTTTCATTATTCTGTTATCTTGAACTATTTATTTCAGAGTCTTAGTCCATTTATGTCAATAATTATATCTTTTTTTAATAATTATCAATTTATTTTAAATTTTTCTATTTAGAGTTTACTTTTTAATTAATTTATTATAATAAGTTAGTTTGTTAATTAATGAGAGAGTTTTATTTACTTTTCGCATAAATAATATAAGAATGTAGTAATATTTTTTTTTTATAAATATGAAATTAATATTATAATGCAATCAATAAATTGTTTAATAGGAAATTTCTCAAACTATAAATTAAACTATTATCAAATATTTATTCTAAGGTAATAATACAATTCAACTATTATTTATATTAACTGATTAAAATAAAAAAATGTAAAATAAATATCGCTTTTACTTAATTATTATAAAATATTAATAAATACAATTTTCACATTTGGATATATAAAAATTTTACAAATAAATTAATTATATCTCATTATATATATTTATAAAAAGACTGCATGCAATTTCTCAATATGTATTCACATATATTCCTTCAGTTTATCTAAATTTTTTTCATTTTTTCATATTCATTTATATTATAAGTTTCTTATATTTTGACATGATAGCCTCCTTCGAACTAAAAATATATTCTCCATGAATCATCTACTTATTTGAATACATTTTTTTATAGTTTATATATTTTAGACATACTGATATCATGGATTTCGAATATACCATTATTTACATCCATAATAATTTTTCCCTCCTTAATGAGCAGTAAATCTTATTAATTAATTCCTTTATTAGTAGCTCCATTCTGATGTTTTTAATTCCTATTTATTTCAATCTTATCCATATTTACATTTTGGGTACAATGCAAGCAATGTCTTGCAATATCTGCTGATTAATTTGTAAAAAAATGTAATCGATGAATATAATTAATTAACTAACTAATTAATTAAAATAATATTAATACCTTTCTTCTTATACATTATATCAAATATATTAAATTAGCTATCTTTAGAAGAGTTTTTCCTTATCCCCACAACAAAACATCTATCTATATAAAGAAATAATATTATATATTTAATAAAAAGGATACTTATATAAAATTTAATTATTAAAATTTACGAGACATATTTTCCATTTCTTTAAAGGTAAATTTGACTTCTTAATAACCTTTTTAAAAGGATAAAGTAGAATATATCCTTTAATATCCCAATTCCTATCCTTAAAATTCTGAACCTTTTACAAGTTCTTATACCTATTCTGATTTGTCAAATGTAGATTTTTAAAAACCGAAATCAAATGTTTTCAAATCGGAATTTAATTCTTCGAACTTAGAAATAATGCTGGCATTTAAATTTTCTATAAGTTTTTATGTGGTATTCTTATAATTCTGCATTTTATATGTATAGTGCTTCATTTCATTATCGACAATTACATCTTATTCATTAAAAATCAAATATTTACTGAGTTCTGTCGAATATTTAAAGATCTCATTGTGATCTTATGACTTTAAAATGTTTTAAATGCATTAATCTATTGATTTAGTATCATTTTCAGTTTCTAACATTTGATTTTAGAAAGCTAAGCCCATTTCTTTAATTTTCTGACTTTATTCTAAACATTTTTCTCCTATTTACTACATGTCCTAAGCTATTTATAAATAAAAGAATAATAGTATTAATATTATTTTATAATTATTACCCAACTCAAAAAACTAAGAATATTCGAAGGCTAATTTCTCCTAAATTGTATATTTTATTGTTTCCGAAGCTTTTTTAATATTCATTAATAAAATTTTGTAAGGTTATTATTAATAATATTTGATAGGTTCAAAGTTTTTATCATTATCCTTTTATTCTTTATTATAATCTTCAACTTCTTTAGCCAACTCATCATAGCATATTTCGCATATTGGTTCAAGATCTCTCCTTGGGTCAGTTATAAAATAATTTAAAGTATGACCTTCATGCTGAAGACATGGTAACGATTTATATTATTCAATTTTTTCTTTAATTTCTGGTATTTACTCCATTTAAAATAATTTAGGGTGGTTCGATAATTTTGTTTGCAATTTTTTTATAAACGTGCTTCTATATTAAACTATCTCAAATAAAATGTACAATAATTTTCTCTTAGTTTGTATTAAAATTCAAACTATTATGAATTCTGTTCGTATATTTGGATTTTTAAATAGAAAAACTACATCTTACCTACCATTATACGTATAATTAAATTTTAAATTTATTTTAAATTAATTTTGAGATCATATTATTATTTTAAATTAGAATTTAAACTTGCGAAAACTGTATTATATGTTTTAAATAATAAATACAAAACTATAGAATAATTTAATTTATTATAATTATTTAAAAGTACTTATTAAAAATTCAAATATTTTATTATTAATTATTTGATAGAAAATGAATATAAATTTCTGTTGGTTATGAAAGTAATGTTGTGAACTAATTAAAAAATTTATTAGTTTATATTATAATTCCATATAATATTATAAAATAATTAAGTCTGTAATAATTTATTTTATTATAATAATATTTAGAAAAATGTATGCTTCAAATTAGTACTAGGAACACCCTTAGTTCAATTTATAATAATAAGTAATGTATTGTGAAACTCATAATGGACATACTATTACTCACCTATGTTGTCTAGAAGATTGTTTATAACCTATTTGTGGTAAGTGTATTAAGCCACACACTTAAATGCATCGTGAAACCAATACTTATGCAGAAATGGAAACTATAGAAGACATTAAAATTTTTTGTTAAGAAAAACTAATGAAATCAAGAACTATGCACTAACAGGAATTAGAAAACATTTAAAAAATTAGCTCTCAACTAAGTAATAAAAATATTAAAATTTCATTTTTGAATATTTATTTCAACTTTCAACTTATATACAAGTTTAAACACCAAAGAAGAGATATTAAATAAAAGAAGAAATTAGATAAATAAAAGTTGTAATTTTATAATGTGTTCAAAGCTATTTTGATAAGATGGATAAATAAGTTGAAGATGTGGAATAGTAAATTCATATTTAAAATGAAGTAAAATTGAATCAAAATAATATCTAATAAATTTTTGATGAATTAAAAACACTCGGAGATAGATTCAACTAAGGTTTTTATAATATCCAGCTATTAAAATAGGTTTTAGTTAAAAATTATTCAGATGATTTAGGATAAAACATATAAGAATTGTAATAAAATATAAATTTGCTTTAAAAAAAATAGTAGAATTTAATATGTGATTAATCCTGCTAATAAAAAACGATGGATTTTTTAAGTTAAATTTGCTACTTTTAAAATGGCGAAACATAAAAAAAATCTAGACCGATTACTCCTTAAAAAAAATATCAGAATATTTTTGATAATGTTCCATTGTTATCGTAATCCTAATTTCAACCTTCAGATAATTATAATATTTAACTTGGCTAACAGTAGCATTCGGAGAGTTAAGAATAATTAGATTAAATATCTAAATAATAATAATAAACAATCAATATTATACACTCCAACATCAGTTCTAATAATATGTTAAATAATTAATAATAAGAATTAAATATTCTCAATAAGCAGAAATATGAAAACTAAAATATTAATTAAAAAATTAAGAATTGCCATAAAATATTTAAAATAATCATCCTTATTAAAGTTAGTTCACAACACCAAGGGAACAGGGGGAATATTTAGGAAAAAAGTTTGAAAATACTTAAATTACAGAAGTAGAATTTTCAAAATTAAATGGAAGAGCTAATTAGCAAAATCTAGAACCTTTATCTACCTACAAAAATTTGAGAGATGATAATTAAAATTAGATACTTTAATAATAATAATATTTAATAAATAATGCAGCTGGCTGCGAATATAGAAATGAAGATCAGCAACTAGATAATAATTTAGAACACGAAGGAGAGTTTATGAATTAAAAAACTCCTTATTCTGCTGAATTTAAGGATATAATTGATAATGCAGTGGTGCCTAATCCTTACTATGAAAGTTAAATCAGAGATTTTTAGATAACATAGCCCAGTTATTTTTAAGAGGATTCGACTCGGAAATTTTTACATTTTTTTTAGTTTAAATCTAAAATGTTTTATTTTGTTAATATGGAAGATTTATAAAGGGATTATTCTCCGAAATTCTTTTCAATGGAACTAAACATAAACTTTAAAATTCCTCGATGGCACAAGTAACAATTAATATCTTTTCACAATGAATAACATTAAATAATTCATTATAAATTAATATAGATCAATAGCATTGCCTAATGGTGATATAATTCTCACAGGAGGAGTTTCATGCGAAAATAAAAATAAAAAATTGAGTTAAGTTTATAAACTAGACCATATTTCAAAATCACTCGTTCCTTTAGCAAATATGAATTTGGCAAGAAGTGGACATGCTTTAGTTTACCTTAAAGATGAGCTGTAATTAAATAAATTCCCAATATGCAATTTTATTATACATATTATAATATAGATATGCCATTGGAGGATTTTCAGAGTTCTAAACATATACTAGCAAATGTGAAAAATACAATTTTAAAACTAATAAATGGACCGATATCGAAGATTTAAATTAAAGAGCCTATAATCCTAGTGCTTGCAATTTTAATAATGAATTCATTTATAAATTTGGAGGTAAATATGATGACTTCTTACTTAGTAAACTTGTAGAAAAATATGATCCACTCATAAACAAATGGGAAGTTATACAATTTCACTGCTCCAGTACTTTAACTTCCAACATGACCTTACTAAATTTAGGTTTTCAAATATATAAATAAATAATCATTTAAAATTAGCTAATAATATCTTAATTTTCATAAATAATTTATCAATAGCTTGCTGCTCTTAAATAAATAGCTAATAAATTATAGTCTTTGGGGGCACATATGAAGATTATTCTCATAAAAGTAATACCTCATACATCTTTAATGTTGGGACATAGTCAATAGATACTTAAAACAGATAAACAAGAAGTAGTTTTACAACTTATAACATATCCAAATTTGGAGATAAACTACTGCCTTACAAGGATGTAATATATTCTGTAAATAAATATATTATAAATTAAAAAAATAATATATAGGGATTTTAAGAAAATTAAGGAATAGTGCATCACGGAAAATTGTATTGTTTATAAAATGTTTCTAGCGAGTCATAGAAATCTATTGTATATGTGGATAGAAAAAGAATTTTAAGATTTGATTCCTACACATGGTAGGCTTTAAATGATTTTGATCTAAGATAAATGGAAAGAAGCACTCTGCCTCAATAAAATTACTGATATTATATTACATATTTATTAGTTTATAAATTATAATTTAAATTATAAAATTAATTTTTCTATTATATTTATGAATGTATATTATTTTTCCATATTTGATTAAAATATAATTTTATAAAAGGATACCATTAGGTGAGAATTATCAATTATTATATACATCACTATTTAATAAAAATATAGAAATATAGAAGTTGTAATTAAATGGAAATTTAATATTTTTAATTCGCTCCATTTGAAACAATAATTAATAAATGCTGGAGTTTTTTTAATAACAAAGGTGTATAGATTATATAAATAATGCATCCTTATATTATAATTACTCTGGTTAAAAAAACATATTATTAATTAAATAAATTATATTTTTATTATTTCATTATTAGTTCGCTATCTCATTCAAATATTAATAATCAGAAATAAAAAAATACCAATACTAAAAAATTATAACAAAATATACATATTACTTTTATAAATGGAAAAAACAAAATCTTACAACCGAAATACAACAAAGATAGATTATTTAACTAGAGAAATTTAGTAACTTAAAGATCATATTTAGACTTTAGAACACCAACTTAAATTGAATAAAGCTTAGTTAAGTATAGCTTTATAAATTCCTGCACCCTAAAATAAATAATAGTCATTAAATAAAAATAATTAAAAATTAATGATCCTCCTTATCAGGGAAACGGAAAAAATGAATTAAAAAGCAGTTAAGAATCATCATAAGATGCAAATAATGTTTAAGCACTGTAACATATTATCGATACTTTACAAGAAGAAAATGCAATGATGAACTAAAGAATATATGATTTATAATAGGAAAGAGATGAAGCTTAAGGAAAGGTACAGTATTATATATATATAGTCATTTAAATTTAGAGTAAATGAAAAGCTAATTAATATTTGAATAGTTTATTAATTGTATATTTTTTATTCTTCTAATATTTATTTTTTTTATTTTTCACAATTAATCATTTTTCGAGTATTTTTAAAAAAATTTGTTATTCTGTAATAAAATTATGCTTTCTGTAGAATCTAGTTATGGAACAAATGTATGAAAGTGCAGAAAAGTAAAAAAAAGAGCTAATTGAAGATTTAAAATGCAACACTGAAAGGCTATAGAGAAAATTAAAAGAAGCAGATATTAAAATACACGAACTAGAAAAGTCCCATGTTGATTTAGATGAATTATCTGGAGTTGTTATTTAATATAGAGATGTAATATAAACTTTTAATAATTAATTTTATAGTAAATAAGTTTTTAATCTATAGGTTGTACAGTATAATGAATAAACAAAGCCACTTCATTTAGAAATATAAAAACTAAATGCCTTCATCAATAACTAATAAAAAGAACTCACCTTTTTTAGAGAATAAAGAGAAGATATGTTGAAAATTAATGTGGTATGAACTTTTTAATAGTTATTTAAAATATAATTATAAATATTTATTTTTTGTAAAAGACTCTAAATTAACAAGTCATTAAACTAACAAATTAAATGAATTCTTTGAAAAAAAGTTACACTTAATTAAGAGCTGAATTATCTTCCCCATTAGCTATTAAAAGAGGATTTACTTTACCCTTGGCTTCCCTCAATTCTTCAGAAAGAGTAACATAACAAGAAGAATTATCAAAGTTTCCTAAATATTAGGATCCAGATGATGAAGACTTTAGGGCATAATCTTCTACTGATAAATAATTTGAATAAATCATATAAGATGATCAAGAAATGATGGAATAACTTATATAGAATTAAAATAATATTTAGTTAGAAAATAAATAAGCAGTGCCTTAGCTAGGTTTACGATAACCACCAGCTATTAACTTACAAGCTGTAAAATAATAATAAGAAGAAGAACAAGAAGATAAAGAGGCTGATAATAATGGACTAAATAAACAATAAGAAGAAAATATAAATAACATATAGCAAGAATAATATAACAATGATTATGATGATGAGGAATCTTTTGATGATGAAGATCCTCCATATTTAGAAGATAAAGTTTAAAATAAATAATAAGTTCCTGATTTTATTAAACAATAGCTTGCTTAGTAACAATAATCGGAAAGTTAAATCTAATTAGAAAAACAAAAAGTACCTTAGTTAGGAATTTAAAAAATATAGATCTTCCTAATTTAAATTCATAATAAAAAGCTGATTTAATCAAAGAAGGTCACTCTCCTTTAAAAAAATGAAAGAATAAATAAGTACCTAAGATTAAAGTACATAAAATTAATAAAACAAATAATAAATTTAAGAAGAAGACTAATAAAATTTAGAAGCTAAATAGATATAGCAAATGATTAAATGTAAAAAATTTTAAAATAATAAAATATAATGATATTATTTTTTTTATTATTTAAAGTTCATGGATAATTCAGAGAAAATAACAATGATTCTGATAGACATAGTGATGATGGAGATGACGAATAATTACCAGATAAGGTTAATTATTTGAAAACATAAAATGAAGAAGAAAATCAAAATAAAATAAATGGAAATGATGCGAAATCACCATTAAACAGGCCTAATTTTAAATTAGATTTAGGAAGAGCTAAATAAATTTAATAAAGCACAGTAGAAAAATAAATATAATAAGAAAATAAAAAATATATCTAGCAAAATGGTTTTAACCTATAGCCTTATATAGATAAAATCAATCGGTAAAATTAGTAATATATAGATGTTAGTAAATAATAAAAATTTATTTAATAGATAAGAATAAAGATTGGAAAGAGCTGGTAAAACTATTGCTAAAGAATTATTAAAAAATAAGAATTTCTAGGCGGAAAATGATGGCTTATCTAAAATAAATAAAGAATTAGAAGCTAGAAACGATATTTTAATAAAGTCTCAAAAAATTATGATGAAAAATGGCTAAAATAATAGAAAATGTTCATGTTTTACGAAGAATTTTTCAGAAAGTGTAAATAGCTTGATCCTAACTATAATTAGGACAACTTTATGTAAATGTTGGGAAATGATCAAAGTTCTTAATTCCTATAATTTAACATTACTGATAAAATTAGCACTGCTGCGGAAGGAGATAATTATACCATTTAATAGTCAAATGATTAATATTCTTAATAGTATAATCCTAATTCATAGATTAATATAGAACACAATAATTATTATTAAGACTAAGCTATGTAGTAATAACAATAAGATTAAGATGCGTATAATGATTAATATTAATAGCCATATGATGAAAACTATAATAATAACTAAAACTATTATATTTAGAATGAATAGTAGTACGAAAATTAAGAATAGTATTATGAATAGAAATAACCTTCATAATAATATTAATAGAAGCAAGAAAATTGTAGTAATGATGTGATGCCTAATAAAAATGTACAAATGATTGGAGTTCCTCCCCTCAAATTATAATAGTTACCCTAAAAATGAGTTACAAAATTTATATATTATGTAATAATATATGTTATTTTAAAAATAATAATTTACTTTTTTAAATTATATAAATAAATAAATAAATAAATAATAAGGTTTTTAATAAAATTATTTAAATATAATAAATGAATTATATTTATTAATTCATTTATTTTATTCTTCATCTTCCATAAATTGAAAATAATCATTTGTCAAACTTAAGTAAAAATTTTTATTTTCTTTTTCTACTTCTAAAGCTTAAGCTAATGCTCTCTCAGCTTCATTGAACCTTTCTAATTTAGCCAAAATGATAGATTTAAATGTGTAAATGACTCCGCTATCAATGCCGGTTTAAACTGCTTCTTCTATTTCTTCTAAAGATTATTCATAGTTACCTATCTCAAAATATATCTGAGATTTTGTAAAATAGAGGTCAGCATGACTTAGATTAACTTCTATGCCCTTAACATAATTTATTTAAATAAAAAATTAATAATTTTAAAAATACAAAGTATTACCTAATTTATATAATTTAATGCATTTTCAAAATCCTTTATATTGATACATTCTATTCCAGTTTATAGATAAATTGTAGATTTCGTTAAAGCTTCTAATTCTTTGTAATCAATTTTTTGGCTTTGTATAAATCTCTATATCTCTTTAAAAAGTTTTAAAGAATAACATATTTAATTTTTAAACTTTCTTTATTTAAGGGAGCAATAATCAACGAATAGTCTATGTTTTTATGAGCTTCTTCAACGCCTTTTTCTGAAAGCATTTTCGCCCTTAACTAATAAGCTTCATAATTTTTTATATTTAAACTTAATGATTCATTCAGTAATTTCTATATTTTATTTTATAAAATATTTGTCACATAATATATAAAATTTCAGAGTTTGGATTTATTATATATAAATACCTCTGAATTGGAAAATTATTTCTATTTTATTAAAATTTTTGCTTTTTAACTATATATTTAAGAATTTTGTTTATCCAAACGCAAAGCTAAATTAATGTTTTCTTCAGCTTCCTTATATTACTTTAATTAATATAAACATTCTGCTAAATCTTTATATATGACAGGATCGTTTTTTTATCGTTTCAATGCTTTTTAAAACTCTAGAACGGCCTCTTAATATTTCTCATATCCCATTAATTTTGTTCCCTTTTCTATGTAAAGCTAAGTTAGTTTTGTGCTTAATTTACTATCTTATTCTTATTCTTCTATATCTTTTTCAAGAGCGGTCAGATCTTGCTTAATTAATTCAGCTATTTAATAATTGTTATAATATTATAAACATTTTCCTACGACTAAACCTCCAATTAAGATAATTAAGATTTTCTATTATTTTCTATGTTAATCATTGTTATTATCTTGTTTTTATTATTGTTATTGTTATTATTTTAGTTATTCTGTTTCTTAATTTGTTATAACCGGGTTGCTTTTTATAATTGGTTTTTCTAAATTTTATATATTTATTTGTGGGGGTGTAAATTTATCAATTTTTTTGAAACTTCCTTAATTATTATTTTATTTTACATTTGAAAAGCAGTATATAATCTTATTGGCTTTTAGAAATCCTTGTGATTTACGTTTACTTATAAGATTTAGTACATTACAACAATACTGCCTCATGAATAATATTTCTACTAATATAATTTGTTGAATTATCACAACCTAAATTTTTGTGAAATGAATTATAATTAAATGACTAGATTTTAATTAATATATTAATATTCTTAATAAATTTACAAATCAATGCAAAATATTTAAATATTATATATATACATATAATAATACATAATATACTTACATAGCTTTTATTATACATAAATATTTCAATTAATGCTTATATTAAAAAATAAAGTATCTTTAAAAAATATATATTTATTTTTTAAGATTTAGGAATAAGAAAGAATGTATAAAAGTTTTAAGTAAACTTTTAATATAATTATATTAAAATAATTAAAGTTACAACACGTAATTATTATATTCTCAATTAATAATATCATTAATATAATATTAATTATTAACAAAACTTGAAGAATATTAATAAAAATATTTATATTTTTAAATAAAAAATGATTATCATATAAATAATAAATGAAATTAATTATAAAAATTTGTTGTATATTAATATGTTTTTAGATATACATAGCCACAACAAATAAATGTTTCTAAGATTTAACATTGTCTCATACAGAATAATAAGTAATTGAAGAGGTTTAAAAATTGATAGAATAATAGAATAAAATAGAATTCGAATGTTTGCAAATTTTAATCAACAGAGGTTTTTACAAAGCTGCTTTAGAATTATATGAAAGGTATTACGAAAATAAGATAGAATCTATATATTTTTTGTATATATTTGAATTATATATAAATTTATTTGATTTATTTTTAGCTACTTTATGGTAGAAAAAATTAATATTGTAGAGTAAGTTAGATTACTAACAAATGATGTAAAAAAGAAAATTTTAAAGTGGTCTTCAAGTATGGAATTAGCCAATGCTTAAATTTAAAAGTTAAGACCAGTATTATAATGGGCCTAAAGCAGGGATTTCGTGTTTATATATTTAAAAAAAGTAAAGCTGAATTATAGAAGCTAAGCAAAAAATTTTGTTAATAATTAAATAAATTTTAAAGGCGTTAAGAAAAGATGCTCCTGGATGTATTGAATGTAGTAAAAATGAAAAAATTTAAATTTTTGATGATAGAGTTTAAACAACGAGCTTTGGAGTTATTAGTCATTAGCCAATTTAGTGGACATTAGATTTAGAATTACAAGGGAAAATTGACCCCGAAAAAAGTTTTTGGTAGGAATAAGGTGTGGGAGTTTAATTTTTCAATTTGACCAAAGTTGAAAATGGCACATTGTGGGAAGGATTAGAGAAAAATGTAACAAAGTAACCCTAAATTTGGTGGGATATGAGAGATAAGTACAAAAAAGACATGGATGATTGGATGAAAATGGTTGAAGGAGAACAAACAGAATAATCCGAACAAGAACAAGCAGATGGAGAAGACGGTGAAGGAAATAGCGTTTTAAAATAAAAGAATCAATAAAATACAAATAATGACACTTAATAAAATAAGAAATAGGACAAAAAAAGTCTAGGTAATCTAGAAAAGCCGAAAAAAAAAATAAAGATTAAATAAAGGAAGATAATTCGAACAATAATGACTAATCATAATAAAATAAAGATAAGAGTGAATAAAAATAGATCTTTGAAAAGAATATTTTTTTTTAAAAAACTATAAATATTTTTATTCTACCATTAATTTTTTTTTCTGTCTTAATTGGAAATATGGATAACATAATTTAAAATAAAATAACTTATTAAACAAAAAACTATGTAATAGTAAATATAATATGGTCATTTTTAATTTTTTAGTTTTTAATATAAAAAATGTATATATACAAATTATTCTAAATATATATATATGGATGCATCACTACTAAATTTTTTTTTGTAATTTTCTATATTATTTTTAAAATCAGGTACAAGCATATTTTTTATTACTGATTTATATGCCCTAAATTCACTTGATGTCTAACATAGTTTCTTTTCCTTTTTATGTAATTTATATATTGTGCCTAAATATACCAAAGCTGTAAATAGCACTCTGTCTATTGTTATCAATGATCCCATAAAGGTTACAACAATTAAAATTCCACACTATAATGGGTTTCTACATAGAGAATATAATTTGCATTAATGTAAATGATTAAGAGATTTTGAGCCCCCATATCGTTCAGAGAATGTTAAGTATGTGCTATTATTATTTAGTAGATCTTTTAAAAATTCGATTCCTAAATTATCATTTTCTTGTCTGGTATCAATTACCGATTTTATAATCATGTACAGTCCTACTATTATGAAAATATAAAAAATAACACTAATAAGCGCTGGTATTTCATATGAAATGCTTATTATTTTTAAGGGTTGGTATAAAAATAATATCTTTATAGCTACATATTCAGAGAAAAGGTTAAGCATTGGTCTTTCAATGAAAATAAATTCAGGAAATATCCTCATAAAGCTCTTTTTAAACATGTAATTTTACATTATAACATGCTAAGACCAAAAACCCATATTTATCATTATATTAAATACTAATTTAGTTGCACTTTCAGAATAAGAACATAAAGTGCCTGTAAAATTAGAAACATCGCATATGTCAAAAGTGGGGTTTTTATGTATATTAGGAAAATTAGGTAAAGGGTTACGGTCAAGTAAAAAAAAGAAAAAATAAAAAGAAAATAGTATAATTCCTCCGAAAGAAGCTATTGTTAATAGAGTAGCCATACATTTTGCTAAAGGGTTTATTTTGGCTTTAATTTCTGTTTCTGACATTTTAATATTTTTGAGAGGATTTTTATTTATACTTTTTTAAGAATTATTTATTTTATTATGATATATAAAAACAAAAAGTTGCTAAGTTGTTAACTCAGGTTGAATTATTATTTTAATAATACCGTATAAATATGATTTCTCCTTAGTAAAAATATAAAAATAAAACTTTAATAATTTTATATAAAAAAAATATAAAATTAAAAGTATAACACATATATTTTTTTAAAAAATTATCAAAATTAATTATATATTTATTTATTATATTTATGGTTAAGAAAAATTTAAAATATAAAGGATTTATCTCAGATGAGTTAATTATAATAAGGACAAAATTCATTTCCACCTTCTTAAGCAAACTTTTTTTTCTTTCTATTGGTCTGAATTTTTTTACCATTCTATTAACAACATTTACCTCTACATCTTTAGAAGTTTTACGAACGTAATTTGCAGGGTAATTAATTATTTATTTTTTACAATATCCTGAATCCTTTTGCACAAACTCAGTCATTTAATATCTAACATAGTCCCTTTAATTAACCATCCACTTCTTTTAGTTTTCCATTTTCATTGTGCTTTATTGCAAACTATATAGCTAATCTCCATTTTAAATTTTAGTGGGAGATTGGGAAATGCTAGGAGTGATTTTTTCTTTAGATCCTCCAAAATAACTATTACTTGTATTATAATTAGTTTTTTATATAATGCCTCCTGTAGGCCCTCCACTATTATTTAAATTATTGCCCTTCATACTGTTTATAGAAATGTTATTTACTTCCTTTCCTATGCTTTCCGTACTTTTTAAATCAGATTGTAGATATTTAAATCTCTTTTTATTTTTATTATATATTGGTTATCTTTCTTCATTTTAATCTTAATCTTTCACCAAAAGTCTAAATTTCTTCAGTAATATCTGTGATTTGAAAATTAATTATAGTCTTTCCCAATATATAGTTTTCTCTTCCATCAATTTCCTTTACTTCAGCATTTATTAAAATTGTAGAAAAGAGTGATATAAATTAAGAAATTCCATTGCTTTAAAATAGCACACAGACATTGCAACTGAATTTACTTACTCAGCTATTAAAACTAGCATATTTTCGTAATGACTATAATTCTATTTGGCATTTTAGCTCATTTCCGCAACCAATGCATCTCTTTTTGAAATTACATGTAAGTATTTTTCTATATAATTGAGTGACCCTTTTATTTCCAATAGAATGTTGAATTGGAATATCAATAAAAGACACTTTTTAGTTTTCTTATGATTTGCATTTTCTGCGTCCATTTTCATTGTATATTTATAAAAAGTACTAATGGGAGCTTCTTATTATTATTGACTATCTAGTAAATCCAAATTCTGAAGAATAATTTAGTTTTGTTTCACTTCATGCTAATTATCCTCAACAATAGGGTTATATATTGATAACCTTTAATAATATAAAAAATTCACAAATATTTTAAACTACTATAAAATAATTTTTACCTTTATTAAGGATCATTCATAGAATTTGATCCTCTTATTTAATTTGAGTCCTTACTCATTTCTTTATCTCTAATTCCCATCCCCATTCCCATTCCCCCCATTTAAAAATCTTAATACTATTTTTAGTAGTTCTAGTCCATTTGATTGCCATTTCCTGGAGACATTAGTCCTTAGAATTCATTAAAATCGAAAATCAGATATCCCTCATAATTATCACTCCTTTGCATATTTTGAGGTACTGTTGATTATTGCAACATTGTTATAGTTATTATTTTTTTATTTTAGTTATTGAAAGTATTCCTTTAATAATAAATTATATGTTCTTTATTTATAAGAATAAATAGTTTTTTTAATTTTTATCGAAACCCTCACAATACGTATTATTAATACTACATAAATTTTCAACAATAATTATCATCACACAATATCAAATAAAATTATTATTTAACTATAAATTTCAAAACTCATATTTTTTTCTATTAAATATATGGTTTAATAAAAACGTAAAATTTAAATCAAATATAATTATATTTTAAATAATAAAAATATTTATGAATTTTAAATAAATGCTTACGATTCCTTATAATAATTATTGTAATCTTTTATATTAGCAATTTTTGTCAAAATATACTAACCACTAAATTAAAAATAAAATTATATTTTTGTTAGTATTGATAAAATTAACTTTAATTCTAAATTAATTATCAAAATATAAAATAATAAAATAATAAAATAATACACAATATTAAAATATGGAAGATATAGGTTTAAGTGCCAATGCATTAGCTGCATTAAAAGAATTTGCTTAAGATAATAAAATTTAAGTCAGTGAAGATAAAGATATAGTTACAAATATACAAAAAGCTCTTAATATTAGCAAAGAAAACCCCTACACCACATTTGAGTTTAATTTCAATAATGAAAAATAAAACATTACTTTGAAACTTAAAGGGATAGAATAGGAATGTGGGTAAACTTTACAGTCAACAGGTTTAACATTATGGAGAGCATCTGAAGATTTAGCAGAATTTTTGTTTTAAAACTAATAATAATTTAAAGGTAAAAAGGCATAATTTTTATAAAAATTATTATAGTTTATTGAAAAAATTATATACTTTTTTAAAGGAAAAAAAGTTTTGGAATTAGGAGCTGGTCTGGGGTTAGTTGGAATATTATTAGGTCATATAAACTAAGAAGGAATAGTGACAGTTACAGATGGAGATGAAGAAAATGGAAATACTCTTGATTTATTAAAATTAAATATTAAAGAAAATAGCTCCTTATTAAAAGTAGAAAATTTGAAAGTATAGAGATTGTGGTGGGGAGATGAAAAGGAAATTGAATAATGCTTAAAAATTTCTGATTCTTTCTAATAAGAAAATGAATAGGGATATGACTATATAGTAGGAGCTGATGTCGTTTATAGTGAATAATCTGTATCACCCTTAATTTACACAGTTAACCAATTATTAAAAAAAAACAAAGACTCCAGATTTTATCTGGCCTTTGCTAGAAGAAATATTCCTATCGATAGTGTATTCCAGCAAGCTGATAAATACAATTTAGTTTACGAGGAGGTTAAAGGATTTAATTGTAAGTTGAATGAAGAACATATTTACGTTTTTAAAAGAAAATTATGATTATGATTATAGTTATTTATTTGAACAATATTAAATTATAAAAATTTGATAAAAATCTATATAAAAAAATTCATCAATTAATATGCATTTATTTATGGTTTTAGCATACATTATTGATAAATTATTCCAATCCTTTAAAATATGACTCTTAATCATCCCAAAATGACATATGAGAGCCCTAAATATAAAATTATGTCAATATAATAGTAATTAATTTATACAACTAATTTACATTTTCACATAGATGATAATAACCCTATTTAAATTATTTACTCATCCATTCTAAATGTTTAGGATCCATTGTATCCTATATTAAAAATTCTTAACTTTTTGCACATTAAAATAATAGTATTTTTACATATTTTCCCGCTAATAAAAGTGTAGGAACCAGAATTTATTATAAATTGCTACTTCTGTCCCATTTCTCTAAATCTCCTTTTACACCAAATTCACTTGGGCCTTAAAGTTTATTATAAATATAAAAATTCAAAGTTTTTCCACTATCTTTGACCTATTAAGGGAGCTCTTCTAATCTGCACACATGTTTAGGATAAAAGTAGTCTATTAAAAGTTCCATATATTCTGGATTTTAATAATCTTTTTTTTCTTCCATTTCTTTTATTTTCTCAAAAACACCGTTTGGTAAATTAGGACCTAATATGTTTTGCGCAAAATATTAATACTGGGGACAACTTGACATCATATTCGAAATAATTAATCCTTTTAAATTTTGTTAGTATTTTAATGCATATTCTATGGCTAGTATTCCGCCCCAACTGTGTCCAAATAAAAAGAAATTTTCCTTTGTAAGATTTAATGAAACTCTAACCTACTCAACCTCTAGTTAACTTTTATTTAAAAATAAATTTAATCTAAATATTTATTTTGGTACCATCAACAAATCTTTCTATAGTCCATAATGGGTCATATTCTGCCCCCTCTGGCTTAGAGCTCTTATGAGAGCCCAATTGATCATAATAATATATTTGAATATCTATACAAATATAAAATTAAAGTATTATATTTACTAATAAATAAAAAAATAGTGTATTTTACCTTTTTCAGGCAAAATTTTTTCAAAAGGGTAAAAGTATCCATGACTCATTCCCGGCCCGCCATGAAGTAATAATATTTTGGCACTATCACTTTCTCCAACTTTTTTGGTCCATACTTAAAATTCTTATTTTTCTGTTTTTATAGGAATAACTTTGACCCCTTTCTTTTTCTTTTTTCTTTAAATTTTTCTTTTAGTTTTTTGTCAACTCTTGCTCCATTACTTTTATTTTATGTTTCGCTATAATTATAATTTATATTTATTCTTTTATTTAATTATTTGAAATTGAATAATAATATAAAAGTTTAATAATTCTATTTACATTAATAAATTAATCTAATAATTCTATAACAAATGATACAATAATTAAAAACTTTAATTAATACAAAAAATAAACATACAATATATATTACAATTTGCATAATAATTGGAGAGCAGGTGTATGAATATATAAAAATAAACGTTTATAAAGAAGCTTCTAATCCAAATTTCATACACTGTTATTTTCTATAATTAAGAATAAAACTATTTACAATAATATATTATTTATAATAAGCATAAATATCTTATTTTTGAAACATATTTAATTATTATTAAAAAATTATATATGTGTTAGTGAGAGAATTATGTTTTAGGAAATTTTATTTGTGATACTGATTAGTAATATTTTTCAAGCTTTTTCTTAAAATATGATTTAAATAAATTTATTTAATAATACTACTCATTAAGAATTATTTGTATTTATCTTTTGTATATTAATAAAAGTACACTTTTATAAATTTATAATCGATAATAAGCATATAAATTCATTGAAATTGAAATTGAATTATCTTTATCGAAAATTTTATTCTAATAAATATTTAAGAAAATGAAATTGGTAATTAAGTAATTACCTATTCAAGTGAATAGCATATCATTAATATGAAGAAAATTCTTATCCTAAATTTAAACTAAAATTTGTTTATAGCTAAAGTTTATTTCTCATAAATAGGCATTTTTTGATAATGGATTATTAAAATAAGAAGTATAAATAGATATATAACTCTCATCATAATTTATTATATAATACTATTAAATTTGTATATAATATTAAATATTATTTATTATTTAAAAATATTTTAGTTGGTTAAAGAAATATATATATCCACCTAAGATCTCTAATCAAGTTATTAATATATAGATAAGGAATATTATATAATATAGAATATAATAATTAATTTAACATAATTATCGTTACTTTTTTTAATTATTTTAATCAAAATGATTTTTTTTATTTTATTTGTTATAATAGTGTTAATAGTATTAAATTTCAAATATAGAATAATTCTAAAATATTTAAAGAGTATTGATATTATTGAATATTATTTATAATAACATAACATAACATGTACCATATCAATGAAAATATACCATACTTTTATTATTTATAATATAAATTTGGAGAAAAATAGTTTTATTGGTTGATTTTAATAAATAATAGATAGCATTGAGAATCACAAAAGTTAAATATTAAATTTTGATAAGACATATGAATTAAATATTATAATTTAGAACTATTGTATTAATGCATAATAATATATAAAATTTATAATAATAATTTTTTATACATAATACCTTTTTATAAGATTTTTATATTTATAAGAAATAGATATATAAATTTATTAAAAATTAAGTTATTAAATAATAAATTTATGTTTTAATTTTATTTTATATAAATGATGCTAAAAATTATATTTCATTTTTAACTATCTTTTGAAATTTCTCTTCTTCTTGTCAATATTTTGCTTGATTATAAAGAATTGTCTAGTTTTAAAAATAATTTATTTGTTAATATTTTTATTTAAAGCTTTCTTCTGTCTGTACTTTCTTATTACTACTTTTATAGATTTTCATTAACGTAGTTATGTGTTTTTATAGGAAAATTTAAAAATTCACTTCTTGATTATAATTAATTTTAAAATTCGAACATAGATTATTATCTAACATTTATAAAAGATGTTCTAGTACTTTCATGATGTCTTGGTGGATTTTAAAAATATATCTATTAATTTTAATTAATTTACTTAGATTATGTTTTATGTACACAATTACCCATATTCTATAAAATTTAAGGTTTTTTTTCTAGTTTTTTTTTTGTTTTTTTTATTGAAAATTTTTATTAATTTAATTCTTAAGATTACCCAGAAGTATCACTTTAATAATGCATGATTATATTAAACACATCTCACATTTAAAGTATTATTCTAATACAATTTATTCTAAAAACTTATTCATATAGTAATTAAGAACAGTAAACTGTGATATTTAAAATAAGAAAATAAAATATCAAATTTTATCACAAATACTTTATAAATATATGTCACATTATAATATAACCATTTTATAAAAAATAAAATAAGATTTAAATTATATGTAGATATATTTTATTATATAAGTATATACAATTTATATACATAATATATAAATAATTACTTTCATAAGCATTTTTTTGTGGTTAAATTTTAATATATTTTAATAACTGATATTTTATATCATATTAACAAATATCATTCTTTAATATCTTTTTTATTATATGGGTATTTAATTATTTACATTTTTAGAAAGTTAATTTCAAAATATTTTTGTTGAAAGTTTGGTGAATAAATTAAAAATTAAGTTCATATATAAAGAAAAAATATTATTAAATTTCAAAACTTGTCTGTTGAATTATTTATTATGATAAAACCGTTTATTATTTCTTCTAATATACATATTAATAGCATTTTTGTAAATTTGCTGAGCAATATTTAGTTTTATAGATATACAAATTTAAAAATAGTATTAATCTAATAATCATTGTATTTTAAATTTTTGTTGTACAATAGACATCTATATTACTTTAGCTGATAAACATTTCTATTTTTTATGTTATACAATTAATATTTTTAAAATCAATTATAAATTTATATACATTAGCTTAAAAATATTAGAAATTGAAGTTACACTTATAGATCTATTTTTTTTATATATATTAACTTAGAAATATTAGAAGCTTTAAATTGGTTTTACGAATACCCTTATTAATTGCAATAATTTAGAATATTGGCATATAAATTATTATTTCTATGTCTTTAATATATTATATTTCAGCTTTCATATTTAAATATCTATATATTATAAGTTAGATTTATTTATTCTAAAATTTATTTGTTTTATTTTTCAAAAAAAATTTATATATAGAATTTATATAAAAATTATTTTTCTTCAAATTATTGAGAAATCATAAATATACTTTAAAGACTTACTTTTGCTTTTAGATCATGAAGTATAATTATTCTTATTTATTTGATTATTATAACTATTTCTTGTTCTACTATAAAACATTTAATAGAGTTGTAGTTTATAAATTAGATGCCATAATATAGTACATAATAATTAAATTATATAATTTTCATTTTTTTAAAAAATAAAATTATTATTTTATACAAATTGTTTAATAAAATATTTAACTATTATAATATAAATATAGTTTTCGATATAATTTAAAATTAATTTTTTCGAGAATAATTATTATTTAATGGGTGTATTTTATTAAAATTTATTTTGAGATAAAAATCCTTGGCTTTTTAAATTGTAGTATTCTAAAATTTGAATAAGAAGAAAATAAAATTTAAAAATATTAATTAATAAATAACATAACATAACTTAACATGTGCCATATAACTGGATATAAACCAGTAATATTGTTATATTATTATATCAAGAATAAATTAATATGATATTTAAAATTATTATATTATATAAATGAACGTGTTCTGAAACATTTTTTTTTTTTTTCTATTTATATATACGACAATACTATACTAGTTCAATAATCAACTCACATAAAAGAAAATATTAAAAAATTTGTATAGATAATTTATGAGAATGAGTAAAAATGTTTCTAATTTTATTATTGATAGGATTTTTGAAAATATTTTTAAAACTAATTCATTTGATAATAATAATAATTATAAAAAAATTAAAGATTTGGTTATGATATATATATTCTTTAGGAATTAGAAAAAGAAGAATTGAAAAATATTAGAAAGATTCATAATAATATCAATTAAATTTTTTTTCATTCTCAAAAAGTATGCAAACTCCACAATTAGCATTTTTCACCAAAAATTATTCTGGAACATTGCAATGAAAATTAAGATTATGTTTTTTAAAAGTCTTTCTTATTAGGAAAACAATACATTAATTAAAAGGAAATACGAATAAGAAAAATAAAACAAAAGATAGGCAAGTCAAAAGACTTTACTATAGAAAAATTATGAGGATACAAGAATTTGTTTCTTGCATTCCATAATAAATGTTTATTTCCCTAATCTAATTTTTTTAAAATAAAGTAAATTTTTGTCTTATAAAACTACTTCTTTAGTTAATTTTAACAATTTATTTTTAAATTGATTTATTTGCATCAATCCATATTAGAAAAATTTTATTCTTATAAATATGGTATATTATACACTAATTACGATTCATATTTTTTATTATGGTTTTTTATGTTGACTATAATTTTTAAAAATTTTTAGTTATCTATGTTTTAAAATAACTACTATATCGTTTGAATATTATTTATACCAAAATTTATTTAATTTTTATTTAATTTTATTAAGTATTTCTTCCATGTAAATGTTAAATATCACAGGACTTAACGTAGAGCCTTAATGAACACCGTTTTTAAGAAAAATTTTTTACTTGAGCTTTAAAATAAAGTTTATCATAAAGAGTCTTTAAGAATTAACTATCATGTTATGTTAGAATCCTATTCTTTTTTATAATATCAATTAACTTATTTCTATTTACTGTTTTGTAGGCACTTTTTAGATCAATGTAGACAATATAGACATTTTCTGTGATTTTTTAAAATTTTTTATTTCTGATAATAGAAGTTTAATATTAACATGCGTTCCGCATCCTTATAAGAATCATGTTTAGTTGATATCTAAGTCATTTTCAGATAATTTTAAAAATTTGATAGAATTAAATAAATAAATAAATAAAAAAAATAAAGTAAATAAGAAAAAAAGAAATAGTTTATTTAAACACTTTAACAAGCACCTTAATAATTTATAGTAATTTATAAAAGTATATTAAATTTATAAAGTAGTTTAGTTATGAAAGAAAATAAAATCTATAATTATATTCAATAACAACAATTAGATTTTTTAGCTGACTCTTTCGGCTAAGAAGTTATTTTTCCTTAATCTGTTTTTCCTTCATAAGTTTTATCTTTAAATAATTAGAATAATTTTTTAATCTTTGGGTCTATAATAGCTTTACAGTATCCATTATAAGGATTGTCATTATAAAAATTTAATGTTCAGATTCAGCCTTATAAAATTTTTCGAATGGGCTCACTTCTGTAACAATAGGGTTTTTATAATATTACGATTTATTAACTTTATCAATGACTTCTTTAATTGTTTAGTGCTAGTCTTCACTGTGATATTAAATAATTGACCTGTATTAAGTTCCTTTATCATACCTTTAAGTTTTTTTAAAAATATAATTATGAAATATATAAAATTTCAATTTTTTTATAAATAAATATTTACATTTATTAATTTAAAGTGGTAGGGTCGTGAATATGAAGGAAAACATTAATTATATCGGCATAAGAAATTAGGGTTTCGTCATATTGGAATTAAATAACTTCAGCATAGCCTGAATATCCACTACATACTTCTCTATAGTTTGGATTTGATTTTTTCCCTCCGCTGTATCCTGAAAGGACATTAGTTACTCCGTAAAGTCTTTACATGGCAGCTTCTATACACCAAAAGCATCCACCTCCTAAAGTAGCAAGTTTAATAGAAGAGTTCATTTTTTATATTTTATAGTCTTTTAGTAATTTTGAAATTTTTTAATTTTTTTTTTTATTTATCTATTTAAAATAATATTAAAATAAATATATTGTTATTTTTTCTTATTTTCGACAACAAAGAGCTAATATAGCAAAAAGAATAATAAACAAGAATAATAATCACATAATAAATAGCTTTATTAGCTTACATCAATTATTCTTATTGATATATAAATAAAAAGAACCAAATTATATATTTTTCTGATTTTCTAGAAACAATTGTAAAGTAATTAAAGTATGAATAATTAATAAAAAGAAAAATCGAAGTTAAGTTGATTATTAATTTATAATAATTTGTAATAAAATTTCTCTTATAAAACATTAAATGATATATAATTAAATACAAAAATATAAACCTTCTACTAATTAAATCTGTGCTATAAAATATTATAATTTAACCATTTTATATCCATAATTCAATTTTTATGAGATCAAATTTTGATAGGACCAGGACCAACATCAGTTTAAATTACATAAGAAGGACCCTAAGTTAATTTTTCTTTGAAAAATTATATGATTTCTTTAATTTAAGCGTTTTTCTCCAGCAAATATTAAAATTCAGTTTCCTTTTATTAATGTTTTGCTAAAGTGTTTTAACCTTTCTTATTAAGTACATCTTATTTGAAGTCAAAAATTTTCTTAAAAGATTCAAATGCTAAATCAAAACTTTCTTCATGAATAAAAAGAACTCCATGAGGACCAGCATCAAATGTATAAGCAATTTTTAAGGTAAGATCATGTTGAGTTTTTCAACAATGGAAATCAAAAACTTAGAAAATTCATTTAGATAGAAAATTGGTGGCTAAGTGTCTAGACAAACTGAGTGGAATTAGTTACTATCCTTTATAGTAATTTCCGCAAATTTATTATAATTTTCTTACTCTAAAGCTTGCTTTATATCAATAATATTTTTTTACACTCCCTACTTTACTCTGAATTCTAATAAATCACTTGTTTAAACTGTCTATTTCATTCCCCCGGTGGAGGGAACCTCTTTGGCTGAAAAAGAAGCGCAAAAAATGAGAATTTTAATTTTATTAAAGAATTAACTCTTAGTCGAATATATTTGCTCAGAGGTGCATAGTTGAGAGAGCTAAGTAAGTTATTTAATGTCAAAACAATTAGATTTCTTTTGATTTTAATAAAAATTTTAAATTATAGATTAATCAGGTCCTTTCCACTCAACTAATCCTCCGTAAACACTTCTGCAGGCACTTCCAGATCCCAATCTTGCGATTTCTGATAATTTTTCTGGTATCTAATATTAAAATTTTACTTTTTATTGTATTTGATTTATTTAAATGCAAATTACTCCAAAAATGTCACATAAACATACTGAAATTGCAGCTAATCCAGACGCAGATGAAGCCAAACCACTAGCAGTGGGGAAATCATTAACACTTTCTATTTAAAAGTATTAGAAGTTTTCCTAATTAATTTATTGATATTCAGGATCTGATTCATTTTCTTTTTTCAATTTTTCTATCAATTGAGACAAATGTTCCTTTCTAAATCTATGTAAAATTCTTTCTAGTCTGTCATTTATTGAAAATTCTTTTCCATTTAAAATTAATATATCTTTGGTATTTTTTGTTGATATTTTTACTGTAGTAATAGTGCATCTATAATATATTCCAGTTAATAATGTGTATAATATATTTATTTCTAATAATAAAATGTTTTTACAAATCATTAGTATTGAGAGTAAATCCTAAAGAAGAATTTAATGGAATTATCAATGATTCCTCCAATTTTCCCCAGTATTTAATTACAGCTATGTTGGGAGAGGTTTTATAGGTAGAACTTAGTTTTATTTCTTTCGTATTTTCCATTTTTTAAATATATTTAATATTGATATATATTTTTTTAATTTAATATACTGAGAATATTTAATATTTAATACATTATTACTATAAATCTTCATTTATATGCATTAATAATATTATATTTATATCTTAATAATATTATTAAAGCCAAATATATATTTAAACATAAATTATTAATGGATATCATAATCATTGCATTGTTTCATATTTTTAGGTTTTAATAACCTATAAGTACTCTAGTATAATAGATTTTAAATTATTTCTTGCTTTAAACAAATTTAACCTAGGTACTTACTTAAATTAGTTATTTTATTGTTTATTTTATATGATTAAGATAGGAGATAAAATAACAGATTAATCCATTTCAGTTACTATTTCATCATTTTCATCTATTTGAGATTTTAATTCAATACTATTTGTCAAATTTTACATTGTCTTATTGTTATTGTTACTTAAATTACTGTTAGATAAAATTTATTTTTTTGTTCCATTTTGATAGCAGAAACCTGCTGTTATGCTATTTTTTTCTTCTTTTTCTTTTTAGTTACAGTTTCTACTTATGATCTCGTATCAATACTAGATTTTTCTTTATCTTCTTCTTAATTTTATTATTATTATTACTACCCATTTTTAGCTTCTCTACATTTTTTTTTCTAATTATATTTTTCAGATTAAATAAATTTTTTGCAATTTTTAATTCTTATTTTCTGTAGATTAAAATAAAATGTTAATAAACTTAATAATGTAATATTATAATCATATTAAAATTACTTATGTATATATTGGAAAAAATAGCTCAATGGTGTATCTTAATTTATTGCAATTTTCTTCTAGTCTTTATCAGAGTTATCAATTGCAAATTTGCATTCCTTTTCAATTTCTGCTTTTACCAAATTATAGATAATGTAAGTGGTATCAAGCTCATCTTATTTTAATTTTCTATAGCGATTCTATACTATCTTAACTTTTTATTTAAAATAATTTAATATTCTTGTTTACTGTAGAAATAAATTATTTAATAATACCTTATTATTAGAAATTATACATTATTTAACCAAATTACAAATATTTCTAATATTTTTATACTTATTCTAAAACATTTTATATAACAAGAGCTCTTCTTTATTTTTATTGGTATTTTAAAGTTTTGGCTATTACTTTTAATCCACTAAGAGAAAAGAAATGTTATTATTTTTTTACTTTCATTTAATTAAACTATCTTTATAATTTTTTATTACACTGATACATCTATTTTAGAGCGATCTGCAGGAGTTTTTAGAGAATTTTACAAAATTTTATATTCAATATAGCTTTATTCTATTATGGCAACAGCTGTCACTTTTTTTTTATGAAATGCTGCTTAAATTCTAAGTCTAATTTTTTTTATCTTATGCTTTCTTTAATTTATTCTATCAGTTTTATAAGAGTAGAAATGGTAGACCAATGTGCACTCATTTAATTAATTTTATTTTTGGTTTATTTACTTTAAATCTAAAATGTATTTTATATGTCGATAGTTTATTTCTAAAGTAAAAGTATATATTATTTAGTACCTTCTTTATTTATTACTAATGTTTAAATTCCCTTAACATATTTCCATTTATTCTAGAAATAAACTATTTTACATCTTCCATTTTAGCTTTCTAATAGGCCAATTATTATTTGCATCTATGATTTATTTAAGCTTGTTTTCTTTCTTGGACTCTTGTATAAGGATCCTTCATATCAAATTTGTTATTTTTTATAAAATTAGTTTAATTTATTTTTTATTCATATTCATTGACTAAATAAGCAAATAATATCAAGTAAGTATTATAAAATTATTTCATAATAATATATAATTACACTCTTAAACCATTTCTTATAGGGGATCATCAAGTAATTCTTATTCTGATTGTAAATTTTATTAACTATCTTCTTATTCCAGATCATCTTTAGATTAAACTTAGGGGGATTTTTTTTATACTAAACTCGTTTCAAAGAAGAAATTTTTGCTCCTCCCTTTGTTACATACCTCCATTTTTCAATAGAAGGGACTAATAATAATAAAACAATTATGATTCTGAAATATTAAAAAGTAAAATTAGAGTTTTTAATTACTTGTGAACCACACCTTGATTTCTATTTTTGCAAATCCTTTAGCTTTCAAAGAAAAATATGCAGTATCACAGTCATAATGTTTGGGTTTAAATATTTTATACAGTTATTCTTTTCTTTGGGGAAATTCGATAATAGAATTTTATGGATCAGGCTGTAAAAAATGCAAGATTTAAAGTATGAAATAAAAATTTATTATCACCAATCAGATTACTTTATTACCTTTAGATCAAGAAAAGAAAGACTAAATACGTAATCCCCTTCTAAAGACCTTACTCTTATTTTCATAGGCCAATATTTACCTTCAGTGCTTATTTTAGCATATTTTATTTCATTGAATAAATTAAAAGTTGCAGCTCTATCTTCCAATAAAACTAAATAACATTCATTTATAATTTTATTTAATTATTAAATTAAAAGCATAAAAATACCTTCATGGGTTGTTGTTCCCTTTGCTTTTGTAGGAGCCAGGCCTTAAAGAATTTGAGAATCTGGGATATCAAGGTTTCCCATTGCTCCCTACGTTCTCAAAGCATCTAATTTGTCTAGCATTTAGAAAGATCTTATAGTTTATAATTTCAATTCGTCTAGACTTTGACTCAAATGTTTGCTTTTTCTTATCCGCATAGTGGATGGGGCTGAATCTTAGTGGCTAAAAATGGTTGATTCATATTTGCTCATATCAGCAAAATCAGTTTAATATATGTTCTTTATTAAGTCCCTATTTGGCTCAGAATATATTTTTTCTGTGTAGAATCTGCTTTGAGGAGAATTACCGTAAAAGGGTGATCCTTTTATACTCTGATGCTAATTCTTATTTTATTGAATATATGGCAAAGAAGAACCTTATTTTTGTTTAAAACTTTAGTTTATTAGAGATGTGGGAGTATAAGCTTAAGTTTAAGGAGTCATTTCTTTGGAAATACTGGATTGATTATTATAAGAATGGCCTTGATGGAAATCTTATTATTTTTATTTGTGAAACCCAGATTTCATAGATTTGTTATTTTTTTTACTGATTTTTTTTGCTTATGTGTTGTTTTATAATTTTTATTTATTATATTTATTAATATTATTATTATCATCACTTATCCCACTAATTATTATAATATCTGCAATAGAGTTAATAATTTAGGCTAATTATTATGCAAGAAGATTTGTAGTAGAATTATTATATGCATTAATCATACATATAATATTATAATAGCTAAATAATTGTTTACAGGGAAAAAAGAACTATTTTATTCTAAAAGATATTCCGAGAATAATTAAAAAAAAACTATAAATTTTAACTATATTTATTAATTCTTTTTTTTAAAATTATTTCATTTAATATGTTCATTATTTTCCAGCTTCATAACTCTACACAGGAGGACCTCTTCTAAGGTGAGGGGGCTGTCTATTAGGTGGTCTAACTCCCCCTGGTATAGGAGTTACAGGTTTTCTATTCACGAAAGGATTAGGCTTAGGTATGACATTTTCAGGTTCTTTTTATTAATCGTCAGATTAAAGTAGATTTTATGCTTATTGTTATGATTAAATATTGTTTTCATTTTAAGTAATTTCTTATTAGTCATTTTGATTTATATATTCCTATTGTTGAGAAAAGGGATTAGAATTTTAGGAAGAAATTTCAGGATTTTACTAATATTATTGTTGTTGTTATTGTTGCTATGAATCAGATATAATTTGCTCTTAATTTTACTATTTAGTCTCTTCAAGAATATTTTATTCTTACTACTACTATACTAATTTGGGAGAATCTTGTTCTTAGTTAGATTCAGGAACGTTTTCAAAAGTAGAATTATTGTTGACGCTGCTGTTGTTAAATGCAGAGTTTTAATTATTTCCGAAAGGTGATTATAAGTTGGAGGTGTAGAGTTGAGCTTTTTATTACTATTATTAAGTTATGATTTGCAAATCGCTTTGCGAAGAAATTTCAGTGTTCTTTTTCTCCCCTCCTTCAGAATATGATGACTTTCTTGACATTGTGAGGGAGTTGTCAATTTGATTCAAGTTGTTGGATTTGCTTAATCCTCTTTTATGAGTTTTCAGACTGGCGACATTTTTGATAACGAGTTTCTGGGTTTCTATTATGGAAGATTAGAAAGACTTCTAGGCCATAATTGATTATTAAATAGCTTCTTTTAGTTTAGAAATGGCCTGGCTATCAGCTGCAGAAAGTTAGGTTTAATTATTCCCATTACTGCTGGCTTTGTTATCGGATGTGGGTTGCTATTATTTGCTATTAACCAATTACTACAAACTGCTCATTTCCTATCTAATTATTTTCAAATTTTCCGAAATGTCTTTGCGGTCAGCCGGCATTTCTTTGTTGTAAGAAAATTATTTCGGCCTGGATTTGAAGAGTTTCAAGAAAAGGGAGTGGGTAACAAAGTTTAGTATCCATAACATGAAAGCTGTGTACAAAAGATAGTTGAAAGGAGGAGTTGTCTTTAAAAAGGTATAAAGGGGCAGTAAATAGGAGGCGCAAAGAACTTCTAAAGTGGCGGTGAAGGAATCGATGTGTTCTCTGAAACTCTCCATGAATGGCTTTCTGCTGGCCATTTCCTATTCATAGGCTTTTTATTTTTTGTACTCTTCTACTTCTACTTACTATTCGTCCAAAATTCTTTGCTTTTCATTTAGTTCTTCTTCCCTCTTTTATGTGGCCTATTTAGCCTTAGTTTCCTATTGTTTTTCTCTTTCTAATAAATCTTGTTCTCGCTTTTTGATTTAACTTTCTCTTTTGCTGAGTTGATCTTCTCTGGTATTCAATTCTTGTTCAAATTCCTATAATTCTTATTCATTAGGACCTTCATTGTCAGGTTCACCTTGATCCTACTGCTATTCTTATTACTTTTCTTATTCTTATCCTTATTGTTCCTATTATTGTTGTTGTTAGTTATTATCTTATTCTGTTTATTGTTATTCTTGTAAGTTTCGAATATTTTCTTCTTATTTTCTTCTGTTTTCCTCTAACTTTTTAGCCTATTCTTCTGCATGTTATTATCTTTTCAGAAGATCTCTTTCCTTTTACTCCTAATATTGTTTATTTCTTTCTTCCTTAAATTAGGCTTCCAATTCTAATCTGGCCTTATCCTATGCTTATTTAATTTAATCTTACTACTGTTTCTATTAGTTGTATTCGGATGATTAATGATTTTGGAACTATTCAACTTATTCCTACAAATCATCTTCTTATGGGGCTTCGACTCCTTTAGGATGTCTATCTTTGTCATCATATTCCGGTCTATGTACTAGATCATCAACTTCTATTGGTTACTCTTATTCCTAATTGTTTTCGAATGTTTGCCCAAAATCAGCATTTATATTCTTCAATAACTCTTCATCTCCTTCTTCTCCTTCTTGTTGTTGTTATTGTTATTGTCTTTAATACTCTTCTAATTCCATTTACAATTTTTGATTTTCCTCTTCTTCAATTTCTTTTTATATTTTGAGCATTTCTTCTCTTTTTCTTTGCTGTTCAGCCTAAATTTCAAGTCTCTTTTTTTCTTATTCAAGTTTTCGTTATTCTGCTGATCCCACATCAGTACCTGTAGCTTACTCTTAGTTGTTGGGGTCCATGTATGATTCAACATCGTGAAGTTATGGATTTGATCCTTCATTCATACTTTCTTAACATTATGACAGTAAGAAAATAACACAAAATACTGCTAAAATTTTAAACAGGCTTTTACCATCAGATTGAAATTTATATTTTCTCAAAAAAGTTTTTATTTTATTTTTAACCTATTTTAGAAACCAAAATTCAATTTCTATTATGTATTAAAAAAGATTATTGTATTTTTTTATTTGATTTAATTATATATATATTATTATTAATAATTATTGATTTTATAATTCATATTATGTGTTTAAATAAAATTGCATATAAATAAATAATCGATCACTTAGCACGTAGTTATTTAATAATACTTAAAAAAATACAAAAATACACTTGTTCTTATATTTCATATGATTACTTACAATATTTCTATGAGTATGAATTAAAATAGAAATATATTATAAATTAATTTTTTTTTTAAAAAATGGAATTTTTCATAAGTAATAAAATATTAAAAATATTTTAATTCATAAAAATTATCAAATAATACTTAATTTTTATAATTTTTTGTGCTAATAATATTATATAATAATATAATATTTCTTAAAATTTAGCTAAATTTTAATATGATAGTTTATTTTTAGTAGCCATATTAAATTAATTCATCTATCCCTTCACAAAAATAATAATTTACCTATCCTAAACAAAATATAATAAAATATAATATAACATTAATAGCACAATTTTCTACAAACTAAAAATATAATTACAATGGAATAATAAAACTAGTTAGAGATTTCAGAAATTCTTAAAAATAAAGAATAGATATTAACTAACATAAAGAAAAGTAATGAAGATGAAGATTAATAAGATTAGGAAAGAACTGTAATTAAACCTTATCCTTTAGCAGAACCCAAATTACAAATTAAAATATTGGACTTAATAAGATAAGCTTTCCATGTTAAATAAATGAAAAAAGGTAAAAAAATAATCATTTCAAAAATAATATTGATTTTGAAACTAACAATATATTTTTTATTTTATTTTTATACGTTTTTTAACATTTGTAATATTTTAATAATATTTAACTATAGGAGTTAATGAATCATTGAAATGTTTAAGTAAGGGATAGGCTGAAATCGTAATTTTAGCTGCTGATTGTGACCCTTTAGAAATTGTAATGAGTTTACCTAGTGTATGTGAAGAGAAAAATGTGCCCTATTGTTTTGTTAGCCATTAAGCTAATTTGGGAAGAGCTTGCGGGATTAAAAGACCTGTCGTAGCTGCTACAATAATATCAAATGAAGGTAGTTAATTAAATTCGCAAATTTTAGAAATGAAAGATGTTATTGAATAATTATTTATATGAATAAAATCACTACTTTTAAATTTATATTATTGTCTTTCTTAATATAATAATAATTTATAGGTTTCTTTAATTTCATTTTATACATATAGTAGTATTAAATAATAACTAAATAATAATATTTTTGTAGAAAAAATATATAGAAATTAAATATTTTTAAGAAATAAATAATAGCTAGTCAATATATATATATAGAATATTGATAATTTAAAATATGAAAAAATCATTAAGTATAATAGCCTATATATGATATATTATTAAAACTACTAGTAATTTAAGTAAATTTTTATTTTAATAAAAAATTTAAATATAATTAAACTATTAGATGTAAAATACTTTTTTATAAAAAGCCAATTCTGTCATTTTCTTATTAACATTTTAATATAGCAAAACACAGAATAAACATGAATATTTTTTACAATATATAAATTATAATAATCTGACTTGATTTAAAAAACTATTTTTAAAAAATTTTCACTACTTTAGCTCTTAAATTTATGTTTTAAATAAGTGATTATCTTTAATTTATATGATTATGGAATCAAGTTGAATTATATATTCTTTTAATAATCTCTTAACCATTTTTGGTAGGGGAAGTAAATAAGAATATCAAATATTTTATAAAAATTAGTAAGTAATTATTTTATTTATATAAAATAATATATATTAAACAATAATTCATACTATAAGATAAGTTATATAAAAAAAAAAGATTTCTTTTGTATTATAGTTAAAATATTTTTTTAAGCGTTAGCAAGGAATGCATAGTTGATATTATTATGAGAAATTTCTAAAAATTTTCAACAAATTTGTGGTTTAGTTTAAAAACTAATTAATATATATTGAGATATGCAAGTCACAAAAATATTTAATAAATATAATTTTAATAAAACTATATTAAAAAAAAAAAAAACACAACTTAAAAACGAATACCTATAAAAAAAAATTTATATAAATTCCAATTGAAAAATGAAATAAGATTATGGTTTATCTATATTAGCATTGGTTCTTATATTAATTATTTCAGCCCTTGGAGCATTTTTAACCAGACTCATTAAAGGAATAAAAACTAGTAAAAATAATAAATGTTGCGCTTAAAAAACTTTTGGAGGTTGTTGCCAAACATCATAAATTTGTAAAAAATTAGTTATTCCTCCATTAATAGGTACAATTTAATGTATATCTATATTCATTTTAGGATACTTTAAATTATGTAATATTAACTTTTAATATTATTATTATTTTGTTATTTTTATTTGTTTTGTGAGAATAATGCTATATTTTTTTAGTTACCTATAATATTTATAAACCATTATTTAATAATAGGGGAAATCATTTTCGGGGCATTAGCACGTAATTTAATTCCGGGAGAAATTATGGATCACTATAATGATTAGTGGTCAGGTACAATAAGAATGGTATGTTTAGGAATAATATTATTAAGAGGGGGAATGATAATTGATCTATAAGGTAAATTATAGAATGTACCAATATCTCATTTAATTAATATATTAATTTTATAGGAAAAGGAATGGGAATCATATTATTATCAATAATTCCTCCTATAGTTGAAGGAATTATAGTATCAGTATTGGCATTTTGGTGGTTAAACATGCCCTTTCAAATCGCATTATGCTTGGGATCTTTTATTGGAGCTGTTTCTCCTGCTATTTTAGTACCTTGTCTTATAAATTTACAAATGAGAGGATATGGAGTGGAAAAAAATATCCCAATTAGCTTGTTAGGATCCGCTATTGTTAATAATATATTTAACATAATTTTATTTTCGATCTTTTCAAGCATTGCCTTTACTTAGGCGGGAGTCAACAAAACTAGTCTGGGATATGCTTTATTAAAAATTTTGCTGGAGATTTTGGGAGGGATAGCAGCTGGATTATTATTAGGTGTCCTGATGAAATTTTTAAAGAATGCCAACCATATCATAAAATCTATGTTGTGTCTTGGAGTAACTCTATTCTTTATTTCAATATCAATAGTTTTCACATTTCCCGAGTGCAAATATGTCGGGATTATAACCTTTGGCTACATGTGCTTCAAATTTTGGGGAGTTATGGGAAAGCCAGAAAAACTGCTTGCTAACATATGGACTTGTCTAACTCCCTTTTTGTTTGGAACGATTGGAGCCTCACTAAAGTTTTCTGACATTGAAGCGAATATCATCCTTCCTTCTATATTTATATTATTGATAGGGGGTTCATACGATGCTGCTCAACGATTGCAACGATGTCCACCCATGGAAATTATACCTTAAAAGATAAAGGTTTTATGGCCATAGCTTGGCTTCCTAAAGCTGCAGTTTAGGCAGCTCTGGGGGGAGTTATACTTGATTTTGGTAAAAAACAGGATATTGAAAGCTTTTAAAAGGCTGGAAATTAGATTTTAACGATAGCCATTCTTTCTGTGATTTTTTATGCTCCTATAGGCGCTATTTTTACAGTAACTTTCGGGCAAAAATGGTTACAAAAAAAGAGTTATCCTAGCATTTATTAAAAAAAAATTGGTCGAAATGGGATATCGTTTATATTTACGTAACTGACTTTTATTAAAGAAAGTAAGAAGCTAAGGTTTTGTAGTCGGGAAGTGAAAAATTGGTTCAATTTTACTTATCAGCTGAAGACAAACAAATGAGGATGTAGGATAGGAAAAAATTCTTGTATTAATTAAAAATTTTAAAAGATTACATCTAAAACTAAGATGAAGTATATGATGAAATAGAATAGCACAGAAATGAAATGAGATAACAATTGGGATCTAATTTAGAATTCGCTTCTGCGTTTTCCACATTGTATTCCAACAATAATCAAAATAACTAGTTTAAATATCAACAACTTCTATTAGAAGAAAAGAAAAAAAGCAAAACAGTGATTAGTAGTGTAGTGAATATTAAATTTTACAGAAAGGAAAATAAAGTATTGATACTTAACTTAGTCAGAATAACTAAAATGGAAATACTGATGTTGAAAAATAAGAAATGAAGCATAGTTCTTAAAATACAAAAATATCTTCTAATTCTTAAAATGACTCTATTTAATACCGTAGCGAAAGTGATATACATAGTGAAATTGGAGAATTTAATAAAGAAGAATTCGACAAATATGTGTATAACAATGCCTATTTATAATAAGACATTCACAAAATAAAAGATAATTAATTCAAAAATTTATCTAATTAATAAAAAAATGTACTATAATTTTATTCAGATATTATGAGCATATCGTGATAGGAATTCCATAAAATTATATTTGCAATAATTAGAAATAAAAATTTAAAACTATATTACTTAATTATAATTACACTATTAAAAATAATTTAATTTTGTATTAAAAGTATAATTTATTATATAAAATATAAATTTATTTGTATTATCAAAAAAATAATTATTTATGTAAAACACAATTTTTTATTATTCATTTAATAAAGAATAAATATCAAAATAAAAAATTCTAATTGGTAATAAACTTATGGAATTGCCTAGTATTTTTATATCACAAAGTATACTTTGCTAATTAGCTTTAAATGAAAAATAAAATTTTATAAAAACTAATATTTAATAATATTTTAACTTTTTATTAAGACTTAAACAAATATATTTATAGGAGTTTTAAATATTTTTTAATACTGTTCTTCTAAGTAATAATTTCAAAATATTTAATTTTAGGAAAAAATTATCTGTTTATTTTGATATAGTTTACATAATTATTAATTTAAATACTTAATGATTATGTTGCTTATTTGAATTGCAGCAATATATAATATGTAAATTTTTAGACTCTTAAGAAATTTGATGGTATAAGAAAGTTCGGAAGCTAGTTGATGATTATTTAGGTAAGGTAATGAAAATATTAAAAGTAAATTAATATATAAATTTATAATAAAAAATAAAAAATTAAAAAATTACAATTTTCTTTGCATTGTAGAAGAATAAAAAAGAAAAACAAACTATCAAATATTTAAAAAGAAACAAACCAAGAAAAACTATAAAAAAAAAAATAATTTAAAAATTAAAATGGCTGGAACAGTAGCAGCAGCTAACAAAGATGCAAATTTCGGAGAATCTTTGTTGGCTTTGATTATAGTATTGATTTTCGCTATCATCGGAGGATTTTGTGTAAAAATGATCAGAGGAATAAAATTTGGTAAGGGATGGCCCTTCTGCGCCAAAAAAACGCTAAGAGGGTGTTGCGATAAGATCAGATTATGCAAAAAAATTGTAATTCCCCCATTAATCGGTAAGTATCTATCAAAAATTTTATTTAAATAAAGCTATATTTAGATTTTGTATATATATTCAAAATGCTAAATTTTTTGTATTTCTCATAAAATACTAATTTTAATGTTTAAAAATTGGAAAAAATGTAAATAATTTTATTAATGTTTAGGTGAAATAGTAATGGGAGCAATCGCTAGAAACTTCTTACCCGGTTCAGTTATGGACAAATATGACGATTCATGGGCTAGTTACATCCGAATGATGTGTTTGGGAGTAATTTTGCTGAGAGGAGGAATGGAATTGGAATTTTAAGGTAATAAAAATATTAAATTCAAGGCTTTACATTTTAATACGCATAATTATTAAATAAACAATAACTAAAAAATTAAATCAGGAAAAGGACTTGGAGTCATATTATTAACTGTAATTCCTCCCCTATTTGAGGGAATAATAGTGGCTTTATTGGCAGTATGGTGGTTAGATATGTCGATGACTCTGGCACTTTGTTTGGGAGCCGTTTTGGGTGCAGTATCGCCTGCAGTTCTGGTTCCTTGTCTGATGAATTTACAGGTCAGAGGGTACGGAATTGTTAAAGGGATTCCCCTGACTCTTCTGGCCGCTTCAAGTTTCAACGACGTTTTCAACATTACACTTTTTTCAGTTACCTCCACCATCGCCTTCAACAAGGCTGGGGTTAGTGACAAAAGTGTGGGTTAGGTTCTCTTAATAATTTTGTTGGAACTGATCGGTGGGATCGCCGCGGGATTTGTGCTCGGTCTTTTGATGAAATTCTTCACTCCTTTGAACCACACCCTTAAGGCTATCTTGTGTCTGGCTGTTACAGTCCTATTTATTGTAATTACCTCCGTATTCAATTTCCCGGAAGCCAAATACGTCGGAATCATCACTTTCGGATACATGTGCTACAGATGGTGGGGAGTCGCCGGAAAACCTGAACACCTACTTGCTAGTATTTGGACCTTATTTACGCCCTTTTTGTTCGGATCTATAGGAGCAGCTTTAAAATTCGATGAAATCGATGCTTCCAGTATTCTACCCGGCATTGGAATTGTACTAGTAGGTATTTTGGCTAGATCTCTTTCCACAATTGCTTCTATGTCGATCCCCTGTAAGTATAATTTGAAAGAAAAAGCATTTATGGCCATAGCCTGGATTCCGAAGGCTACAGTGCAAGCTGCGATCGGAGGAGTAATTCTCGATTTTGCTAAAAATGAAAAAATAGATAACTACATAAAGGCGGGAAACCAAATTTTAACAACGGCGGTTATTTCCGTTATTCTTTGTGCGCCAGTCGGGGCCATATTGACGATCACATTCGGGCAGAAATGGCTTGATAAAAGAGAAATGCAGAGCAAATAGCCCCTGAAGAAATATTCGAAATGGGATATTGTGTTTATTTACGTGACTGATTACTACCAACGGGTGGAGGCGGCTAAAAAAAATGAACCTGGAAGCGAAAAGAATGTCAATTTCTTCTTGAGTGAACAGGAAAGGCACCAGAGAATGGAGGACAAAAAGTACTTCCTTTACCAACTCAAAATCTACAGAGACAACATCGAAAATGTAGACGAAGCCGTCGATGAAATTGAGCAACACAGAAAGGACATCTAGGCCCAAATGGGATCCGATTTGGAGTTTGCCTCCGCTTTCTCCTCCTTGGCAGGCAGCCGCGAAAATTCTGAAGTCATGACCAAGAAAGACAAGGAATTACAGGAGAAGAAAAATTCATTGCGCAGGAAAACAAAAGAAGAGGAAGCAAATTGGGAGCGGGGGGCAATACGGAGGAAGATACAAACCATGGTGAAAATCTCGATAAAAATAACGATTTTGAAAAGCAAGACAATCAAAATAATAATATCGAAAATAATAAAAATAATGCTAGTTACGCTTACCAAGACCCAGAAATGAAGTATCATGATGATATTATGCAAAATGTCAGTGAATTTGACCCTTAAGAAAGGAGCCAGCTCGCTGAAATCTTAAAACATCTTAAAGGATTGGACAGAAACAATAATAACATGAAGCCAGTAGCGTCAGAACATTTCACAGTATAAACTGAAGCTACAGAACAAAATAATTTTATTCAGAAATAAGACAAAGCGGAGCTTAAAATTGCGCATAATTCTAATGAAAAAAAAAATTATGAAATAAAATAATGATATAATTATATTGTTTATATATAAAAAAAACATATTAATTTATATATTATACAAATAAAACCAATGAATTTAATAATTTATTTATAAATTTAGAGAATTTTTTATTTTTATATTTACCCTTCTATTAATATATTTTTATGTTTAAATAACTAATTTTCTATAACTTTTATTTGTTTCATTTTATTTTCTTAATTAGGATATTATTCAAATTATTTCACTTTATTTTCTTTCCTTCCTATTGTCATACTCTTCTTTAATATCTTATTTTTTTAGAGTATTTAAATTAATTACATATTTTTTTTTTATTCATAAATTTTAACTTGTAATTAATATGAACTCCTATTCAGATATGCTATTTTACATCTATAATATAGATTATATAGTTATGCCGACTCAACTTTCTATAATGAATGGAATGACTGTAAATTATATATATCGACAAACAAAATTACCGTTGCTTTTATAAAATACCAATTAAAATTTTTAAAGAAAAATTTTTGGTTATTATAATTTTTGTGAATTTAAAAATATCTGAAATAACAAGATTTTTTTTTTATCTTTAAATGGAAAAAGTATACATAAATTCTACTTCTGATGAATAAACATTTTGTTTATATCTTAGACATAGTATAAACTTATTTACATATATATAAAATTATTATTTTTAATTAATTATGTAAAGAATCTACTATTATATGAATTAGTCCCATTACACTTAAAATTTTCAAATGAGTTCAAAAAATCAAAAATATTTATATAATAGATAATACGAATTCCTACTTTATCAATATACCTTCCTATTTCTGTCCACCCATTAAATTAATAAAATATAATAGGACTCTTTCACAAAAGTATTTTCCTTTAATATAATATATCTGACATTTTTTTGGTATAAAAATATATTCTTAGTAAAATTAAAAACCAAAAATGAAATAAGGGTTCAAAAGCCTACTCCTTTCAAAAAAGAATTTTAAATAGATAAATTTAGATAGAAATCTTAACACTACAATTTAACTGATTCAAATTTAAATATTTAAAATTTTTTGAAGATATATATAAATTGTTTAAAATAGAAATCTATGAAAACTATGAAATAGCTATTCAATACCGATTGTTAAATATTATTATTAAAAACTTAATTATAATCAATACTAACCTATAAAGAAATATTGAAAAACTACTCAATGATTTTTCATATTTTTAATTTTAAAAGACGTAATTAAATATTACATATACTTTCCTTACATATTAAAATATATAATAATAAAAAAAAATAAAAAAAAAAAATATAAAACTACATAAAATAATTAAAAAGTAAACATAAAAATAGATGGCTGGAACAGTTGCTGCTGCAAATAAAGATGCGAATTTTGGAGAGTCTCTGCTTGCACTTTTCATAGTGCTGGTATTCGCAGCCTTTGGAGGATTTCTTGTAAGAATGATAAGAGGTTTTAAACCTGCAAAGATGTGGCCATTTTGTGGAGGAAAATAACTGAAGGGATGTTGTGAAAAAATAAGATTATGCAAAAAAATAGTCATTCCTCCATTAATAGGTAAATTTTATATTTGACTTTCTTAAAAAATATTATAAAATAAAGTATATTTTGTATTTTTTTTTAAAAAATAATATTATAAGTAAAAAAAAAACAATAATAAAAAATAATATTTCTTATTTAGGAGAAATAGTATTGGGAGCAATTGCGAGGAATTTTCTACCAAGCGAAACAATGGATAAATATGACAACTAATGGGCCAGTTACATTAGAATGGTATGTTTAGGAGTTATTTTGTTGAGAGGAGGAATGGAATTGGAATTTTCAGGTAGTATAAATGAAAAATAAAAAATAAATAATAAAATTTTGAATTTATTCTTTTACAAATATTAATGTTGTTTTTTATCTACAGGACAAGGAATCGGTGTGGTTATTTTGACTACGATCCCACCTTTATTTGAGGGAATCATAGTAGCTTTACTTGCTCTTTGGTGGTTCAATATGTCTTTTACACTGGCTCTCTGCCTTGGAGCTGCGATCGGAGCTGTTTCACCGGCTGTGTTAGTGCCTTGTTTGATGAATTTACAGATGAGAGGATATGGTATCGCAAAGGGAATCCCTTTGACGATGCTGGCTTCTTCAAGTTTCAACGATGTGTTTAATATTACACTATTCTCAGTAGTTTCCACTTTGGCCTTCAATAATGCAGGAGTTGGAAGCAAAAGCGTTGGCTAAGTGTTACTTATAATTCTCTTGGAATTGATTGGAGGAATTGCATCTGGAATTGTTCTTGGATTATTTATGAAATTCATGACTAAATTCGGTCACGTAGTGAAGGCTATTGTAAGTCTGGCTGTCATGATGTTCTTCATAATCATATCTATCATTTTCAATTTCCCTGAATCCAAGTACGTCGGAATCATCACTTATGGGTACATGTGCTACAGGTGGTGGGGAGTCGCTGGAAAGCCTGAACACCTTCTTGCCACCATTTGGTCCTACCTAACTCCCTTCTTATTTGGATCCATCGGAGCAGCTTTAAAATTCGATGAAATTGACGCTAACAGTATTCTTCCGGGAATTGGAATCGTTATCATAGGCGCACTCGCTAGAATGCTCTCTACTGTTACTTCTATGAGTATTCCTTGCAAGTATAATTTGAAAGAAAAGGCCTTTATGGCCATAGGATGGTTGCCTAAAGCCACAGTGCAAGCTGCTTTAGGAGGAGTTATTCTTGATTTTGCTAAAAATGAAAAAATTGATAGTTACATTAAAGCTGGTAACTAAATACTGGCTACCACCGTTATTTCCGTGATTATTTGTGCTCCTGTGGGGGCCATCTTTACGATCACTTTCGGGCAAAAGTGGCTGGAAAAAAGGGAAATTTAACCCAAAAAGCCGGTGAAAAAATTCTCGAAATGGGACATCGTGTTTATTTACGTCACAGACTACTACCAAAGATTGGAAGAAGCCAAGAAAAACAAACCTGGAAGTGAAAAGAACTTGAACTTCTTTTTGAGTGAGCAAGAGAAGAAGGAGAGAATGGAAAGCAAGAAAAATTATCTGTATTAACTTAAAATATACTAAAATAATCTGGAGAACCAAGAGGGTATGGTTGATGAAATTGAACAACACAGACAGGAAATTCAACAACACTTTGGTGCCAATTTGGAATTTGCTTCCGCGTTCTCTTCTCTCGCCGGAAGCAGAGAAAGTTCGGAAGCTGGTGAAATTAAGAAAAAGAAGGACCAACAAAAAGACAAAAAATTGGAGCAAATCGAAAAGGAAAATGAAAAAAGAATGTAAAATAAAAACGGAAAAAAAGTATCGATTAGCAACAATAACAATGAAGAAACAAACAATAGTAATACTAATAATAATAATGTACAAAACAATTTAGCTGCTCACAAAAACAATCTCATCAACAATAATAACAACAACAACAATGATTTTGATATTGAATAATAGCAAAGCTCCAACTCGAATGAAAGGCGAAAAATTAGCAGAGATTACCAGGATGAGAGCATGAAATATCATGATGATATCATGCAAAATATTGATGAGTTCAACCTACCTGCTTAAACCATTCAAAAATAACTCAAGTATAAAATCCCTTGTCACCTACAACAAACTTAATTTACTGCAGGAGCTATTGTTACGACCTAGTCTAATGAAGATGCTGCTTTATAAAAAAAGCAAGATATAAAATTAAAATTAACCAAGAAATGAATGAATAATCATAGATTTTTTCCATTTTAGTATATTTATAGACATTTTAATATTAAATTTAATTACTATGTGTTTAATATATTACATTTAAATAAATTATGAAATATTAATTATTACAAATTATGAATTTATAAAAAAATAATTATATTTCTCAATAAATTAAAAACAAAATAAACTTTCTTAATATAGTAAATTTCCCTTTAGATTTTTGTTATTTTATAATAGAAATTATTTTATTATTTTTATTATTTTGTAATATATAAGAAATTAAATCACATCATTAAATTATTCAAAGACTACGCCACTTGGTGGAAATTGTTATCAATGATATTTAAATATTTTCCAAACTGCGAATTTTCAATTTATTCCCTCTTCTAAGAATGAAAGCAGGTGAAATAGTCTTGCACGGCCTAGAAATTCTCAAAAATTTCCCCTAGTTACTATTGGGCGAGACCTTAATTATTTTGCAGTTTTTTCTTAATATTTTGTGAATAATTGACAATGTAGCGAGCGTACTCAAGGAAAAATATGAAATAAGGCTCTAAAACATTCTATTTTTTCATTTCCTAAAACAAATAGAATCTGTTTTCTTTTGAAAATACATTGAGTTCGTCCAACTAAATGAAATGATAATAAATTAATTCAAGTAATGATCTTAATAATAATTTTTTGAAAAATTTGTAAATTATTTTACAATGCTTTCTGATATGAACCATTTATCCCTATCTCCCAAATTTGAGTTGCTGAACTGGTCAATAAGGTACAGGAATTTAGTGACTAGGAACATGTCTCTCTCTTAAGAATTCATCAGTTTCACATGAGTGTCAACGAAACTTTTTATGAAAATATTCTGGTGGCAGAAGGCAAGAATATCTCCTTTTTCCTGTTCACTCATATAAGATTTGCTGTCATTCATAATGAAGCCTGCAAATATTTTCTACAGAGAAGAGAATAGCTAGTAGAAGTGCTTATTCTTAAGCATTAATTTTATCATAAGTAGTTGGTATACATCCTTTTAATAATAAATTTATTTATTTATTTATTTATTTATTTATTTATTTATTTATTTATTTATTTATTTATTTATTTATTTATTTATTTATTTATTTATTTATTTATTTATTTATTTTATTTACTCTTTAGTGACACTGTTCTTCAATTTTTGTAAGTATTTGATTAGCCAATACTTTTTAGTCTATATATTTGTATAGTTCAATACATTGAGATTCGTTTAGCAAAATTTGGTAATATTCTTCAACTCTTTTGTGATGCACAATAAAGGAGGAAATGTTTTGTGCCAAAATATCTAAATCGTTTCCGTAAGCCATAATAGCGTAAACTAAGGCATGCAAAATGCTGCCACTCTAAAATTTCTCGGAAATGAAACTATCCATTGCGTTTGTGATTTAATAGAATTTTTGTTCTTCGCTTTTTACATTCATACTATTGCTTATATGCTATTGATCACTTAATTTCGATTTCTAGTTGTAGCTCCCCATTTTATTTTAATTACTCAACTACTACTATTGTTAGTTCTAGCTTTTGTTTGTACTATAAATCATTCCGTAATGGAAAAACCCAGCTTCTTTGCAAAATAACAAATAGTGGCCGATATCTTGGGAGTCAATAAGTCCTTGGTACTATGCTTTTTTCAGAATCTCAAAGGTTTCATAAAAATTTAAAGAAAGTAAAAACTTATCGAGATTGTTCGTGCTTTTTTCATAGGAAGAAACTACCAATTCCTACACATCTTACAAGTTGATTGAATTTATTTCTCTTTGAGGTTCCTTTTATTTATTATACTTTTCATTGTCTCTTTCTAATTCTTCCTCTTCTTATTCAGAGGACTCATTGTAAATTAAGCACACTTTGAGAAGTACCCACATGTAGTCCTCATCATTTTCAATTAGAAATTCATTTTCAAATTTTTCCCATTTAGCAATTAAATAGTGCAACTATATGAAAAATAGAAAATAATGTTAAGTTTGTTTTTGCAGTTTTTTTCTATCACAAATCGTTTTCTTTATTACTTGTTTTTTGAAGGGATCGTATGAGTCGTCTTAACTATTGTTTCCAATATTTGCTGAAGGATTTATTTTATTTAGCTGTTGTCCAATATCTAATCTAATTTTATCAGTAAGCAGCCTTTCTCCCTTAATAAAAGTGAAATAATATTTTAGCTAATTAATTTCAATTTCTTTCAACAAAAATCAAATTTTTTTCAATACTTTCATAATTGGTAGCAATACGTTTTGGAGGTATTTGAAGTTGGGTATTTCAATATTATTATTTACAAAATCCTCAATTTACTCCACATTTTTGCATCGATACCTTAATCAAAATTAATAAAATGAATTAAATAAACGTAAACCAAACTAAAAAAATATGTTACCAATGATAAATTAGGGCCCATGCATATGTTTTTCTTGCGCTTTATTGCGAAATCCACCAAGAATCTTTAAACTGATAAAAAGCTTGGTTGTTATTGCTATTATTGGAATATCTACCATAATATTATTTGGCGAAATTCGAAATGTTAGCAGGGTTTATTTAGTTTTCGTAAAGAGTAGTGTATTATTGTTCCATAATTTCGGCACATCTGTCCACGATTTTTTATTACAATTTAAGTAGAGAGGTCTCCTACAGTTCTTAGAAGGATAAAAAGTTTTTTTTTTCAACGTCAGACATGCAGGCCAATTGCGCCTTCATTTGATTGTTTTTGTAGAAAAATTCATCCTAAATGCCAAGATTTGATTTTTCTTTTTCCAAATTATGTACGATCTCTGAAAACAGTCTAAATACATTTTAACTAACAGGGGTATTGCTATATGACCCTTTATTATTACTTCCGTAATTTTATTGAAGTCTATTTCTATCAAATTCAGAGCAAATTTACGAGAACGTATTAACCAAAGCTTCCAAATTGACTTGGCTATAAATTAATATTATACATATAAAAATTATATTTTATTTAAATTTTTACTTTTTGATATTTTCTGCCTTTTTGTAACTCATATACATCATAATGGCCTATGCACAAGACTCACTCTTTTAAACACTTGCCTTTTTTAAAACAGGGTTTCCGTAAATCATATTATTGTTGCTGTTGTTGATCATGTTATTATTATAATTGTTTAGAGATAAAAGAGTGTAGTTATTTTACATAACGGATAATGAGGAATCGTTATTGTTGGCATTTATTTTGCCAAAATTATTGCTTTTCTTTTTTTTCATAAGATTTTCAAGCATTTTGTTTTTGAACACATCGTTTTGAGTGTTAGAGTTTTTGGCAGACTGTAAGTGACTATTGCTAATTATTTTAGTTTTCATTGCACTCGCCTTCTGGTGTCTAATGTTTCTATTCAGAGCGAATACTTGCGAATAGAGAAAGTAGTCCTGGCACTTGTCGAGATACTCTTGCAAATGATTCCCGCCCAATGTTTTGACTGTGAAAACTGAACAAAATGCATTTTTTGACTCCTCTATTTCTCTTTCCAAATATTGCTTTTCAAACAAAATCCTTTTCTAAATCTCTTCTAAACTTATTCCCTTACGTTCTAGCACCACCTCCATCTCTCTTTAACTACTGATTCTGTCATGATTTGTCACTGGCAATTCTAGCATCTTCATCTTTATATCAATCAAATTTTTTATTGATGAAAAAGAGCGCGTAGGCTACTGTGTTTAGTAAATCATTGGCTTCGGCGTTGCCAATTTCAAATCGTCTATATTGGACGACAATTGCTTTAATAAATTTTCAGCGTTTATTATATTTTGGCTTTGCATAAAATTCTCTTTTATTTTGTTTTCACTCTACAACTTTATTTGTTGGTTTTTTTTAAATTATTATTTTTGTGAATTTTGTTTGTTTATTTTCTTTGATCCCTTGTTCACTTTTTGTGTATTTTTAATATGTCTATTATTATCAAATATTGTGTTTGATTAATTAAAATAATAGATAGTTTACAAACTTATTAAGGTATTATTTTCTTTGTTTTTTTGATTGTTATTATAATTAGTTTAATTTAATCAATTATATATTTAATTATTATTTTTAAATTATGAAAATTAAAAATAAATATTAAAAAATTTTCTTACCTAATTTTAATGGGAATATTACAAATCATTTGTTAAAAAATTATATTTTCATTCAGTTTTTAAAAATATTTTACAGTTTTTTGAGAAAATGTTTGCATATATTTATATCCTTAATGTTATTTTTAGAAAAAAATAATAATAATAATTTAATCACACATTTGAATTCTATATGTTTAACACCTTCTTTTTTAATACTATGTATAAACTAAATAGCTTAAATGGTAAACAAATTTTGAATATTATTATCTTATTTTTTTATACCAAATTATTTTAGGATTTTAATTATTGGCATTATCCTACATAAATATATAATTAAAATTATTAATTAAGAATAGTATAATATTAAACAATAATGTTCATTAATTTATCTATTATTTCCTATTATCTCTTAATCTGTGATCATATTATATATAACAGAAAGGTTTTTTTTCTATAGTTTAACCTTCTTTCATTGCTAAATTATTAATAATATATTTCGAATATGAATTACTATAAATTTAGTTATATTATAATAATCAAGTTAGAATTTTCACTTTAATTTATTTTATTAATAATACATAAATTATTTTTTTTTTTTAAGTATCAAATATTTACATTAAATATTATTTGATTCTAATTATTACGAAGAATTAGTTTTATTCATTTTATGGGCAAATTTTTTATTTTAAATTTAAATAATATAGGGAATTATTTAAATTTAAATAATTTCTATGTAATTAGAATTTAAAACTATTTTTCAATGTTATTGAAATTAATAGACTCAGTAAAAAATTAAGCACTTAGTATATTTTTTAAAAAAATCATATGCTCTTATAGTATGCCTTTTTTCTTAATATAAAATATGATATTTTCAGATAATAATAATACTATTATTATTATATAAATTATAGTTTCCCTTTTGTATTTAGAAATATATTATGGTATATTATTCATAAAATTCATAATGATTTGGTATATAGATAAATTTTCAGGTAATTTTAACTCTAATAATATAAAAATAGTCACCTCTTATTTTAATTTAAATCGAAAATCAGAAATTTACAATTTTTTCATAGCATAATATTATCTACTCCATTGTAATAACAATAAATTTTAGACTCTTATAGCTTATCGATATTTTTAAAAAAAAAAAACATAAAAATGATTTATTTATTTAAAAAAAAATATTATTAATTAAATGAGAATTAAATCTAATTAGAACTTTATATTATATATATTTATAAAAAATTAAGCGATATAGAAAATATATAAGTTCCCAGGTAATTAAATGTAATCATTAAAATATTTTATAATTTATTAATAAAAATTTTGCAACAAAATTGAATTTTTACGAATAAATAAAGCAATAACATATATAGAAAACAAAAAAGATAAAGAGAAACTAAAATTTTTAATAATTTTAAGATAGACAATATTTTATAAGTAAAATACTTCAAAACACATTATTTACTCGGAAAAACATTACAATATAAAAATTGACCTTTAAAAATGAGTTAATATCAAGAAAAACAAGAAAAAATGATGGAATCATTAGAGATACGAGAAAGAGATTCAGAAGATGAAGATGATTAAAAAGATAAAAATATAGAGTCTTATAAACTCCTTTTACAAAAAATGATGCCCTATGGATTTTACTCATATGGAGGCCCCATGGCTCACATAGGAATGTTACGTCAGACCTTTATAGAAGAATTAGGCTGGATAAAAAGTGATGAATTCGCTGAATTATTTGCCTTATGCTAAAGTTTACCAGGTAATTTTTAAAAATTTGAATTAATTTTTTATACTTTTACAGTTTAATATATATTGTGTATATTATGTATATTTCAATGCTTCTATTTTTGTATATCTAAAACAAAATCTCCTTATTAGGTCCTACTTCTACGCAAATGATTATTGCAATTGGAACTCTAGTGACAAGAAGTGCTCGTGGAGGATTAATATCGTTTTTGGCTTTTGCATTGCCGGCTGCTTTGATTTTGCTAATATTCGGAATGACTTTTAGATATTTGAGTTAAATCGATTTCAAAATGCCTGAACATGTGTAGTATGCATTAGACGGGTTTTAAAGTGCTGCAGTAGCCATAGTCGCCTAAGCTGCTTTGAAATTAGGTAATTTTTATTGGAAAAAAAAACGTAAAGGTTTTTAAATTAATAAATTAAATAAACAAATAAATAAAGGGTAAAATTATTCTAAAGAGCCACTGTTAATCATGATAATGTTTGGAAGTACGGCAGTTTTCCTTTTGTTTGAATCTGCGCTGGCAATGATTTTGATTATGGTAGCCGGTGGATTTTTCTCCGCCTTTTTATCCAAATTTCCTTCCGATAGGGAAGTTAAGGAAATGCAAAGATAATTTTTAGAAAAGAAGGAAGAAGAACAACTTATAAGAAGCGGAAAAGGTCCGTTTGGAAAAGTTTCTCTTATTATTTTCGTTGCTTTATTGGCATTATTCCCATTATTAAGAATAATGTTCGGAAGCTTTTTTTCCTATTTAGCTTCATTCTATTATTTAGGATCCATAATCATAGGAGGAGGACACGTAATTTTACCCATGATTTTAACTGAGTTTACTTAGTATGGCCTCAATGAAAAGTTGTTTTGGAATGGTAAATTATTAAATGAAAAGCGAAAATAATGTATATTATATTTTTTTATTAATATTTAATAATAATTTAGGATTTGCAATTGTGTCTGCATTGCCAGGACCTCTTTTCAATATTTCCATTTATGTTGGAGCCCTAGTGGATGGATTAGTAGGAGCATTCTTGGGATGGATTGCTTTGTTTTTGCCTGCCTTTTTAATGATTTGGGGAATCTTGCCTTATTGGAATAAGTATAGATCATAACCTTAAGTTTAAAAGGTTTTAAAAGGTAAATTACACTTCTAATTATATATAATTTGTTAATAAATAAAAATAAAAACAAATTGATTTTTTATAAAGGAGTGGGAGCGGCTTCAGTTGGATTTATTATTGCCTCTGTGTATCTCTTATGGAGTGCAGCTAGTTAAAAAGATGTTATAACAAGTACTTTTATCTCCATCGGGTGCTTTGTAGCTCTTCATGTTTATGATGCACAGGCTCCTATTGTTATTTTGGCTGGAGGATTTTTAATGGTTTGTAGATAAGTTGTATTGGTCGAGTATAGAGGATTGCCTTCTAATAAATTATGATGTGTTTTCCATTTAAATGGGTTTATTAATATATTAGTGCTATTCATAAGGTTGCAAATTAATTTAATTTAAAAATGGATATCTTAAATTGCCCCAATATTTTACTTATTTACTTATTATATCATTTATTTTAAATTATACTCGATAATAAATTCATATTTTTATATATATAAATGTTTATTAAAGTGAAAATATTATATTTATAATCATTTCTTTAAACCCATATGGGACCAATGAGGAAAATAAAAATTAGATAATTGCATTTAGCAAATATTTGCTCTATAAGAGGGATAAATAATAAATAATCATCGCTTATACAGGTTTTTATTACTTCTATTCTTATTACTATTGGAATCTAGTTTATTAATGATTTACTATTCTTTCATTAGCTGCTGTTATTCCACTTCAATAGCTCTTAGTAAATACTATTAATTTTTGGGAGAAATTAGTTATTACTAAGGCATCATAAACTATTATTATTGGAAATACAGCTAATTCTATAGCAAATCCTATTAAACTTAAAGTTGTTATTGCATTTATTAGATTTGATTGTTATTATTGATACTTCCATTATTTTAGTTTATAACAGGAAGGTTATTGCTTTTATTATTATTATTAGGAATAGTGCTGTACTAATTTATTGGCTCCATTTTGTGTGAGTTAAACATTTACTGCTACTGTTGTGACTGTAGTTATTATTGCTATAGTTGTTGTTGTAAGTACTATTTTTGTTTACTCAGTTATTACTATTTTTGAAGAGAATCCAAACTTCTATCATGTTTGCCTACAAATCCGTTTTTAGATTTGATAACGTGGTTGTTATTTCTTTGGCTAAATATATTTTTATTATTTTAATTTCCTTGCTATAACAATTATTATTAAGGGTATCCATTATTGTGGTTGTTACTGTTTTCGTTAAGTTTTGCATACAAAATATTGTTGGTAGCCTTTGGTTGAGGAGACCCCCCTAAAATAAGTCTTTGTTCGCGTTATTGGGAATTTGCTACAAAAGAAATTATGACTGTTCTAACATTTGTTAAAAATTAATTTTTTAATTCCCACCCATTTTGTTTTGCACAGGTTACTACTATTAATTATTAAGCAGTCTTTACTATTGCTGCATTTAGTACAAGTGAGCCCCTTACTATTAGTTGTTGTTGGTATAGTTTTGATCTATAGCCTATGCATCTGGATCCTATGCCACATCTCCGAGGGCCATTGCTTACTGTTATATTAGTAGTTGTTCATCGATTTTCTAATTTTGCGATAGAGTTTGAAGTTCTTGTTATTCTTTTAGCTTTTATTAACTTTCAGCCTCTTATTTAGCAGATTCATTTTTTTTTAAACTATTACTTTTCAGAGTCAAAACCTTTTTATTGCTATTAATATTATTGCCTCCATTGGAGGGGACCCCATTATTATTTTATATTGCAAATTCCGGTTTCCCCATGTTTTAAAGGTATGCTTGGGAGTTGAGGCCAAGAAATTCGTTCATTTTTTCAGTTCTATCAGAGGCATCTTCATTATTGTTATTTATTCTGTTTTGAGTTTCGAGTTTTTCGAATAGAATTTGTGCAATCTAATCCAAAGAGGTCATGAAATGATCAATATCCATTTCATTTTTTTCTTAATTTTGATTGAATATCTTGGTAACAACTTCTGTTTTTACCTATTTGCTAATTTTGAAATCTTTAGCAAAAAGTAAGAATTCGCTTTTTTTTAGGTGCTATTTATCTGCATTTTCCAATGTGAAATTTTTTTTAACATAAAACATAAATATTTCATTTATTATTTCACTTCGGTTTCTTGATTTTTTCACTTTTTTCCCTATTTTTTAGTTGTTTCCGTACACTTTTTTATTATTATTATTGCTAATTTAGCCCTCTTAGTGCTTCTCTATTTCGCTTTAATGCGATTACAAACGATGAAGTTCGGAATTAAGTCCATTAATGCAAGCTATAGCAGCTATTTATTCTGATTTCTATAATTTATTTTATGGATTATTCTACAGTTCTTATATTTTCGAAATTGCCTCATTCAGAATTTAAGAAAGTTAATTTTAAAATTCCGAAGAAGATTAGTTTTTTAAAGGCTATTTTAGTTTATTTTCTGACGCTACAACACCATTTTTAGCTGAATTAGTAGGCATAGCTTTGTTGCCATATAATTTATTAGAGGGTACAGCTACCTTTGCTTAAATAGGCTATTATATTTTTTTTTAATTAATTTTTTAGGCCTGGACTTTTTCTTAATTGGAGTCGGATTTTTATTAAAACTAAAACGATTTGGAGATTGCCCATTCTGCAAAAATAGGAAAAAGAACTTAATCATTTTCATTTCCTTTTTTTAGATTAAATTTTAAACTTAAATAATAAAGGTAAACGAAAAAAGTTATTTTAATACTTGAAATTGTTGAAAAGTCAGATTCAGGATTGGAGACAATAACACCAAATACAGCCAATTCCACACGCAAACGTTTAAATTCTTCAAAAGAAACGATTTTTTCGCATGGATTCTCGATCTATGGCTCCTATTCATTTTCCTAGAGCTTTGTTATCACAACCCAATATCTGAAATACTGGAAAATGTATTACAAAAAATCTTTAAATTCTTCCTTATCTATGTAAGCTTCTCCCAGTTTAGAAGCCCCTTATTTGTGCGCCTTTGCCTCACTGAAAGCCTTCATTATAACATTGGTGTTTTTTTCGCCGACGAAAAGATTTTTCAATTTTAAAGTGTTTTTCGTTTCTCTTTCTTGAAAAAAATTGATAATAAAAAATAGGTAGAAGGTAAATTATTTTAATTTACAAGCTTCAGCTATTGAAAAGAAGCCATTGGCGTTTTTGTCGAAGCGTTTAAACAGATTGATTCTATTTTTTGTGTCTTGCGGGTTGTCTTTGAGTGGGAAAATTTGCTACACAAGTTCAACCTCTTCCTCAGAAAATAAATACAAGATTTGGAGTGAATTTTGCACACTTTTATTTTAATTTTTTAAATTGTTCGGGGGAGAGGCTGACCTCTAAATATTGAGACTGCGGGCAATGGCCCAGTCGCAAAATTCGGAAAATAAAATGTGTCCGCCTCCATTTTGATCGATATTTTCGAATTCCTTTTGCGGATTTTCAATAATAAGCCCACACTATTCCATAAGCGGCAACGCTTTTTCAAATTCCGAAAAAGAAACTCTTTGATCTTGGTCTTTATCTAGTAATCTAAACCATAAGGAGTATTCCACATATTGCGCGAGGTATATCAAAAAGAACTTGAATTCTTCCATTTCTATGTATTCTTGCGAAATTTCTTCGTTCTTTACAGAAATCACCACATTTTTCGCAGCCTAAAACGCTCTCAACATCGCATTTTTCATTTCGAAAACTTCGGAAAGTTTGAGAACATCTCTTATTCCCTTCTGAACTTCCGCTGACACAATAAATTCAAAATAAATTTAAGTTTGATTTAAAAATAAAACTAATATTACCTAGAGACAGAAATCCATTTCCTATAAATTTAAAATTAATGGATAAATAGAAGTAAAAATTAAAATAAAGTATTTAGAAAATTTACCATTTTAATCGAAATCTTTAAACATTTGCCTTCTTCTTTGAATATCAGTTTCAGAGTCAGACGAGGGGAGCTATTTTTTATTTTTTCTAGTAGTATCTTATTTTCTTCTTCAAACTGAGTGTCTTAATTGTTGTCATTTTAGGAATTTTAATTTTCTTGTTATTGTTATTTTCGAGTATTGAAATCTTCATTTATAAGTGCTTTTTCATTGCCCTACAGCCCGCCCTCTGAGTCGCTGACGTCATTTTTTCCGGCTTCTAAACGAAGACTTTCATTTATAGCCCAAGCACAAAATTCATCAAATAAAATAAACCCACCTCCATTTACTTTTTTCGATTCGAAATAAAAAATTGAAAAAACTAAAAATTTACAAATTAAATTAATTTTACAATCCACTTTTCGGAACTGATTCCTCAGTTCTTCTTAATTCATTTCCAAACCAAATTTAGCTAAAACATCTTGAGCCTGAACGAATTCCGTTTCTGTAATCCGTTCATCATTGTTCTGGTCAAGATTCTAAAACATTAGGTCATACTCCAAAAACTGCCTCAAATACAACAAAAGAAGTCGAAATTCATTGTATTCTACATAGTCATCTCCAAACTACGTTTCATTAGCACATGCTTATTTAGCTGCCTTTAAGGTTTTCAAATTAATAAAAGATAATAATTTAGTAAAAAAATTACCTAAAAGGCTCTCATTATAACTTCTTTTCTTTCAAATAGTTACGGTATCGGCAGGGCATCTTTTAGTCCCTTATCAACTTCGGCCAGACTAAGGTAGCCATTGCCGTTTACATCGAAGCCTCTGAATAGTTGCTTCCTTTTTTTCTTGTCATTTTCGTCTTCTTTCCGATAGGGCAGTAGTTTGTCCACTTTTTCTAAAATTTCATTTTATTAGTGAATGTTGTCTGCTTTCGATTGCTTATCCTTTTTATTTTTGCTTTATTTTTACTTTTTTGATTTTATTTGATTAAGACTGATCCTCCTGAGTTTAAATCTTCTAATTATTTTTGGTTTTCCACAATTTATTAGATTTCTTAATCGCTATCATTTTTTTCGTTTTCTGCTATCAAGTGTAGAGATTTTTTGATAGCCCAGGCGCAAAATTCATCAAAAAGAACCACTCCCCCTCCATTAACTACAAACAAATAATTTTGAAAATAATCAATTTAAAATAAGCTATTTGTCATTTTTTACCATCAATTTCCTTGAATTAGCTTTCTAAAAAGGCTTCCTCTTCCTATTCTTACTAATTTTAATTTCCCAATCCAAACTTCTCCAACAGCGATTTCGCCTTTTGAATTCTTGGAAGGATATTCTATCATCAAAATCGGTGTCAATTTCCGAAAAAACTAAATAATATTCATAAAACTACTAGAGATAAAGCAAAAAATATCGGAATTCATTAATTTCAACGTAATCATCTCCGAATTCTTAAGATTTAGAAACACAAACTGCCTTGGCGGCTTGGAAGGCCCTCATGATAGTTTCTTTGGTTTTGAACAAATCCTCATGCCTAATAACATCTCTGATTCCTTTATCGAGTTCGGCCAGACTTAAAAATCCGTTTCCGTTTACATCGATCTCTCTGAACATTTTTTTTCTGTTTTCTTTATCTAATTCCGTTTTTTGGGTCGGCAATTTTGATATAACATCCTTTAATTTAGTAACTAAATTTTCGTTTTTTTATTCAATTTCTTTCAGGTTACTATTATTATTATTTTAGGCTGGTTCATCCTATTCTTAATGATGGATTTTTGCATCCCCTGGTTTTAATAAAATTTCATTTTCGTTTTCATTTTCATTCTATACTTACGTCCCCAGACTCTTCTTTATCGCCCATTCACAAAATTCATCAAAAAGTATTTATCCTCCTTTGTTTGCTATTTTTTATATAAAAAAATTATTTATTAATTTAAATTTATCATAATTTTTCATTGTTAATAAATTAAAAAATTATACTATCAATTTTTGAAAATTCATCAATCAATTGTGATTCCGATATTTCAATTCCGAAACTCTTAAACAGCTTTTAATTAACTTATTTAAATTCTTCCAAGTTGACACGGCCATCGAAATCTACATCCAGACTTGAAAACAGTAAATAATATTCGAAAAACTGTTCTAAATAGATGAGGAAATATCGGAATTCTTTCAGTTCTATATAATCAGAGGAAACCTAGTTATTCTCATTAGGACACACATTTTTAGCTGCCTAATTTAATTTTTAATATCATTATAACACAAATTTTTCTTAATAAAAATTTTTATATCTGTTACTTAAAAAGCACGGATAATTGTTTCTTTAGAATCGAAAATTTCTTAAATTTACAAAATATCTATAATTCCCTTATCAACTTCTGCCAAACTTAAATAACCATTTCCATTCACATCGAATTGCTGAAATAATTATTTCCTTTTGGCCTTTTCAGTTTCATTTTGTTGGGTTGGGAGTTTTTATTTTACAGCATTTAAAAGATCAAGTTGCTCTTCATTTAGCTTTTTGTACTGCTTTTGATTATTCTGAGGCCGAGACTATTAAGGCCCATCATTCAAAACTAATAATTTATCGCTATTATCATTCAAAAATTACCTCAAATTCTATTCCTCTACAAGCAATAATTTATCTTTCAGAGTCCACTAGCAAAATTCATCAAACAAAATAAATCCACCCTTATTTTCTATTTGAAAATTAAGTAAAATCCATTGTTCGGTATATATTGAAAATTAAATGTACTGTCTATAGAAGCGAAAATTTATGACAAATCTTATTCTATTTAAAGGTCATTTTCCTTTAAAACTAATTGGATTATTTCCTAATTTTCTAAAAATTCATTTTCTGAAATTCTCTCATCTAAATCATCGTTTTAACTACTTTATTACCCTTATCCATTTTTTAATCGCCATTATATTTCCCCATAAGTTCAAAAAATAACTGGTATTGGAAAAATATGCATAATGCATTTAAAAAGTATTAAAACTCAATTCCTTATTATATATAATCATTATCAGTTTCTTTATTCTATTGACTTTTTGCTTATTTGATTGCTTTCGCAGACTGAAATGCTCGTAAAATAGCTTTTTTGTGTTTAAATAATTCTTCATTTCTTACAATATCCCTTAGCCCCTTTTGACATTCCGCCAAAGATAAATATTTATTTCCTTAAACATTATTAAATTTAGTTGTTAATTTTGTTTATCCTCATAAATTACCATTTGGATCAAATAAATTAAATAATCTATTTTATTCTGCTTTATCTGAAGTGGAATTTGATAACGGCAAAGAACTCTCTTTAATTGTTTGGCTGAATCTTTCTTTTTAGTTATTTAAATATATTAATTTCTGTTGATGCATTCCGTCTAACTTATCAAATAAATGGTTAACTATGTATTAAAGGTATTGTTTCAAAAAAATTAAATAAAATGTTGAATAATCTTGTATTTCTTTAGTTTCAAACACTATTTTATACTTATTGATATAAATCTATCAATTAATATATTTAATTTGCTTAATTTTTTTATTTAAAATTTGTTTGCTTTTTTTTTCTTTTTTTTTCTGTAAATAGTGCTTCTAATTATATTGCTTATAAAATTATTAAACGTCAAATAAAATATTATTCTTCATAGCAGTAAATAATAATTAATTTTTTGTGATAATAATATGTTTCTTTAAAAATAAATATTGTATAAAGTAAAATAGTATTTTAAAGACTATACTGAAGTAAAAAATCATAAGCAATTTTATATTAATAAAATAATTTTCACTTAGACTTAAACTATTAAATAAGAGATTTGCTGAATTATATATATTAAGAATTTTATTTATTTTATATTATAAAAATTGATATATTATATAATCATTTGTTAACTTAAGAGTAGTTATTTGTTTTAAGTTTCCTGCCTGATTTTCGGTTTTATTCTAATTCCTTTTCTTTACTATCTCTTTCACCATCACTGTCACTATTTATCTCAATTGTTTAATTTTTCTGAGTTTTGGATAATTTTTTCTATTACTTAGGAACCACCATCATGGTTTTATTCTCAAATTTTTTCGACTGAACTTTGCACCAATATGCGATTTCTAAATCTCTTGCATTCCATTAGAATTTGTTTTTTGCATCATTGAAAAGTTAAATTTGTTCATTCATTTTTACAAATAATTTTTATAAGTTGACATGTCGTAATTGAGTTTCAAACCACAACTTTGCATCGCTTCATCACTCATAAGCGGAATTCTCTCATCGATTAGTGAAGCAATTAAAGATGCAGTTGCAACTCCTATACCCTTCAGAACTGTCAATCTTTGTATAATTTTTTGCGCATCATCTGCTGAAACTTTTTATTTTTTATGTAAACACTTTTATGATTGCTTTTAAGTTTATAATCTTACGATTTGATTTTCCACTTTTTTACTGGTCCTTCCACACCTCAATAGCATTTTCGAAAGCATCTTGAGTGTCTATATCTGAATTGGAACGAGCTAAATTTTCCAATCCAGGCCTAAAAACTCCTCTTTTTAGTTTCCATTTCATTAAATCAACAAGGTTCTACTTTTAAAATTCAATTTTTGATTCATTTTTATTTATATTTTTTATTAACTATTTTCCAATTATGAATGAATTGATTTCAATAATAAATTTTTTTTTAATTTAAAATCTCTAATTCTTCTCCTCCTTTTAATTATAAAATTTCCGAATATTTTTATTTTATTTCCTATAATTCATTAGAATCCTCTTTTAATTATTATTTTTCCTATTGGTTCTTCTTTGCTTCCATTATGTTAAAGTAATTTTTCTATTTTTGCAATTTTTTTTAATTTTTTAATAAAAATAATTATACAATATTATTCTGTGTTAACATTTAATATAAATATATAATGAAATTTAAAATCAATTAATAAATAGAATTTTTCTTTATTTTATTTTATTTTTTTTCCCTCCAAATATTATTGTTATCAACAGAATATTTGTAATATTATGAAAGTAATCAATATTTTTACCAACATAAATTAAATTAAATTTAATTTATAAAATATATTTATATTTAGAAAGTCATTTTGTTTATTATAATATTTTATTTAATTATTTAAATAAACATTATTTTATAATGAAGTAAAAAAATATATTTATTTTCATTAGAGAGGTATTAATTAGTCAGATTCAGAATTTTTGATACAAAGATCTATATAAAAATCTATTGGGAATTAGTTCGTAGCAGAGAGTTTGATATCAATAGATTAGAATTTCTTTAAATTAAAAAATTAAATAAAATTAATAGTAAAGTGATTTAGGTTTTAATTTTCTTATAAAATATTTATAATTACCATGATAGTTAGTTAACGTTACTATTTATCTTTAGTCTGACAAGTGATAACCAAAAATTCATTATTTACTATTTATGTATTCTGGATGGACCTATATTTATCATACCTTATGTCCTTTAAATATTGTATAAAATATTTTTTTAAATATAAAAAGCTATTAAAAATTATTTTTATCTTACTTTTTCTATATTAAATTCTGGGACAATTAAGGTAATAAAGGACGAACCTATATTCATTACAATAGCTTTGGTAAAAGTAACTTTGTTTTTCAAATATAGACACATAAAAATCTGAAAATAACAGAAAAAAAAGTTAGAATAAATATTTTAAAAATGTAGATATAATAGATTGATGAGTAGATAGATAGATGAATTTTAAATAATTTTACTCTTTCACAGCCTTGCTATATTCTTCTTGAAGCTACTTTACATTGGTTACATAAATCCATGATGGAGACCATTTCTTTCTAATCAGTTTTTTCTTTCATATTTTCTAAGTCACTTATAGCCAGGAAAAGCAATCTGTGTACCAAAATATCAGGATATCTATATAATAATACACATATATATTACTCAAATGAATCGTTAAATATAAATGAAATAAAAATAATACCTTCTAATGGGAGAAGTAAAATGAGTGTAAACATCGAAGTTGAGGGCAAAATGACTCCATTTTTCTCTGGGAGTATCTTGCACAACAAAGTACCTTGCCTATTCTAATATTTTGATCATTCTAAAATTGATAATATCTCTGTATTCTTATCTGAGTGTTTAATTGCTCATGACCTCGTCAAAAGATTTCTTGATTTCGAGGGAACTGGAGTATTTGAAATTTAAATCTCCCATTTATTACAAAATTTTGTCAAAGTATAAAATTTTCTCGTCTTTAGGGTAGTTGTGCTATCTCAAAACAGCAATTTCTTGGCAAGAATCGACAAGTTTCTATCCAACAAGTTTGTTGGCCAGCAACATGAATTCCTCAACGACGAAATTAGCCTCGTATCTTACTTCTGAAGAATAAGAAATGGGGAAACTATTTTCATTTGTTTAGAATCTTAATTTCGGTCTTTCTATTTAGAAAGGGACATTCTCCATTCTTTTATTCTTTTAGTTCAAAAATAATTTTTTCATATAAAAAATTGACGCTTTAAATTAATATTTTTTTTACTCTTCTCTTCAGTCCAATAGTTTGCAGTGTCATTATGGCTTCGAATAGAGACCCGTTATCTACGTTTTGGGGCTTAAATTCTTCAGGTAAATCTTCAATTTTTGTAATCTTCCCTTTTATCATCTCTTAAACGACATCATAGCTGAACTTGGCGCAACTTTTAATTATTGATTTAGCAAAAGTAGCAGTTTCTTCTAATACATCTCCATCTTCTGTCATTTCAAAGAAGCAAGAAAAAGTCAATCTTTCAACTCCAGGGTTCAAAGAACACAGGCTTTCACACAATAGACGGGGCAACATCGGTATTACACGATGCTAAATATAAATAGATTTTAAATAAAAAAATATTAAAGATTTAAATGGAATTATATTATTATATACAGGCAAATACACACTCGTGGTTCTGAGTCTGGCTTCTTAATCTAAAATCGTTCCTTATTCAACGAAATACCCAACATCAGCAATGTGCACACCCACTTTATAATTGCCATTGCTTAGTTTGGTGATACTGAGAGCATCATCAAGGTCTCTGGCGGTTGCAGGATCAATAGTGCATATTATTTCATTAGTAAGGTCAAGTCTTTTGGCTCTTTCTTCTTGCGGAATTATATATTCTCCTTTTTCGTCCAAATGGGGTTTGAATTTTTCTTCCAAATATTTAAAACATTCATCAGAAAAGTCATCTTGGTTAACTTCATTTTCTACCAATAAAGCTTTACATTCTACTTCAATGTCTCCCATATTTCCAATAATATCTTGTATTTCTACATAATGTTGTTACTAATGGGCATCCCAACGGAGTATTTTGGCGTTGAAATATTTATCTAATAAACCAAAACCTTATGTTTTTTAAATATTTTCTTATAAATTCTCAGTTAATTTATCTAATAACATTTTGGGCAATCTTTTTTCAATTGGCTAGAAATATAATTTAGGCTTTCTGGTGTAATTTCCTTATCTTTATTAAATTAGTTTTCCAACTATAGTCTTTCTTTTATAGGGATCTTCACTAACCTATACAACTCTTCCTTTGTAGGTCTAAACGAAAATTATATAAATATAGATTTAATTCATATATAATTATTTATATATAATTCAATATATTACCTTATCATCTTCTTCTTTATCATATTCATCATATTATGATAATTAAGAAATGCTCGATTATTGGGAGTCACTATCTTATCCTTCCTCTTCTTCTTATTTTTCATCATCTTCTTATTCTGATCCCTTATCTTATGTATATACTTTGTTTAGTATGTCTTCTATAAACTTATTACCACTATTGTTTTTTTCCCTCTAACTTTATTCTTCTTCTTCTTCATTAAAATCTTCTTTGTCTGCTACTTCCCCTTCTTCGATTGATTCATTTTATATATTAGATTTATTATTTTATTATAACTCTAAATTCTAACTGCATTTTTATTTATTTTTTTTGCTTAAATATATACAAAGATTTAATATATAGCCAATATTTTATAGAGTATTTCGTGAAATCAAAATTACAAATTTAGAGACGATTTTTATTTTGGAATAATACTTTAAGTATTATTATTTTAAAATTCTGGAAATTCCTAGGCATAAGGATTTTATATTAATTGTTCCTATTCTTATTGATTTCTATTTTTAAAGTATAATATTATATAGTATAAATTATTAGCATGCATATATTCATATATCTATAAAATTGTTTATATTTTACTCTTCAGTCTGAGTATTTACTTCGTTGTCTGATTATTTTGACTAATCAGAACCTTTACAATTCTTCTTACTATTTTTATCAGAAATTTCGGCATCGGATGTGCTTGTTTTTTTGTTACTAAAAGGATTTTCTCCATGTAATTCAAAAATAACAGTTTAATTGTGTAAAGCTCCATTACTATCATGAGCTTTATTTATATTTATAAAATTTATATAATATTTATAAATAATTAAAAACTATTGGTTATTTTATTTACCTATAATTTTAATTTTTTTTTTAAAGTCTTCACACTTTATATTGAAATACGAATTTTATTTTTCATTTGCTATAAAAACTCCCTTTTAACATTAAAAAATATATTATTTTTCATTTTTTAATTGTTAAAATAAAATATTACTTTGAATAAAGATTTTTATTTCAATCCTTATACTATTTATTCCTATGTGTATTAAGGACATTTATTTCTTTGTCTGTCTTTTGATCGATTATTTCTTCCATTCTACTTTTAGGGATTGTCAAATTTTTTATTATAAGATTAATTATCTCCTCTTCTAGTTTCTTTATATCCATTGAAGTCTCTAGGTTATGGAGAGACTTAATTTGGATTTTATTACAATCTATTATCTTCCTTGTCGTAAAAAGGTTATTTATTTCTCCTTTAATCCTATTATTAATTTCTTTTAAAACTCATTTTTTGTTAGATTTCTAAAGTTAATAGCTATTATATTTGTTTCTTAATTTATATTTTTTATTTATTTTTAAAATTTTGAGAATTGTAAATTAATTTTTTTTTCCTTTAATATTAGTTTATTAGATAATATAAGAAGTAATATTCTTTTATTATGTATGTCTATGCCATTACTTACACTCTGAATTTTTATAATAAAACTATACAAGATTTATTTAATTAGTATAAGAATTTATTAGGGCTTGATTGTATATGTTAATTATATATATGATGCTTATTAAATAAAATAATTTATTATTCTTTATAATTTTTTAACCATAGTTTAAATATTATCTATCATATTTAACTAATTTGATTACAGTATATATATTAAAAACACTATATAAATAAAATGATTTATTTTTCAAACCTAATCCCAATTATTGTTTTATAATTATTATTATTATTGTGTGATACTGATATCTTAACCAGATTATAATTCATTAGCAGATAAAATAGTAAGTGATTAGGGATTGGAATTTCTACCTGTTTATCTTTAGAGATTTTATTAATTTCCCCTAATTTACCTATTTTAATCTGTAGTCTAGTTTCTTTAACTATCTTATTATTAGTTGATTGATTGCTATTATTATTAGTTTGGTCCTTATTAAATCAGTTACTATCCAAGAGAATTGGAAGACACATTTGCTTAAGATTGATTTTATTATTATTACTACTACTACTGGGGCATAGATAATTAAATATATTATTAAGCTTATTAACTTGGCAGTGTTTCTTCTTCACTTTCGTCTTACTATTACTACTACTAAATTTGTTATTATTATTATACTTGTTGTTGTTATTATTACTACTACTGTTATTCCTAGTCTAGTTATTGTTGGGGCTAGGGAAAAATATGTAAGCTAATTAATTCATCAATATCTCCATCATAAGATGACACCTGGACTGAATCAGATGGACATCTTAGACAACTGCAAGGGTAAAAGTTATTAGCCTAAATTACATTCATATCCAAATCAATTTTAAGGGCTTAATCCTTTTAAACCGATTTAATGAGTAGCACAGCATGCTCTGGATCATATACGCAAATAATTTCATCCCCTTACTCTATCAAAAATTATCGGTGTTGCCAGTTTTCATAAGGATTATGGGAACTATACAAAATCCCATTCGCTGAAATCAAGTAAGACAAATGACCTATATCATGGTACCTTCGTTAAGTGTATACATTGGAATGGTCTGTAATCCCTACTGCAAACCACTCTGAACGTTAAGATAACACATTGTACTTCCATGCCAATTTTTGATTACCCAATCCATTGATATTATTTGATAAATCTACTAATACGAAACGATCTCTTCTTTTTTCTTTTATTCCCTTACAAGTGCTATCTTTCCTCCCCTATGATAAAATTAATATAAGGGTTTGTATTATAGATTAAAAAAGTATGTTCAAATTTAACTTTATATAATCAAAATTTTTTACGATTTTACGAATATATCTGCGTCTTTATTATGGAGTGAAAATTAAAAAATATTGGGCTTTTTTTCTAAATCGGTAATTTTCTTCTGTAAATCTTAATTTTGATCATGCAATTTGTTTATTTCTTTTTAAAATGAAATCCGAATTAATTCTATGCACTTATTTATATCATGAGATTTCATTTCATATCGTTTAAAATGCTTAGAACAGCGTTGGCAAAGGACAGGGTACTAATCACAAATACTTTGGTGCTCAAAATAGTTTTATAAATAGCACTCGTACTTGCAACCGATACATTTGATAATCCTTTTTTCACAACTCTCCATATGCTGCTCTAAGTTTCTTTGTTTAATTCCATTCTAACACCAATTACCTAATAAAATTAAAACAATTATAAAGCATTGAATATTAATTATTTGCATTAATTAATTATTAGTATATTTTACATTTTTTTAATATTTCTGGGCAGTTTTTGTCATGTTCAATCGCATCTTTTTTTATAAATTAGGCCTAACATAGTTTGCACTCTTCTATCCTATATAAGCAATCATCCTAATGCTTTTTAATCTCTCGTTTCTTAAAATCATGTTTACAAAATTTGCACTCTATCTTTAAAAACTCGCATTGGTTTTCCAAATGATCTTGCAACTCTAATTTTTAGAGTCTGGTTCCACACCCCACAGAAGTGCACTTTATTTACTTAAATCCACAGGTGTCGTTATGTTTTAAATAATTTTCATACTCGATAGTTTCATGACATCCGTTTTTTTAGTTCTGACAGTTAAATTTAAGCTTGCATAATATATTTTTAAAAGAGGGAAACACCTTTAATGAGGAAAAATAATTAGAATAAAAAGTTATCTTTTACGTGTAATCAATTATATCATTACCTCATTTCTTTAAAATTTTTGCAAAGAGGACAACTCTTGCTTAGAGGGTTGAACGTGAGCCAATGTCTTATACAATTGTTACAAAAGTGATTTAAGCAATTCGAGCAGGCTATCGGATTCAAATATATGTTGTGACATATAGGACATCTTACATTTTCCATATTATCCTTTTCATCTTTTAATAATTCGATATCAATAAAAGCACTGTTATTATTGTGATCATCATCTTATTCTTCATTGTTTTCTTAAATAATTCTGTTATTCGGATGCCCATTAATTTGTCTATCATTATTCCCCTAATTACCATATTCTTCTCTACTGCGAGCGTATTAGGCGAGTAATTACTAGGACTGCAACTATTGGTTTTATTAGTATCTTAATTAAATTTATTATTATTGCAATTAAACAGGCACATTTCTATTGCTTTGAGGTCTGTTTATCATGATACTAATATGTTATGTTTGGGGCATAGATCTCCTACTGTCTCGAATAATCGAGAGTTCAGATCTAGGTACTTAGTTTTACTATTAATTTCTAGTAGTATTTTCATTTTCTAGATTAGTGACTACTTATTATTACTAGGAAGTTGAATTATTTTAAATTGAACTCATTTAACTAATGCTATTATCAAATTATAGTCTCGGCTAATTTCGGGGAGAATCTAGCCAGTCGCTATTGTTGACATTACTATTATTTTCCCTTTCATCTTCCATTTTAATATTATTTTGCAATGAGAGTTTTCAAAAACTTTTTTATGCTTCACACTTTTTTTAAATTTTTCTATTAATTCACTATACATAAGTTAATTAATTATTTATAGAATAAACTTTAAAATAATAATTTTCCATATTAATTTATTATAAAGTATCAATCAATCTCAATAATATTGAGAAAATGGCTTCAAATAATAATAAATTATTTCTCTTTAATAAATAACTAATATTATATTTACTTTTAATAATTTAATATAGAGTCATTACTATATACAAATATATACGTGTGATCAAATGTAGTTAATTCTATATAAATATATTTTGAAAAAATAATATAAATTAAATATAATTGCCACCATCACTATATAAATAAATCTTCAAAATTTTAATTTTGATTATTTTTATTTTTTTCAGTAATAATTGATCTATTATGTTTTTAATTATTGCAGTATACATTCTTATTTGGAGTAAATTAAGACTAAGATAGTAGATATTATTTATAGTAATAATCTTATTATTCTTATTTAACTAAATTTTTTTCAATAATTCTATTTAAAGTAATGTCTCTTCTAGTAACCTGCTTTCTATTTATGTTCTAAACTTTGTCCTTTTTTAAAAAATAACTTATAGTAGATATAATAAAAGATAAAAAAATAGATATAAAAATACTTCTTAAAATTAATGTATCATTGATTTTTATGCTTAATGAAACATTTATTTCAGAACTATTGAAGGTAATGCAGATGTTTTCTTAATTTCTTAATAAATTTCTTAGTTTCTTCACTTTCTCTTTTATCAAACAAACTCTTTTATCTTCTTTATAATTCTTATTATTCTTCTTTCATTTTTTTAATTTCTAAATTTTCTGTAACCTAATGAGAGGGAGTGTAGTAAGATACCGTTCTTCTTCCTCTTTTTTTCCCTTTTTTGCTGTAAAATGTATTACTTCTTGAGTTTTCATTTTGTGAATTATTTCTTAGTTAAACAATAATAAACTATAAATAACTCTATAAATAAATTTAATAATTTAAATCTTAATTTACTGCTATTCTATCGCCATTTTTTATAGAATTTTTTCATATTCTTAGTTTATATCAATTTATTCTTCATCTAAGTCTTGTTGTTATTTTCCATTTGATTCTATGCTCTAATCATTAAGATTATTGTTATTTAAATTATTATTCTAACTTTGTTTGATAGGTGATAGAAGAGAGTTCCTTTATTCGCTGATCTATTTATCTAAATTAATATCTTGCTTTTCTAAATTTGTATTACTTAATCTTGAAGAGTGTTTTAATGGAGATTTAGTTGGGCTAAGCTAAAAGCTAGTAATTTATTTTTGATTTTTGCTATTTTTAATTAAACAAATTTATATTTAATTATAATATATAATTCAAAATTTTTAATTTTTACTTTAGTTTTTTAATAATTAATTGCCTATTAGGGGATTAAAAAGTACGTTATTATTTTTTAATTTGAGGTTTTTCTTTTGAAAACATATTTTAAAATAGACTTTTTGTAAATTTAATTCCGTATCTTCATTTTACTTTTAGTGGTTCATATTAATAGACAAATATGAAAATCTATATAAGGTTTATAATTATGATAATTAAAATTTATAATTTATAAAAAACTTAATACCTAATTAAAGATAAATTCCCCCCATGTCCAAATATTATATCTCCTAAAGAGTTTCCAAAAACAGCAATTTCTAAACCAGTCTAAATATTAATTTAAAATACGAGAGTTTTTTTAATGTCCATATTTTATTTTGTTATCTATTCCAGCTGTTGCAATAATTTTTTCTCTCTCATTATATCTAGAGATAAAATTTTTCCTTCATGGTCATTAACCTCATCTCCCTTATATGTAATGAGCTTTTATTCAATATTGTCCTAGGAGTAATCATTTTAATACTTAAAAATACTTAAATTTCCTTATTAGGTCATTGTAAATAGTTAAATCCCTATTTTTAAGCAATTGATAGTTTTCATAATTTATTTAAAATTTATTAATCATATAAATTTATAATACATTACAGGAACTTTTAAATTCAATCTACTCTTTTATATCAAAAGAATGTAGTAAATTAATTTTGCATTTCGTAAAGTGGACAATCTATGATAAAATAATATCATTAAATTATTAAAGTATTTGTTGTTATAGTATATTTACTCTAACTTTATTCTCCGCACAAAGACTTATAAACAAATAAGTTTAGTGAATTTTACTGAAAAATGACTCACATTACATAATTCTTTCTCTATGGTAACTAATTCTGCAATGAATTTTACTGAGATTACTTAGTTTTACAAATATTATATATCCTTTGGAACATCCTATAGTAAGAAATTGCTCTTTTACATACTATCTATAATAATATTTAATTATAATTATATGTATATTCAAATATATATAAAATAATTTACTTTTATAAGTCTTAAATGTCATCTTTATCATCGATTAACATTCGTACATCATTTATTTCTACATCTATTTCTGGAGGAAATACTTTCAGAAATTTAATAATGCTGGCTTTCTAGCCTATAGTGTGTTTTTCTTGATCAAGAATTTATGTTGATTATATTTATTCCTATAACAAAATTATTTAATACAATCACTGCTCTTTATGAGTAGCTATAATAATGTTACTTCTATTATCCCTTGATTTTCTACTCTATATCTGCATATTTAGCCGGTTTCCAGAAGCATATAAATAATGTTATCTTAAAATGGACAATTTAATATCTCTATAATTTAATTTGATTTCGGAGGAGGATAAAAAATAGAAATTCTAAATAAATTAGTGTAAATTTAATTGGAAAATAAAAATAATTTGTAATTACTAGGTCTTGGATATATCTTATTTTTCTAATTGATTTGACTCGATTTAAAATCCGCTGTTATTATTTTGAGTGAATTGTACTGACTTTAATTTTCCTTGGTCCTTTTACACTCCAGGATTTTCAAAAGACTTATCAAAACTAAATATTTTTCCGTAATATGTATGCATGTGTTCATTCTAATGAGAAATTGCTCCAATTGATACATTTCTCTCTGATTCTCCAATGAATTTATTATAAGTTAAAAAAGAAATATTTTAGTAGGAAGTTTGTAGATGGTACACATATATATTTTGAAATTGCTATATACAAATAAATATATGAATTATATTAATAATATTATACTATATTTTACATCCAAATTCCACAAACGAATCGAATCATCAATAGATGCAGACCAAAACATTCGTTAATCTTTATGAGGCTAGAGGGACATAATTTTTCTTGTATGTCCATCGAAATGATGAATCATTCTTCTTCTATGGTCTTTTTATTTACTTTCTTTATTCACATTCTATTCGTCTTTTAACCGCCATACTCTAAGATTCCCTGATATTTGTCCAGTTATTAAATATTTATATTATTCTGATAACATAGTAATGCATATTGGGTCTTACTTACGACCTATTCCTAAAATACTATATACTCTATTTCCAGTACCCAAATTGTATCCATACACATCTTTTTCTCCCCAAATAAAAATAATTCTATCATTTGTAATGTTGCCCTCAGACAAGAAATATCCCTTATTCCAATCAATATCTTGTTTGAACCCTTTCTATATTTTAATAAATAACAGATTAATTATAAATAACATTTTGGTTATCTATCTCATTACCTTTTCTAGTATATCTATTTCATAGTGTATATTGGTCAATATATGGGATTAAGCTACATTGGTTTTTATTTTAAACTTATATATATCAATTGCTATTAAATTAAATATAATACTACTTATTAGATTTTTAAAACTAAAATTAATTAATTTATATCTTTTTATAAAATACCATTTACTCCTACACACAGCATTTTCATATCTTTTTCTAAATACTGAATTCCTAAAGAATATTTTGAATCAAATTCAATTTTATTCAGTAATTTAAAATCATTTCTGAAAATATATAATTTCCAATCTTCGCACAAAATAAAATATACCTTATTTTGATTATTATTTAAGTATAGATTGGTTTTTTAATAATAAAATAATTACTAATTTTATAAATCTATACTTTATCATCTAAACAGTGACTTGCTTTTATTATTTATTTGTTATTGCTTATTTTATAAAATTCAATTTTCTTCATATCAACTGTTTCTCTTTCATAGTAATATTCGTATATAGATCTTCCATCATATAATATGACTAATCTTATTTTAAAAGTATAAATATGATAATTCTAATAATTATAAGCTATATATTCTTTAGATATAAAAATTAAAATAACATATAGTTAAATAGTTTTCACAACAATGATTTTACCTTTATATAGGGATGTGGATTAAAATTCTATAGTTTAAATGTGCTTTAAAGAGATATTAAGTTTAAAATCCTATGTTAATTTAATTCATTAGTAATAATTATTAGTTTTTATTGTATTTATAATCTTATTATTAAATATTCTATGCAATTAAATTGTGATCAATTTATTTTTATTTAGATGTTAAATTTTATTTTTTTTAATAGTTAGTTGGGTTTACTATTAAGCAATAAATAAGTAATATTGAGGAAATATATATTCACCACAAATAAAAATATATACGTATATATAATGTTAAATAAAAAAGTGAATATATAAATTTAATTTATAATATATTATAAAATTATTTGAGTAAAATAATTTTATTGGTATATTTATTAAAAAAATTGAACATAAATATTTTACCTTATACTTATAACAATTAACAATTTTAAATGTATACAAAGATATATATATATATTTATGTTTATATATATAAAAACATTGTTTATATACTAATAATAAATTTAAAGTTTTTCACAAACCAGTAATTAAAATATGGCTTATATTTTTATGCCAGGTAAACTAATAATATAAAAAAATTTAATTTAACTATCAATATAAATATATGTTTAATAACTTAAGGAATATTAGCATTATTAAATATTTATAAAGGGAAACTAGATCCTTCTGTTAATATTAGGAAATTATTTATAGAAAATAATAATCCCTGATAAACTAATCAGCTTCCTTTACATTTTTATAATGAAAACTTTTCCTTGTATTATAAAATGTAAATAATTAATAATTATTTAATAATAAAGGGGATTTTAATTAAATTATCTTCAAGATTAAAGGAAAAAATTTATAATTAGTGACCAAAATATCTAAAAAACAAAAAATAAAACTTTATATATAAGTATATAATAACTTTATTCTATCAATGTAAATATAGTAATATCATAATAATTTATATAGAAGTAAATATTTTTATTTATAATTAGTAATTTTATTGTTTTATATGTTTATTAAGAAAATATTTCTCATATATTTTAATCATACTATGAAATAATGCGTTATTATATTAATGAATCTTTTTGGTATAGTATGAGGTGAGCGATAAGGTAAAAAAAGTAAATTAATTTTTGAAATCTTTTTATATTGATTGTATCTTTCAAACTTAAGATTTTTCTCTATTAACTTTAATGTGTATTAAATTTACTCCTATATGTTAATTATTATGATTCCAAAATGAATTATTATGGATAATAGATGATTGAATATTATTAAGATCAATAACAGTCTTGCATTTTTTTTTCTAAATTCACAAGCATCAGGTTCAAATCTTTTAAAATCTAATTCTTTTTATTCTTATTTATAATCAAAAAATCCAATTGAAGATTATTTTCTAGATAAACTAAAAAATTCACAATTTATTGACTATACATTCTCTGCGCTGTTATCCATGGTAGTAGGTGGAGAATCATGGGTAAGTGAAGAAGTGTTATACTTTGAATGTGATATCTTGTTTAAATGTTCTACTTCAATGTGGGTCTTTAGCATACCCTTTTTTCTGAATGATTTAAAGCAATCTTAACAGATATAAGGGTATTTATTGTGTATTGTTCGAATATGTGTATTCATTATGTATTTATCTTTGTATAAATTCTCGCAGTAAGGGCATTTAGAGTTTTCTGATTCTTTTATAAAAAGCTTGCATTTTTTAGAAAATCTTTTTTATTTCAAAGGTTGGTCATTCATCTTGCAAAATTTATAGAAATATTAAGTGGCAGATTTTAGGTTTTTTTTTTTTTTTTTAACTTTTAATATATGATTATATTTAATAATCTTTTTTTTTTTTCTTTACTTATTTATTATCGATACAATACTAATAATAATAATTGTATAAAAATAAAAATTAATATATACATTTCCAGAATTCTGAACTAGCTTTAAAAATATAAGTATTTAGCAGTTTCTAAACTCAATCGATTGAATTTTTATAATATAAAATTTCATATTAACTAATTGATATTAATATGGAATTATAAATATTGAAAAAGTAATAGTTATAATAAAATTCTTTTGAACCTATGCGATATTAATAAAAAATAACAAAATAAATGTAAAAAAATAGATCTAACTTAATGTTTTCATTTCTATACAAAATCTATATTTAAAATTAATTCTGTATACTTGTTAATAATATTTAAAATAATTCTTTGCTTATTTGTAAATTTGTTTGTTTTATATGAAGAGTTACATTTAGTTTTGCTGAACTGTTCTATATTTAAAATAATCAGGTAGTTGAAAAGTAAACTTCTAATATATATAATAGCTTCAAATAGAATAGTCAAAACGCATTAAAATTTAAATTTTACTGTATATTTATTATTCAACTTATATTAATAATCAATGCATAAAAATTTAAAACATTTTGTAATAATATTTTAGTTAATAAACATGATTATTAAATTTATTTTACTTTCTTCTTGTATTTTATAGAAACATAACTAAAATAAAAAATATATAATAAATTCCTAATTTAAGGCAATAGACAATTTATATTGAGTTTTATCACTTTATATATAATATTAAATCATATTTGTACTGAATTTTTTTTGATTTTTGCTTTATATAAAATAGTGGGAAAAAAAATAAATAACTTTTTGTCAGAATTAATTAATAATTAATGGGATTAATTTTGATTTACAAATGTAAATTAAAGAAAATAATTAATACTGATTATTTATATATTGATTTATCAAAATAAATAAATTTGAGAAGTCAAATTTAGAAATAGTTTATAAATTTTCTTATTTCTCTAATTGAATGTTTAATATATATAAATAAATTTGAGATATATATATTTATTCAATATTGTGTGATATTTCAACCTTTCATTTTTACTTTTTGAAAAATTTAACGAATTTAGAATCTTATTTTTAATGATAAAATAATTATATTTATTTCTAAAACAACAATAATTTTTATTATCATTTATATATACATATTCAAAAATACAAAATATACATTATGAAATCAATGCTTCTTGAAAATAGACAATTAATTAAAAACAAATATATTCTTAAGCAAATATAAAAAAATTATTATTTTAAATTAACATTATAATATAATATTATATATTAAAAATATGATATATTGTTAACATTCATTTACAAAACTGAATTAAAAGCTTTTTTTATTTTTGAAATAAAAGTGAAAACAGTAGATTTTAAATTTAAGGTTTATGAATTGTTTCTTAAAAAAATATTATCAGTTTAGAAGGAATTTAAGAAAAATAGAAAAATAGGTACAAACATATTTCTGATTAATTTTAGTGATAATATAATTTTGTTATTACTATTTAATGTACAGGTTTAGGATTAAGCATAGCTTAATATTTATTTATAAATGATGATATAATAATAATTAATTTTTTCATCATTATATGCTAAAATATTAAAAATATAGATTTAAAAATTATTTTATTAATATAATATAGTATTTCCCTCTTTACAGCATGATGCTTATAATATTTCCTAGTATAAATCTATTTTAGACCAAAACAAGTTGATTAAAATAATTTAATAAATATTATAGATTTTTTTATAAAAATAATTTATTCTTATATATTACGATACTCAATTTTATTTTATTCGATTCCAAAATATATTTATTATTTTTATTTTAAAATTTTACAAAGTAGCAATAAAAAATTAGTTGACATATTTTAAAATAATTCATTATTTAAACTTAATAAACTGAAAAATTGAGTATAAATTTACTTACAGAAATATATATTAATGCTATATAACTCATATATTTTTACACTGGGCAAGATATAGTGTATCTCATATACTTGGAAATAATGGAAGGTAAACATTTGTCTAATAGAGTTTATCAGAAATTATTTTATTTTTGAATCTCAATAATTTTACAAAAATACCTTTATATTTTAGAAATACTAATATTAATTAAAATATGTAATTATAATGAGTAAAAAGACTTTTAGGTATTATTTCATAATATTTAATTTTATAATTTTAACAAACCTATTATATATTATATTAAAATAATAAAGTTATAAATTAATAATAAATAAATGAATATTTAAATAAAATATAAATTTTCGCACACTAAAACTAAAAATATTATCCTTATGATGTGGATGTTGTGATGTAAGATAAAGATATTCTATTTTTCTCTGAAAAACTGCAACAAACTCAACAGCGAAATGTTGGAAAAAAAATAAATTCATAGCATTTAATATTCATACATATTACATAATTATGATAATATAGATTGATATTATGAAAGTATTGAACCTCACCTATAACTTATTAAAATATATCTGATCACCAACTAATATATTTTATATGTTCATATCTCCTAGGAAAATATTAACATATATAGAATATTTCAATAAATTACAATTCATCTATGGTCAAAATCAGTTAATCTCATTCTAAATCTTTCAAAGCTTATTTTTTATGATAATGGAGAGGTTTTTAAGTATATTTATAAAATGATTATATATCATAAATTTCTATACATTTCTTAGATATCAATTCCTTATTTTGTATATATATTTGAAGAAAATAAGTTATTTCATGAATATAAAAATAGACTTATAATTTTACAACTAACATAAAATATAATGTTCGAAAATTATTCTTATAATATGTAACTAATCTAATAATTGTGCCCCCTTATTTTTAAACAGATGATAAACACAGAATGATAGGATAAAAATGAAAATATTAGGGTAATTGAAATAAAAAATGATCTCTAATTAATTAACAGAAAGCAAAGAGAATTATATCATTTATAATTATGTAGAAATTTAAAACCATAGACTATAATTTGTATACAGTGATAAATCATTAAAATAATTGATGTTATCTATAAATAGTTGTTAATATAAATGAATTTATAAATGAAAATTTAATATGATTAACTATAAAATTTTATATTTTATAAAAATTTTATTTTTAAGTATTGCATTAAATATATGATAATTATGATATTAGATATTAGTAAATTGAACATGATTTATTTTATAATTATTATTAATCTAATTTATAATGTTGTAAACTCATGTAAAAAATTTATGAATTAATCACTAATTATTTTAAATTTTTAATACCTAATATTTATTTTTGAGTGATTATATTAATATTGGAGTGCTAATAATTGAAATATTAATTACTTATAATATTAATTAATGCAAATTTTAAATATTAGATTCTTAATATATATATATTAGCTCCTAAAAATAAAATCTGAAGCTAATATAAAACAAGATATAATAACATTATTATAAATTTTTATATGAGTTTACAATATATAAAATATTACAATTCCTTTAGTAATATTATTAATTTTGGTATTAATTATCAATCTATTTTTATATATATTATAAATCCATAATAATATTATTTATTTGTCGGTCTAATATTAATATAATATATTTCATAAAATAATAATGTAAATAAAATAAAATTCTAAGATAATTTATAAAATAATATTTAAATATACTACATTATTTAATTGGATATCAAATAAAATATTGATTATAAGAAGAAAAGGATTTTAAAATGTTTACAATTTATTTAAAATAAGGGTACTTATAATTATTTATTGTATAATTTAATATATTTTATATATATATGTATATGTAGAATTAATATCATTAATTAATAGTAATCATTTTTCAGCCTAAAATAATAGATAAGATTATTATTATGCTTATTAATTTATTTTCTTTATATATTATAACATTTGATTTTAAGAATTTAAGTGGGTATGGTTATTTAATTTATTTAGAACTTTTTGCTCTTAAAAACTCTAATTATTTTTCTAAATTTGCCTTATTATTAATTATTCTTACAAATTTTTTAAGTTTTAAGTTTCTAAGTTAATACTCTATAATTAATTGTATTTATTAGAAGATAATTAAGATTAAGCTTTTGTAATTAAGTTACTTTACATGTCATTACTACTAATATCATGAGTAGATTTATCTTCATCAAATTTAAACCATTAACTATTTTACACCTGTTTTTAATTACTATATACTTCAGAAGATGATTCATCTATTATTGTATAATTCATCTTTTACTCTTATTATTTTGTTTATTAATACTATAATTCCATTAATTTTTATTATAATCTAAGCTTTTCATCTAAACATAATTCTTCTGAAATATTTAATTTAATTTTTTTATATGATTCAGTATGTTATTATTCTTCAGGGTTTGTTATTTATTATTTTTATTTTGAATCATTTCTTTTTTTTATTTATTCAGATATGAAATCTTAAGATTTCCCATACTTCTTAATTTTGTTTGATCCCAAATGTACTATTTCTATATGTATTTTTAAGTCTCTAATTCTGTCGTATCCTTCTCCACACTTTTTACAAGTGTGAGGAGAAATTTAGTGGAATATTTTCATATGTGAGTTCAATATATATTTGTGTTTATAGGATTTAAAGCAAATTTTACAGGTTGAGTCACCGGCTATTTCTCTATATTCCTTAGTTTGTTTCAAAAAGCGAGGGTACTTATATAATGTGCTTTTTTTTAGGTAAGGATACTGAGACTGGTCTAATTAGGGTTTGGGAAGATCTTTTGTTTCTTATTTAATTTAAGATAAATTGTTTTAGAGAGATTATAATGATATCATTAAGTTTTTTTAACTTTTTATTAATTTAATATTTATTTTTTATTAATAATATTAAATTTAATTCTGGAAATACTATATATTATATTTATTTCCCTTTTAATAATAGTTTTCATTATATTTTTGATTCTAATTCTGTCTTTTAGAAACAATTAATGAATAAAGCATCTAAATAATATTTTAATATTTTCACTGATTATATCAAATTAAATTAAGAATACTAACAAAAAGAATAATAAATGTCATCATTAATTAGAAAGGAGGAAAAAAATAATTCAGAATTTGTTATAAATAAGCAAATTTATATGTATATTTAAACTTAATTTTAGAATATAAAACTATTTTAATTATTTATAATTTATATAGCTATATAAATACTATTGAAATATATCTATTTTAACAATTTTATTTCAATAACTTAACTTATATTATTTAATAAAATAATGTAATATAATTATATAGAATAATATGATTTTTAAAGAATATTATTAAAATAATATTAATTACAAAATAAAGAGCTAACTTAAATTTGTAAATTTTTGTAATTTTATATTGTTTATATTTTTTAGAATTTTTATATTAAATTCATTAAATCTAAAATGATTAGAATATGTTTACCATAGTATATTTTGTTTATACATATTTGATATTGATATAATAGGTTTTCATTAATTATTTGGTAGAAGCTTACATATTCAATTAGAATTTTGTTTAATATTTTAATTAGAGTATAAAATGTATACGTATACAAAAAATTTAACTATTTTCTATATATTTTGTATATATTTTATAAAAAATTTGTAATTATAATTCTAATACTTCATAATTTAGGCCATTATTCTAATAAATTTATGATTCTATATATTGAATCATGTTTAGAATTATAATTTTGTATTACTAATATAAAGTTTTGAATTTACATAAATATAGGCACTATATATGTTCTCAGTTAATTAGATTATATCACCAATATAATTTATATTATAATACTAATCGGACTTAATTAATAATTTCATATTAATATATACAAATTATTAATATAATCAAATAAATTTATGTATTCCCATAGTATATTATATATTTATATAATAATATCAATAATAACCCTATTTATCTATATTTTTCAATAGAATAAATGGTCAAATATTTTTTATTATTTTATTTATAATACTTTGTAATTTAATTTATTTTAGAAATATATATAAACTATTTTTCTATTTGCCTAGATAAAAGACAGAATATAGCTATTTTTCTTTAATTTCTGTATATATTGTCTTCTAAATTAAATTTCCATATATGGAAAAATAATTAATAGTAAAGAAATTTAGAATAGTAATTATCACCATTAAAAGTAATAAAATTTTAATTATATTTAATATAACAGAATATATACAAATTTTATTTTTATTAGTTTTCTTATCAGTGATGATTTTAGAATTTTTAATAATTTTTCTAACAATGAACATCATTAAACTTTTATTTTATAAAAATGACAGTATATTAATTAAACTATATATTAGAATAATTAAAAACTTGAGATAAATTAGATAAATATTCTTTTTAGATCTAAGTTAAATTATAGAAAACAAATAAATTTATTATAAATTTTAAGTATAAAATAAATTTTAAGTAGAGTATTTTAATAATGCTTTTTATATAATATCTGTTAAAATTCTTAAATTATATGTTAAACTAAGATTTATAGCATTATTATTTATTAACTTAATTATTTGTGTTAAATTATATATAAATTTAATTGTTGAATTAACTTAAAATATATTTATCTGAAAATTAATTTTTTATTAATATATATTATATGCTGTCAAAATGCCATATTTTTGTGTTAAATATGCTTGGCAGTTTATCCATACATGATAGGTTTTTTTCCTCTGTGTTGTCCAGTGGTATTTCCTGAACTGATTCCTTCTATTAAACCTTAGATTTTTTGTGTGAAGAATGGTCAACATTAACACTGAGTTTTTTTGAGTGGGGATTTTCATTGATTTTTTCATGGTAGCTGCACTCATTTGCTTAGAAAGGGCCTTACTGGTTGTTGCTCCAGAGGAAAATTGAGAGTGGAATTTTTCATATTTTTAGTAGACATTGAGCCAGCGAGCTGGTTGTTTCCGTGAGAAAGAGAAAATCCATTCATTAAAAACTCAGATTTTTTGTTGGAAGCAGTATGGCTACTGTTATTCACAGGGGTTTACTGATTTTAGGCTTGATGGGAATTATTGGACATAATCATTTTCTTTTCTTACATAATTTTTTGCTGTTTTTGTTGAACTAATTAGAGCTGCTTTTAAAGTTATTGCGAGTATTAAGACTAGTACTGTTAAGGCTAATGCTAACTTTGATATAATTGCTAAGTGTTGGTATATTGTGGGTAGTGTTGGTGTCCCACCAAAGACCCCTAGAATTAGTGAGTTGCAGGATACTATGAAGAAAGATCACTTTTCTTTTTAGAATTGGAACGAGCAGATTTCTGGGCATTTCCTTGCATGTTTTCTTTTTCCTTACTGAATTGATTTTTTACAGAGAATTTATTAGGCGAAATAAACGATTGAGGCGCTTTGGACAAATTGTCACTTCCTTTTTAAACTGTTCCAGGTGTGCTTCCTTTGTAGTTTCCAATTTGTAAATTTTTATAATCTCCATTGGGTTGCAAGGCATTCTTCATAGTGCTTGAATGAATAACTTATGACTGCTATCTGGACATGAAAGACTCTTTAGGGGAATTAAAAGACATCATGTATTAGTTATGGGGAGTCATGCTTTGATGGGGGAAATGTTTTTGAGAAGAATTAGAATTTAAAAAAGACTTTGGTTAATTCTTTGAACTACTGGTAGGTCTTCCATTCTAGGTTTGAGAATCATCTATTAATTAAATTTAAAATATAGAAATTGATATTATAAATTCTAATAGTTAAACCAATTAATAATAATATAGAAATTAAATTTACTCTTTTTCTTCTTGTCTTTCTATTAATTTAGAGCAGATAATGGTCGTTTAGATGAAGAATTCTAAGTCGAATTTCCATTGCCCAATTTTGAAATCCCCTTTTGTTTATTATTAATATTATAATAGGCTTCCATTGAATTTTCACTATCTGGGTTATTGGTCTTAACTCTGCCACTATTATCAGATTCTTTGGATTTTTAAGAATTCAAACCAAATGTTCCTCCATTATAGCCAAGTTTTCCTCCGAGTAATTGCTTTCCAATATGGCTCTAGAGGGATGTCGCGTGGGATAGTCCTTTTACTGAAGCTACTGAGTTGTGTTTTCCGGGATAGTGATGCTTTTTGTCTACACTTATACTGCTTGGTTTTTTAGACATGCCCTAAGTGGACTATCCTGATTTGTTAATACTAGAGTTCATTATTTTTTAGTTAGATGCAGGCCTTTAAATAAAAAGTAGAATAACTATAAAATTAATTCTTATACTTAGAATTATTAACTTGAAAAATATATTTTTTGATATTTTATTTTAAATTTTAAATTTTTTAAAATAGTTTAAATTAAATTAAACTATTACCTTGATTTATTAGAGCCATTTTTAGATTAAGATAAAGAAGCACTCTATTTTCTAGATTATCTTTAAACCTCTTATTGTTTTATTTGATTAAATCTTTCTTCTAATATTTTCTTTTAAAGTATCGATGTCTATGATTTATATTAATTAATTTTTTAACTAATCACACTTTAATTTTGTAGATTTTCTTATTATTATTTGAGCAATTCTTGAGCGATTTGGCTATTTTTAAGCAAATTATTATAATCATTTCCCTACTCAATTTTTTATTTTTCCAGCTATTAGTCTCGGTCCTAATTTTCTTATCCATAATCCTAAGCTAACTTATTATTACTATTACTGTGTATATTTAAATTTCTTTAATTCATAGTATGGCCTTCCCCCGCCTATTATTTTTTCCCTTCATCCTGGTATTCCTAGTATTGATTTTACTATTACTACAGCTATTCTTGTTCTTGTTATAATAAAAGCATACGTTTTTCTCTTTCAACTTAAGCTTCATGCAGTTTTTAATTTTAAGCTTCGATTTGCTCTTGCTACCTTTTCAACTCCTATTACTTCATCATTTACTATTCTTTAAGTTGTTGTTATTGTTATTGTTATTATTATTATAGCTACAACTTTCTTTCTTATTCTTATTGAGCCTACAACATTAGTTTTTATTATTATTTAAGTTACTCTTTTTACATTTCTTCTTATTGCCTTTATTGTTACTATTATTGTTAAATAAGTATCTATTGCTACTGTTGCTATTGCTATTATTTTTAGAGCTGATGTTAATAATTTTAAGGGTCAAGCGATTGCTAGGAAATAGGTTAGCTGCTAAAGTCTTGGGGAACCATTCTTTAGTTGCTAGTATTAACAGATTAAGAAACTATTTTTCCTTATTTTTTTTAATTTTCTTATTGTTGATGTTGGTTTTAGGGTTTTTGATTGCTATCAACTTCTTCACTCTATTGGTTCGATTAGTCATTGGCGTCGGAAACTAAGTTCTAATTAGCAGTTTGATTTAATAACTCGGCAGTGGATTCAGGCACAGTGTAATTGAAAAAGTCAACAACTTGAGGGAAATCTTCCTGCTCTACGAATTTTTCAGGTTCAATTACGATTTCTAAAAATTCATCATGAATATTAGTTTCCATTAGACTGATTTAAATGGGACTGGGCCATTTTCTTTGTATAACATCATCCCAATCAATTCCTTCGATCCAAGGATGGTTTTTAATAATCTCAAAATCAGCTAAACGACTTTTAAATTTATAAAGAATTAAATTAATAACTATGTAAAATATATATATATTACTTAAACATATTTTTATCCAACAAATAGTAAAGGAGATGTTATAGTTCGGGAGAAATATCATCAGGAAGCTCAAGTTCATTGTTTAATATATTGTGCATCATTTCATCAGGGTCTCTGCTGTAAAAGGGAGGAAGACCACTTACTAGTTCCAAAAGCAAAGCTCCCAATGTGTAGAAATCTACACCATAACTGTGACCTTCTCGTGTGACAACTTCAGGAGCCATATACTAAACAAAATTAAAATAAGAATTTTAACAATATATATATAAAATGATGATGTCAATGAGATTAAATTACTTCAGGACTCCTAAAATTAAAAAATAAATGTTATAATTAAGATGTATACTAATTTATATAACACTAAATTACCCACAAAAAGAGTATGTAAGTTCAGAATCTGATAATCCCATTTTGCATAAACCAAAGTCAGTCAATTTTATATGACCATATATATCCAGTAAAATGTTTTCAGGCTGAAAAAGAAGTATGTTATATATTATGTATAAAAAACAAAAATATTATTTATATTACTTTTAGATCTCTATAGAGAATCTTTTTCCTGTGTAAATATTCCAAAACTAGCACGATTTCGCAGAAAAAGAATTTGGCATCATCTTCTGTGAATTTTACATGTTGTAAATGGAAAAACAGCTCTCCTCCTGGGTAAAAGTCGATCAAGAAATTCAAATGATTTTCACTTTCAAACGTTGCTCTGACTTACACTAAAAACTCATGCTTTAATTCTTTCAAGAGTTGTTATTCTAATATAATCTATTCGAATTTTCTTTCATCTTAAATAGTTGATTTTATAATTTGTTTAAGAGCATATAGTTTCCCATTATTTTTGTGTCTAACTATTAAAAAAATGAATTTAATATAAAATAATATTATTATAAAAACGAATATTATTATTATAGTATTATACCCAAATATACTTCAGAACTTCCTCCCTTTCCAATACATTTGATAAACTCCAAGTCGTTAATGTGAACCTTATATCTTTCGACTAAGTAATCAGGTCTTATTACAGGCACTAAAATTTGGTTATTTTCCAAATTATCTACTATTTACTCTTCCATTAGCAAAAATGAATCCATCACATCATTGCTATCAGGAGTTTTTAAAGACAAAATTTAATTTATATCAAATCCAGGTTGTCTGTTTTATAATTTAAAAATTAAATATTTATAATGAAATACAAAATACCAAAATTATTTTTATTTCAATAATTTAAATTGTTGGTCACCATAATGTAATAAATCCAACTATAATTTATTTTAAAATAATGGGTTATAATATTTTTTAATGTGTTTACTTTCGACCAATAACTTGTCTAACTTCTTCTAAGAGTTGTTTGTTTGTAATATTAGGATAAACACTAAAAGGAAGAGTTCGCTGTTCAAATTAGATTTAGAATATTTTTTTGGACAGTGACGCCATATTTTAATTAGGAGATTTTGAGGCTGAATTGCCGTTATTCATTTATGTTATTATTTGTATTTAAGATAGGGTAAAAATATCAATTATATGTTTTTGTTTTTATAGAAAATAATATGATTTTTGAATTTTCTTCTTATTCTTTTATTTTTATTTATTAATTTTTCTGGTTGTTATTATTTTAATATTTAATAAATATTGTATTTTATTTGCTTCAATATTCCTTTTTAATTTCAACTGCATATGGAAATTAAAAATTTTAATTACTCTTAATTCTTTCATTTATGTAAAGACCTACCTTATATTTAGATTTTAATATTTATTTGATTGAATTGATTGATATTTAAAAACAATAACAGATTATTAAAAAATAAACAAAAATAACTAACTAACAATCAAACTAATATATTATTAAATTATAGTCTTATTAAAATATATTATAAAGCAAAATTATTACTTTTTAATGTAATAAATCTTCTACATAGATTATGTTGCTGTATATTTAATATGGTATTAAATTATATAATATATTTAAATTGAATAATATGTAAACATTTTTATTTTACTAAAAATAATAATTTCATATTCGTTACTTATTTGAATAATATTAACGTAAAATCTAAAATCTATATATTAATTAGAGATTAATTAAATTTTTGTTTGAAAAATAAATTTAATTTTGTACAAAATAATAAAATAAATATATATTAGATCATATTCTATATATTTCAATCCGAATTTTATTATTTACTAATTAGAAGGAAATTAAATTACCTTTTTTAGGTAGGAGATAATGCTATTTAGAAAACAGGATCAAAAGACTATAAATTTTGAGTGATAGGACTGATCGATTTTGATTTACGTGGAGAAAAGACTCTTTATTAATATTATATTGAAACTCGTTTGGATGGCTAAATTTCACTTATACTATGCAATCGTTTTCCATGATTATTTAAAGGACTTTTAGAATTTTATTTTTCTGATCTGCTTATCTTTGGGGAACACATTTATTATTCTAAAAACTCATTGTATGTATTTTTGAAATTAGTAAAATCATTTTTCATTGATTTGCTTGATGTTATAATGGTTTCTTCTTACCATTATGACACATGTTATTATTATTATTGTTATATAGGAGTGAAGGAAATATCAGCTATATCACAACTAGGGTTATTTAAATTACTAGAATTTTCCAATTACTACTACTATTACTATAGAAGTAACTATTAATTCCTGGTTTCCAAAACATTTTGTTAATTTTTTTTATATTTGTTTGTGAATTATTGTCAAATTCCTATTAGTATAGAGAGAAAATATCTTGAAATAAACACTAATATTTTGGATTATTGAGTATAAACTATTTTTCATTTTTTTATTGTTATTTACTAACTTCGTCTTTTAATTTTTCTTATTTTGATATAATCTACTGATGTTCTCTAACATATTTTTATTGTAAAATTTTGTTACTCTTCTAATTTACATTTATACTATATTCACGATCTTTCATAGCTTAAATTTCATTTTCTTTTTTCACCTTATCAATTTTTTCATTTTTTTTTATAAGAAGTTGTGCTAATGAAGCAGAAATTAGTTTATGGTTTATATTTTGTCCTAATTTTAATTAGTATTGTTAGATTATGAATAAATTGTATTTGTATTTGTATTTTATATTTAATGTTTAAAAGTAGAAAGATTCTTTTTATTATTAATTTTTAATTCTTATTCCTTATCCAAAGGAGCATTTTAGTTTGATTATTTCTTTTTTTGTCAAAAATAGAAATATAATTACCTTAAATTTTTTATTTCTCTATAATCTGAGCGCTCTTTTTGCAAATTACATCTTTTTTATTTTAATTTTATTCATCATGTTGCTATTAAAATGAATTAAGATGCTTTTAGTTTGATAATCCACACTAAAAAGGCTTATTATTTGTTGATATTTATTTTTCATTAGTTTTAATGTAAGAATTTTATTTATTCTTATTTTAAACTTAAGATTATTAATGATCAAATTGTTAATATTATTACTATTAACATATATTATTATTGGGGTCTTTTTTAGCAAAACGATTTTTTTGAGTTACAAATTTTTTAGGACTCATATAATGATATTTTCTTCTCTTTTGTTACTTTTAGACAACAGAAAAATTAAATTAATCCCTTTCTGATTTGCTACCAGCATCTTCAAGTTTCTATTCGAATTAAAATGGTTAATTCTAATAGTTTATTAAATATATCTTTTAAATTTTTATTGACTTCCATACTTAAAAAGTCTAAAAAGCTTTTGCTTATTACTAAAAATAGAGTTAATCTTATTCTAAAAGTTAGGAAATCTTGGAAAGGGCGTTATCTATTTCTTGAGGGGATATTTAATTAATCTCCATAAATAAAATTATTTAATTTTTTAGTTTTTTACGGGGTTTCTAGTTTTTTTATATTATTCACTTAAAAGTGAAATGGTATTAATAATTATTTAATATAGTAATATTTTCATTATAATAAATTTTATTCATTTTTATTTAATTATTTTTCGTAAATCTAATATTTTAAAAATGACTATATTTTGGGTTTGATATATAGATAGATCTAAATGATTTAACTTTTAAATAAAATAAAATTTCGTTTCAAATTTAACTTTTTATGCTTTACTTTTTTTCACCAGTTATATTTACAATTAAACACTTATAAATTATATAAAATAATTAATATTTTCATGTTTTATTTTTTCATTTATCATAATCAATAAATTTATGGTATTTACTATTTCTTATATAAATATAATTTAATTCACATTTAAACAAGTAAGTCAGTCAGTCATATTTTTCATAAATAAATTTTCAATTTTATATATATTTATTATTCACTCATCTATCCATCCATACAGCTAACTAATTATCTTGTTTTACAATTCCAGAATAAGAAAAAAAACAATTAAACAAAGTAAAAAATAAATATTAAATAAAGATTTCAAAAAATAAACTAAAGTTTAACATAAAAAATATATAATCTATTTAATAATAAAAATAATAATATTAGTACCAGCCCTTTGCAGAAATTTAGAAGTAATATTAAATTAATGAGTGAACTGTTTCAGAAATTTTTAAAGGAAAAAATGAACAGGGATCTAAAATAATATGTCCAGTTCATAAATTGGAAATCACATCAGTATGCTTAAAAAACTAATGTACTAAAAAATTATTATGTGAATAGTGCAATTTATATGATATTCCCACCCATAAAGAACATATTTCTTTATCTGAACTGTTTAGACAATTGGAAAAAAGTGCAGAAAAGCTTTAAGAATGTGAAGAAGAAGATTAGCAATTCCTATACTAATAATAGCAGCAATCATCGAAAAAAGACTCTTTTCTGCAAAAAAAAGAAAAATTTTCAAATCCTTTAAATCAAAATTCATCTAGCATGCGATGCATAAATGGTAGTAGTTTTGATTAAAAGTGTTAGTTTGTGCAACAATATTTGGCAAAATAAACTGATAATAATAATAACGAATCAGTTTTCAGTTATGGATTTAATTAGCTAAAAGTCTCTTTAGATAAATATGTCGAATAGATCGTAGCACTTGTTACTAATTTTAGGTAAAACGTGAATATATAATAACCTTATTTTTCTATTTCTAATTTAATATATTAAATTAAGGACTTAAATGTTAGATGCCTATGAAAGCAATCCTTAGAAAGAAAGTTTTAAAAATTATAACGATATTATACAGAATCCCAATTACTAATTGAAAGCACTAAATGTATTATATGCGTCTTTGAATTCCTATAAATAATTTTAGGAAAATCTAACAAAACTGCACCAGGGAGTATTGTAAATTTCAGCCGCAGAAGAATGCATAAAAAACATTTTTTATAAATAAAATTAGGCTGTTTCATCATCATTGAATTCGATTTTGGAATTTATAAGTAAGAACTAGGCTTAAAATTTTTTAACGAGAAAAACATAATTACAGAATGGAGCGAATATTTCCCACAAAAATTATTATGTTAACAAGACACTGATAGGTGCTGATAATTAGAACAATTCCTAAAAGACCTCCCTTTCCGATTTAGACAATAATAATGCAAATGGAAGAAATTTCGTTAATCAGAAAAGACTATCTTTTAAAGGAATAAGTAATTCGAATCATCATCTAAACCAAAGAAATTTAATTATTCCCAAGAGTTCTACATTTTGTTCCCAACAAGATTTACTAGGCAAAAGCTGTATTTCATAGATGGATATGACCATAAATTCAAATTCTTCGCTAATGTAATAGAGCAAACACTCTCAATAGCAGAAATAATAAATTGAAGATTAGTTCTTAGCATTGCCATCTTCTATACGTAATTTACAACAAATAGAGACTCCGAAACATACACAATAATAAAAATAAGCTCCCTACTTTGAAGCTCCGAAACTGAGTTTGATGGGCTCTTTGACTCAGATAGGAACTTCGCAGCAATAACAGCAATCACGCTCTTTAACAAGTTTTAGTAAGATATTACCTGCTACTTCCAACAAATAAAGACACTAATCAATATCCAATATATCGGGAGATAATTCGGTTAATGGGAACAATATCAGTAATAGAAGTATGAGTCTGAGTAAATAAAATTCGAGGAGTAATTTCAACTAGTAGTTGGCCTAAATAAACGAAATTGCCGATCCTTCTGCATTCAAACAAGGCCAATCTTTGTATAGTAACCACACAGGTTTTACAACGGATGGAAAACAAAGAATTCGCAGTGTTAAATTCATTCAAAAACTATACCATTCTCTAACTAAATAAGATGCTCATCCTTAGAAAATAGGTAAAACTAAATATTATCAGGAAATTAATTAAAAATATTTAAAATAAAAAAAATATAGGTGTCGTCGGGTCAGAAAAAGATTTCAGATTTGACAAACACAGAGCTTCAACAATTATCAAGACATCGGGAAAAATGATGGATGAATTAGAACAACTAAATAAGGCTTAAAACAATAATAATAATAGTGGTAGCGTGTAAGGTGCAGGTTAAAGAAAATCTGTTTTTCTGGATTAAAAAGATTTGCTACATTTACAGCATTAGGGAAGGTAAAGGAAATAAACAGATTCAAACTTAAATAGTGTGCAACAAAGTCCTAGAAAATCTATTGATGAAAATTCAGATGAAGAAAAGGACTCTGTGGCCTCATTGTAATGGGAAAAAAATTTTTAGCTTTAATTTGTAATAATAAGATTTTTTTTTGCACCTTAGAGTATTGGTAAAGCCAGATGCTACATTAGAAGAAACACGGGAAAGTTTTATTCAGTTAAAATCGATCTTGACTTCCCCTTTGAAGAATTAAAACCAGGGAAAAAAAGGAGGAGAAAAAACTCAGGAAGAGAAGAAAAAACAAGCCATAAGGCAGTGTCTTATGGTCGAGAAATCACTTAATGTAAAAGAAGAATTTTCTTGTATAAACCTATTTATGGAACAATTTCTGCTTTCTTGTACCAAATCTGGACATATTTACCTTTTTAAACTTGATTTAACGAATTCTCAACAAAACCCAACACTCATTTAGAAGGCACACGCAAGGGCTCATTATCAAATGGGTAGTATTACGGTATGCGAAACTTATGGCTTTTTCTTCACGATCGGAGCTAATAAAGAAGACAGTTTCGAAATCAAGTTATGGGTCTATGATGGAAATAAAACGGTAAGTGAACTCATTTTGCTCAATAATGTGCATTCAACTTAGATATTGCATTTGAAAATGATTGACGAATAGATCAACAAGGACGAAACAGAATTTTTGTATTTAACTGGTGCGCTAGAGCCGAATTTGAAACTATGGAAAATGAAGTTTAAAGTAAGAAAGCAATTTAATAAAATATGAAATGTATTTATTATCTCCTAATTTAGGAACTGAGTTTCAGACAAAATAGCTCCATTTAACTAGTATATAATATCAACACTGATGAATAAATTCTTCACAAATTGATTTTTGGATAAGATAGGAGTGAACTGTACGGGTGTGGAGTATCATGTTTTTTCAAAATATAGTTTGCTTCCAATTTCAGGAAAATTGCAGACACCAAAACCCACGTAATATCGCTTGAAAGCAATGAGAAAAATGAGTCAATCATTAACTTTGTAGTGTTGCCAGACAAAATTGTTGCAATTACAAGCTAAAATTATATTTTAGTAAGTTAAACTAATTTTATTTTTTTAATCATTTTTTTTTTTAATTCTAAAATTAATCAATTTTGTATAGTTATGTGATAAATACTCATTTAAAAAAAAGAAAAAAATACATTTTTTGAAACAATTTTTCCCGAAATTTATTCAAACAGATACCAATTACCAGATACTAGATATGGAATTAGATAATTATCAATAAGAAACTGTGTACATTTAGTTAGAAAAGCCTGACTTTTCTTCTCTACTACTGTTCGATTTGAAATTTAGTTTAATTAGACACTCTTCCAACTATCATCATAAAAATCTCAATTTATATTTGATTTTAAACAAACTCAATGCAGTAGCAACCATTGAAAATAATAATACAGTTAGGATTTGGAAACCTTTGGCTTATAATAATATTTGAAAATAAGAAACAAAAAACTCCTTTATTTTTATTTAACTTCTTTTAAAAAATATGTTATGAAAATATATAAATAGCATGTACATATAGTATAAAAAAATAAAACTATCATTTAATTAATTTTAATTTACTATGATAATATATAATTAAGAGACTTTTTTAAAATTTTCAATTTACAAATATTTTTATTATTAATCACCTTAACTTTAATTAAATTTTATAATGTTTTAATTATCTTCAAAATTATTTAATCATTGAAAAAACAGGAATTTTTTTTTTAGCTTCCGAAATAATTTTTCCATTAATACTTGAAGCATTTCCTTTTCGTTTTATTTTACTTTATTTAGTATTAGTTAAAATCATTTCTTTCTACTACGGTCCTACACTGTGACTCTTAGTTTTCGAGTTTGTGGAATTCTTTGCAATAATAAAACTCGAATTATTGCTGGCCTGTTTTGATTGCTAACCTTAAGTAGATTATTATTTTACACTATTTAATATTATATTGTTATAGTTTTTGTTTTCTTTATTAGATTCATTATTGACGATTTTCTTTTTTTTCTCTGTATTTTTTTGGTTGGATTAACAAAAACTATAATTCGTAACTGATCGCACTTTCTTCCCTATACTACTACTTCGAACATTTTACTTATTTGCTTTATTCATAGATTTATTATAAATTGATCCTATATAGGGTTTATATCCATCACATAAATCAAAGCTATTGTTGTTATTATTATTGCTGCTATTTTAGTTTTTATTATTTTATGAAGAAATGGTGTTTAAATTGGATGCGTAGTTATTGGAATTGTAGTTAATTTACTCATTCTATTACTTATAGTAATATTCTATTTAAAAATAATAAATTATTTTTATAATGTTTAAAATTAATTAAATATTTACAATTTTGTTAAGAAGACGGACGCGATGCTTACGATGAAGATCTATTTTCATTAAAGTTACATTAATTTTTTTACAATAATTCATTTTAAAAAATGCGTAAATTTTCTCCTGCTCCACTTTCAAACTAACTTTTCGGAGGAAGCTATACAGAATTGTATTTTTACTGGTGAGAATTGTCTTATTGTTTTGCATTAGGGAATTGCATTCTTTATAGCTCTTATTGCATTTGCTGATAGTTTTTCGCACTTTCGTACTACTTATTATTGCTGATATTATTATGGTCCTATATAGAGTTTCTGTAATTGTGCTGATTCTGGGAGATTTGGTGTTCTTCTGTACTAAGGAAACCGTTATTATCGATAATATTGAGATTGTTTGCATTATTGTCTGTGATAGATGCAGAAGTGAAATTGCCTTGAGAAGTTATGACAGCTGAGTGATTCTTTCTTCTCTGTTTTTTCTTTTTCGAAAGTTCTTTTAAGTTTAGAAAAGAATGGTTTAATTAATGATATAAAATTGTTATTTAATAAAATATGAATTTAATCTTCAATTTTTTACTTTAAATGTAACTACTATCATCAGTATTAGTCATAAAAGTAGTATCTGTGGATTTTTAGAAATTGGCTGAGGAAGTGGGGTAGTTCAACAATTGGTTTTTTTCTTGCGTATTCATAATTAAGTCAGAAGAGATATCTGATACATTTTATTCATATAATTTTTTCTATGAAATAACCTTGCTTCCCATCTAAGTTATTCCTACTTCAGTGTCAAGCATTCCTAATTGATTGCTAAAATTACTAATTTCGTTGCTGAGAAATTGCTGATCGATATCATTGAGAGTGATGCTTTATTCCTGAGAAAAATTATTATTACCATTATCCAATCTAAGATGCTGTTTTTAGTTTTAGTAAGAAGCATCCACTTCTTCACTTTCTTATTCTGATTTATAGTCGTATTAATTTTCTGAAAAGTGCCTTTCTATATTTTATTTAATGTCCATGGCTTCGTTTTGCTGTTTTAAAAGTTTGAATTTCTAAAATAAATCATCATAAATTCTTTAAGAATCCTGTTTTTTGTTCTCATTTGTGTTCCCTTTTCCTTTTTTTTCTGTCATTTTTGGCTAAAATTGTAATTTAGATTATTTGTTTTCATTGATAGTACAATGTTCTGTGTCCATAGAAGTTGTTTTATAACAATAATTGCTATCACTTTCATTGGTTCTGTTTTTTATAGTTTTTTATTAAGATTTCTAGGAGACGATTAAAAGGAACAAGAAGATGAAGGCGATGAACAGGTATTTTTGGCGAATTTATTGCCAGAATTGTACTTTTTTAGCTCATTTTTATGAGATTGATGATAATTCAACTAAATACCTGAGTTGGTTTTAGTATGTCTGATTTCTTTGTGCTAATATGGCTGCAAACTACTGCTTGTTTATTTGGCTAAACGTTATTATATAAGCTGAATATTTTTATCCAATAATTCTTGTTTTTCTGCTTCTAATTTGAGTACCATGGTATATAGTCTAGCATTTATTAAAAAAATAAAATCTCATTTTAAGATTTAGTCTAATAGAATACAATCTTTTTTACCTCTGATTTCTTTCTCTGTAATAATTTTTATTGCTATTCTATTGCCGTTGCAACTCTATAAGTTAGTTTCGTGCTTCTTTCAGTTTTTACTCATATTTTTCCTTTTACTATTTAATAATTTGTGCATTTTTTTATTCGAAATCTGAAAACATGACATTGTTATTATTCCTTATGTCTTCATATTTTTTATCATATTATTTTTTAGCTACAAAATTTCGTTTCTAAGTTTTTCATTTTCCCTCTTCAGCATTTCGTTTTAACCACCGTATTTTTATAGCATCATCTATTATTCATTGTATAATTTCTCAATTTTAGAACACTAATAACTACAACTAACTCCAACATTTTAATTAAAAGCATTATTATTAATTTAGTTATTGTTATTAAGGGGATTAATATCTTATATTTATGAATGATGGATATTTGATTGCCTTTATTACATCTATTATTATTAATTCATATTATTTTTCTATGTTGAATTTCTATTGGCAACAAGAAAGTTATTATGGTCAAATCTGACCTACTAGAAACGTTTTTGTATAGATTCCATAAGTTGTTATTGATTTTTAAGTTGATTAGTCGCATTTTCTAAACTCTAATAAATAGAAAAAATCTTATTAATATTTAAATCTAGTTGATTTGTTATATATATATATCTGCTTTACCTTGCCTCCTTCTTGTTCTTACTATTTATATTGCTAAACGTCATTTGTAAAATAAGAAGTTTGGTCTAAAAGACTCTCATCATTTTAATTTTGTTTTTAAATATTCTCTATTTCTTTAGAAATCAATTGAACTACAAATTTGCTTGTGGGCTCGCATAACTGAGTCTAAGACCTTCTATTAATTACACCGGATTATTATTTATTGGGATGGGGTTTCCCTGAAGAATTAATATTTTGCATAGAAGAAAATGGTTATTTTTTAACTGAATGAGCTGAAAATGTATGATTAAAATTATCATCAACATCTGATGATTAGTTGCAAAAATTTTCTTAGCTCTCAATGTTATTCATACTATAATGCTATTCTAAGATATTTTTTTATTAAAACTTCCTAAATAAATTGAATTTATAATTTTACAGTTACTATAAATTAGTTGTTGCTTTAAAATTATTATTTTTAATTTTTTTTGTAATATTTTAATCTACTTATTATTAGTATTGGTTATAAAATTTAATTTTTTATTTATTTAAATTCAATTTTCTTAAACACGGCTGATTGATTAAAACATAAACTTGAATATTAAATTATCTAATAGATTCGATTTATAAAGTGAATGAATAAATTAAACGATTTATTAAATATTATATTATAATAACTAAATATAGTATATGTAATAAAAAGAAAAAAATTCTTAATATAATTAAAAAAAACCTGTTTTAACTATCTTTTAAGTAAGAAATAATAAAATTAAATTTATCAGTGTTATAGAGAACAAGTTCTCTTTCTTTTTTTCTTAATTGTAGCATGATAACGTCTTAATACTTAATTCAAGTTTCCAGTAGGTTTAAAGTAATTAAAATTAGATTATCTTTCAAAATCTAGCACATTGAAAAAAGATCCATTTAGTGAAGTTAGCTGCTATTAAATATGTATAAAAGACTATTTTTCATGTTCTTAAATTGAAAAACGCGAGGGATTATTTTGAGTAGATTATTACAAAACATTAAACCTTCTTTACGAATGTTCTTTCAAGGCGGGAGCCATACTTGAGCCTTTGGTTCTGAGCGATAGTTAGCTTTATAATTATTTCCCGCCTACAAACATATTTTTCAATTCATCTTATTGTTATGTTGAGTCTAAATAATTGAATGAAGTATTATCTTCTCCTATATAGTTTTTAAAGGATCTCACTGCTGATTTCTATCTTTCAAACATGTTCATATTCGTATACGAACGTCCGAAAGTACGTTAAGTCTTAGGGAGCTCAAAAACAGGCTAGTTAAATTCATCATCTTAATCTGAATAATCTTAATATTGCTATCTAGCTTTCTGTTATTATATCTACTGTAATTATTGTTCTTATTATTGCATTATTTGAGAGTCATTACATCCTTATTTCAAAAAATTATAATTTAATTTAACTTAATTCAATACTTTATAATGAAATTTATTGTGATACCCATTCCTTCTTTTTAATTTTTAATAATTGTAGTAAAAGAACTAAAATGTGTTTGAGCCTTTTTATAATCTCTATAAAACGATTGAGATATATAACTATTGTCTTAGTCATTATTGTCTTATTAAGTCTATTTATTATCGATATTAGTGAAAAAAATATGTTTTTAACTCTTTCTATTCAAAAAATATATATTTAGTGGGAGAGTGAGTGAGTTAATACATTAATTTATTTATTTATTCATTGATTGTTACCTACCCGGTGCTTAGGGACTTTCTACATCATTTATTGCACTTTAATTTTGTAATATGACATCAATAAATGTGTCATTTCCAGGTTTATCTTGTCTTTCCGCATTTTATTGCTACTAATTATCTCCATTTTCAGAGATTTACTAATCTTATTACTGAGTCCTTAATTCGTAAAGTTTGACTAAATTAGATATGGATAACCTTTTCTGTATTTAATTGAGTTTATCATCAGAGACAATTTGTTGAAATTTTGCTCTAAGTAATTCCTCAAATGATGAAAATTGTTACTCTATATACCTCTGAGCTTCGTAAACCTGGCATCTTTATTTTTGCCTCCAACGAATCTTATCTTATCTCTTTTTTATTTCATAGAGTTTTTAAACCATATTTAAGCTATAGTTTTTGATCGATCAATAGATACATGTAAAAAGGGGCATTCAGAAAATGAATGGTATGGAATGGGGAGTTATGCGACTTTTAATTCAAAATTGCAATTTTACTCATCTTAGCAAAATTTACAAGGATTTATTTGGGCTAAAATATCAGGCTAGTTTTGGATTAAACTTTAAAAAACTTCCTAAATATAAAAAAATATTTTTAGGAAATAAAAATATTTTTTGATTAATTATACATCTTATCACCTTGTCCTTTGGAAACTCGTTTAATAGATCTAGAAAGTCCTCTACAAGTATAAATTCAATAACGGATGTGTTCTTGGAAATAAGAGTTTTTTGGTTGGGGGAATTGCATATTAATTTATTCATTCCATATACTTTCTATAAACAATAAATTTATTTAAATATTAAATGAAAGAAAATTTTTATACCTAATTTGTATTCACTAAAGTGGAATCTTACAATTTCCAAGATAATATCCCGCTTATTAGAAATAATATTCTTCCATCTATTATTCCTTTTTGTTCAACAACTTCGTCAGGTAAAAACAGCTAAGGTTTAAATTTAAGAGAAAGCTTTTGTAGGAATTTTGTTGTAAAATTTCTTTTAAAAAATTATTAATTCTTTATCATTGGAAGAACTCGCTCAATTAATATACCCTATCTTATTTATTCAGTAAGTAAATTACTATTGAATAAGGATTAAAAATTTTCATTTTTCTTTAGGGCTTCTTGATATCTAATTTCATTGGTATTTAATAAAAATTCTTCCAAAATTTTTCTGAAATACAAAGATCATATTTCAAATAAGAATACATCTCACTTATTTCTTTATAACTTGTATAATTTTTTGCTTCATAGAAATCAAAGGAAAAATATTAAAAATTGTATAAACCCAAATAAATATTGTGATAAAATTCCATGCTATTTCCCAGTACAAGCCTTCATAAGACTATTTGTCAAAATAATAAGAGGTTTATTAGAAGAAAATCATGCTTTCAATTACTATTTTTAGTGAAAATGCATATTAGTGAATTAGCGAGGAGGAAATATCGAACCCAAAGCCTTCTTTTTACAAAAACCCCTATTGAATTATATATTAAAACATTATATTGTCTAAAATCTATTATATATTTTTGTTTTCTTACTTATTTCACTTAAATAATCAAAAAAATGAAAGAACATGCCATTATGTGAATAATCAAAGTTAAAATCCACAAGAATTTGCAAATTAAATAATCTGTATAAGTGCTCATTTTAAATTTTATGAATCTCTACATTTATTGTATTCTCTGAGTAAATTGAATAATTCTTAGTAGTTATATCAAAAATAGGCCAAATGTAAGTATAGGTCCAATAAGTTATTATTGTGTATTAGATAAAAAATAAGAAACACCAAGTGCCAAATCCAAAAGGAATAGAAAAAAGGGATAATTATATTTAAAATTGTCAAAAACTTGATATGCAATTTTTTCATTTTTTGGCTTTAATTGAAAAAAATATGTTAATTTTTGTATACCTTATTTTTTTATTAGCCATTTTATGAAAAATTTCTTCCTAATTTTCGTCATCCTGTTTCAAATATTTTTTTATCTAAGAAGACTTTGTGTAAAGGGTTTTAACTGTGATTTTTTATCGCAATTGTGATACAACATCATAATAATAATATCTATAATATATATTACACAAGTAAAAGTAAATAAAAATCCCTGTTGCTTCATGTTAAAACATATATTTAATGGAATAAGTATTAATTGTAATTAAGTTACAATTAAATATAAATAACTCCATAATTCAAATTATTTTTATCTCATTTTGGGAAATGGATATTTTAATAAAACTTAAGATTTGCCTCTTTGCTTGCTTTTATTTTGCTTTGTTGAATTTTAAATTTTTTATTTCTTTTCATTACCATCTACCTGCACTTAAGATATACATGAGGCTAGATCATCTATTTTTTTCAAAAATATATAAGATTATAATAAGTTTGTATAATTTATATATTTACTAATATAGTCCTTTTTCTGAAGCTTGTACAATTTATATTTGATTCCGCTGCTTAAAAGACTGAATTTTTAAATTGCTTTGAAAATTAATTTTGGAAACTCCTTAATTTCTTCGTATTTTTATAATTTGTAACTAACTTATTTTATTTTTTACAATTTGTTGTATAAATCACCAGTCTTTCTGACCTTAGAGCTCTTTTTAATTACTTAAAAAGGATTATGATAATTTTTATCAGAAGAATCAGATTCGCTACTCTCAGATCCATCTTCATAAATGTGCTATTTACATAAATTGCATTGGTGTTTTTGTTAGATAAGACTTAATCTCTTTATATTAATGTCTTTTTTACTATGGGACATATTTTTGAGAATTGTACTTTATTTTATAATAGAATTTTTATTTCCTTTTATCCCCTGACTTGAAGTATTATTTTTATAGGAAGAACAATCTACATTTTTCCTAAAAACACTTAAATTTTCTTTGGGGTTGGTATTACAGGTTTAATTTCCATTTATAATGCTTGACAAGCTATCAGTAACTCGAGAACTATTAGCAGGAGCCTAGATTTAGTTAAAATTGAGTTATTATTCATTTTGCGAACCTTAAAAATAAGGACTTAGTCCGTTTGAATCATCCTAATCTAAAATACTCAGATGTTTGGTTTATATTCTCAACAAATTAGAATTTCTCTTTGTTTTTAATATACTAGAGTTAGATAATTAATGCTCAAATATTCGATTTATTTCCAGTTTTTTGGGAGAATTTTACTAACCCATTATCCTATCTAGTGGATTTTATAAGTTTGAAGATAAATGAACCTCAGATATATTTATTTCAGGACTATAGCTTTGATTATTACTATTCCTTTTTTCATTTAAATCGAATGAATTTCCTGTTTAATTTACGAAACTTGCATCTTGATATTCTACACTTTGGTTTAGGCATTTTGAATCTTATACAAATTTATTCATTGAGTGTTTAAAATTGTTAAGTTCAGTTGCCATATTTATTCGTTTATTTTGAGGAAAATGTTTATCATTATAAGTAAATGTACTTTCAGATTCAAATTCTGATTTCAAATTTTCTAAAGTTGGTGTATTGTCTCTAAGTCTAAAATTTTTTTTTTTTACATTTTATTTTAAATTTATAATATTTATAGAATAAATGTTTATATTATTTATTAATCACTAATATTTATTATAATTTAATTTTACTATAATTTACTTATACTATAATATTAATTATATTATTATATATATAGGATCATTTTATAGAAAATATTAGTAGTAAATATTAAAATCAAAATGATTATTTTTATAATTAGTTAAAATTTAAAAATATAACATATTTACCTAATTCTCAAACTAAGATTAATATAGTTTTCAAATTTTTAACAATTGAAAAGGTTTCTTTATTTTTTTTTTTAAATACATATATTTCATCCTTTAATAATAGATTTTATGTTAATTTTTTTATAATTATCTAAAACATTTAATCATCTCATCAATATTTTGATAAATAAATTTCAAGACATGTATTGATAAGTACAATATAAATTAATGCATAATTTTTTTATTATCATAAGAAAACACATATGACTATATAGAACAATATGTTTTATAAAAATAATATATCAATTCAAACCTTATTATTGTTCCATTAAACTCATATATAGGCTGTAAATTTAATAAATAAAACTTATATAAAATTAAAAATTTATAAATAATAATTTCATTTTAAAAAAATATATAAAAACTTTTCTATTAAAAGTATATCATATGGAAACCTTATCAATGTTAAATAATTTTACACCACGGGCATTCCTTAATTAAAATTTTATTTGTATTTATTTTTTTATGACAGTAAAATATATTTTATTAAGTCATTATGAAAGATGTATAAAATTTATTTTGGGTTTATAAACTAATAAGTCAGTGTAAAATTTATTAGGATATTTTTTAATATTGGCTCAAAAATATTATTTTAGAAAAAAGTCTATTATTAGAATTAATTTTAGTTAAATTAGCCATAACTAAATACCAGATTTTAGTTATGTATTGATATTAAATTAGAAAAATATATGCACAATTATTTATGTAATGATAGTTATGTATTAGTTGATAATCGGAGAAAGATTAATTTACAGGATGGGTAATTAATATATGCCTAATATTAAAACTCTAATATATTTATATTTAATTTAGAATTTATGTGAAAAATTTTACTGATAATTAGAAAGCATATACCATAAAAAATATAATGATTTCTTTACTTTTATATTTACTTTTTAATTATTTATTTATATATAAAAACAATGAATAAAATATATCATTTCTTGTTTATTTGGAGTATTATTTTGATTTAATATATTTTTGTCTAAAAAATGATATTTTTAAATATAAATTTCTATAAAAGGACTCAAATGATAAAGAATAGAAATATAAAAGTTATTTTTTAATTATTATGTTGAAACTTAAAGGTTTATAAATAGTTAGAATATTATGGTTAAGTTATGGTAAAACCATCAATATTAATATTATATTAGTCTTTATTACTGAAATAAATAAAATTGAACCATTGTAATTTTAAATCTTTTATTACATTATTTATTATTATTTAATCTTTCTAATCTTATTTTCCGAAAAAAGTTACTTTTTATAAAACTGAAGTATTATGTATATTTAAGATTTTTTTTCTTTTTCTATTTCTATGTCCATATAATTAATCATTTTTTTATATTTATTATTAGAACTTATGTTTCAAAATTTGAAAAATTTGTTTTACCAAAAGTAGAGTCTATTCTACATTTTTTTATACCAAACTCATCAAATATTAAATAAATTATTCTTATTTAAAAAATCTATTATTCAACTTTTTCTTTCGTATAAATAGCAAATATTATATTGCAACAAAGTAAAATATTTTCAAGCAAGCAAAATTTAATTATATTAAAAAGTTTGATAATAATATTTATATTTCTAAATTTTATGGTCAAAATTTAAAAATAAACAAATTGTACTCTATATTGGTATATTAGGCACATTATTAGTTTTTATTCTAATATTAAATGTATATAATCATAATAACTATATTTAATATCCCTATTTTGTATTTATAAATTTTATTTTTTAAATTAAAATAGTATATATTTCTTTAAAAAAATTAGATTTCAATTCTAAAATATGAGTGATTAAAGGAATTAAATAATAATTGTATTTATATATATATACAAAAATAAATATTTCTCCCATAATTTGTAATCAATAATAGTTAAATATGCATTGATGAATATATAGAATATCATTCTAAATAATTATTCTAATAAATTATTTATATAGTATTCATAATTACTATTAACAAAATAAAACTAAAGTCTAATATTTATATAATTATAAAATAATTTATTTTGACCAACATTCATATAGAATATTTGTATTTCTAAATGATAAATAATCAAGTTTGTATATATCTAAAAAAATTTCTAATTATTGTTTTGTAGTATTTAGAGTAAAATTAAGATTAAAATTATCATTAAAATATAATAGGTATAAACTTACAAAATAGTTTAATTATATAGTATGCATGCTATTAATCAGTATGATTTATAAATTTTAAATTTATTGGAGATAATGATAGGAGTATTTATTCTAAAGAAAAAAGGAACATTTATAAATTAATTAAAATCGCAATAATTATATTAATTTTTGTTAATATTAGATATAATTAATGCTACTGTTTGCATTTTTCTGTATAAATGTCAAGTAGATAGGTATACATTAAATAGATATAAATTTAATAATATGTTCAGGTTAAACATTTAAGAGATAATTTTATATTATGTGCATATTTATAAAATTATATTTTCTTTATAGTTATTCGCATTAGATATACCAATATAGGTTAATTGATTAGAGTAATATGGATAAATTATATTATTTTATATATTCTAATAAATAAATTTGTGGTATTTATAAAACAAAGACAATAAAAAATTTTATATTATTGGTTAATTTATATTTTTCTAATATACAATTATTAGAGTTTTTAATATAAAACCAATACATGTTAGTAAAATATAATGCTTTCTTTGTTAATTATAATATATGGGTTTCAATATGAAAAGAAATTTAATAAACAATCTAAATTATAAAATATTAAAAAAAAAAAAAAAATTTCATTAAAAAAAATAGAAAAAATTTGTAACTAACTATTTAAATGAATCCATCTAAAAAATTAAAAACACAAACCGCTTCTTCTTAATCATTAGAACAAGAATAGTAAATAAAAGTTTTGAATAAAGACTTCATTCCCGAATCTAAAGAAGTTCACAATTAATTATAAAATAAGTTTCCTGAACTATTTGAACATGTATAAAAATATTAAAAGGAAAACTAAGATAAAAAAGGATTTTAATGCTAATACTGTGATAGATATTTCTTTTAAAAATTCAATATGTATAAACACTAAAGGACTGTTCATTAAATCGAACCATATAAATGTTAAGATTGTAATTTAACTTTCTTCTCTCTTGATAGTTTACATTATCACAGAGAATAAGACCACAAAGGTCTTCCCAAATAATTAATAGAACCTCAAATTCCAGTTATTTTAGAACCAAAGTATAATGCCAAAAAAGCTTAGGAAAAGGAGAAAGCTAAGTAAGAAGACAAAAAATAAAAGCTTATAAACGCCAGCAACATGATGCAATTAAAATAATCCTTATAGAACTTTATAGAAATTTCTTAAACTTCTTCTATAACATTAGAAATTAATAAATAATAGTCTAAAACAGATGAAGAGTCAACAGAATTTTCTTAAAATTCCACATTAAAAGAAATCAGTGAATTTAACAAGTTAAAATAAATAAGATTAATGTCCACTAGTGATTCATCTACCGGAAATACTTCGTAATCGAATAATTAAAGCAGCAATGCAGATAACGCAAAATTGAATTTATTGCTATAAAATTTGAAAAGTCACTAATTTTATGGAAATCAAAACTAAATTTCTAATTAATTATTTGACTCTCAGAATAAATTAAATTAGAATTAATTAGAGTAAAATAAAAGAATAATAATACCATATTAAAATAATAATCTATAATATCAATAAAATTTGAGCGGATAGTTCCATTAAACTTATGAGTAGCTACTAGAATTAACATAATTGCAGCAAAAGTAATAATAATAACAGCAATTTCTTTAGTTTCAGTACTTACAACTTAATTAACCATTTTAATAAAATCCATAAAATTAACCATAACTATAGAGATTTTACAACTTTAATTGAGCTTTTTCCATAAAAAAATGCTCTTTTCTAATATTATATTTATAATAAAAGATATATTTTTATATATATATAAATATATTTAATGCATTTTATACTAAATTCACTACATTATTTATAAGAAAATTATTATGGTAAAACACATATTATAAAGAAATATTATAATAAATTTCTAAATAACTGTAAACAAACAATATACTTATTTTAATTAGAATTTATAATTTTTTTTTTTTTAGTATTACTCACCATATTAATATATTTTATCTGTTAAACAATTAAATTAATATTAGTGTCTTATCTCTTAGAATAAATTTAAATTGGTATACTTTTTTTTAATTATTTCTTTTTTCAGTGATTTATAATATATATTGGGATAAAATTTAAAATATAGATTATATAAATATTTTTTGTATTTTAATAATTTTAAGAAAAAAATCACAATAAATATTAATTATCATCTATTTCGATCGGAAAATTAGAGGGTCTTTTAATTTATTTTATAAATAATTTTTAAGATTAAATTTCTTAGAGAAAATTTAAGTTGGAAAAATTTATTTCTTTTTATTTTCTTCATTAGTTAATTTTACAATTTTGCTCCATGGCTAAGTCATTTTAGAAAATTCTTAAGCCTATAAAATATTAATGTGTATATATATATATTAATTTTTAAAAATTAATTTTATATATATTTATAAAAACAAAAATATATAAGAAACTAAATTAATTACAATTTCTAAGCTATGAGTTATTTATATTGCCTCATATATTATCTTTAGATGCTTTAAAAGATTACTCATTTGATCTTTCTTTTTTTATCCTTATAATATATTAATACTGGAGATTATAATCCAATTTTCTAGTAAACTTCCAAGAATTAACTTAGTTAGTCTACTGAACCTTACATTATTTTAAAAAATAAATAAGGAAAATAAAATTTAAAAATAAGATTAAAAAACTGAATTACTTTGTTATATATCAATACTATGAATATCTCCAATGATATTAAATTTTGTATAGCTATCACTCCAAAAAATTAAAATTCTAAATCTATTCATAGCATTTTCAGATAAAAACTCAGGCTATAATTTAGTTATTAATTTTGTAAATTCACTCCCCTCTACTAAACTTTTTAGCTCTTTTAGTTAAATATTTTAATCATATATTTCATCTTTTAAATTGAAAATCTAGTAAGAAAATAATTCGGTTATACTAATTTTATTGTGTGTATAATAAATTATTAATTTACATCAATCTATTATTATATGTTTGATCACTCTACTATTGTTATTCTTTATGAAATTAAAATTCTAAAAAAAGTAGAAGTTTAGGTCTTTTTATAATTTTCTTTTTTTAATCATCTTCCGTAGCTAAGTGTTCTTCTAACTCTTCAAAAGTTTTATCAAGTATTTCATTTATATCTGCTGTATATTTTTAGAATTCTTTTTCGTAATGATTGACATGGGTAAACTAAAGAGTTGTTGAATTTTTGAATAGAACAATAACATATCCACTTAATTAAATAAATATAAAAAAAAATTTACTTTTAAATTAAAATTTTTTCATTTTATTTCATACCTAAAATATATCAAAAGTAAGTACATAAAAATTTTGCCAATTAAAAAGGCATATTTCGAAATATCAAAATTGGAATCATGCTTGAATTCACTTTGAGCAGCCATATCAAAATAAAATCCTGTGAACCAAAAACTTTAAAGTTTTGAAGAATTTCAAAAAAATGTCTAAATAAAAACATTTAAGAGAGTGTATAAAAGCACCAAATTACAACACATAGCAAGCCTAATGAAAGTAAATTACTTATGTAACAAAAAATATTGGTATTATTCTATAAATTTACCACATAATGCGAGTCCTGGAATAATTCTAACTATGGATATTAGAAATTATCGCAGCCATTCGAAATGTTTAAACCAGCATAGGAATTAAAATAGCCTAAATGGAAGTGCAACAAACAATAAAAAGTATGACCCGTTTTATAAATGATCAATAAACAAAATATCCTGCATGGTTGTTGCATTATTAATTTTCTATGAGTCAATACTACTCCCAAGTTTAATATTTTTGGCTGTTATTAGTGAAACATTAGCTATTAATGCTATAACATATAGAACTTGCACAATAACTGAAAGCTTATTCACTTGCATATTTAACTCTAAAAGTAATTTTGCTATGTAAAACCCTATTGTAGAAATGTGGAAAAATAATAAAATCCAGTACCAGACATCTTTTATATTATCATAAATCCCTCCTTTTTTTCAATAAATACAAATTAAAAAAATTTTGCAAAACAATAATTAGCAACAAATAAATGGGTGAGTTACCGCTATAAACTCTTTTTTCTATAAAATTCCCTCTTCCATCCATTTCGATAAGTCCTATGAAGAAGTAATAAGAATTTTCCCAGTGATTTTTTATAGCAAATTTCAAAGAAATACTCTGGGTATAACTATCTATAAAATTACTTTGTTTGAGTATAGTTATTTATTTTTCTTTATCTGAATCATTTATAACTATCTGGTATAATTAATTGTACTTTTATTTATATCCTTATATTAAAAATCCAGGATCACTTTTTTTTTAAAAGTCCCATTGCATATGGAAGTTAAAGTTGAATCGCTAAGTATTTCAGTTGTATTACATACGGTAACAGGATCGAAATCCTTGATTCTTGATTATGAAATAGTTATATCCTGTAATATTTATAAAGGACTACCAAAATCACCAATCAAAATCGAAACAACATTTGTTTATAAATAATTATAAAATTAGTCTTGAGTGGTGATATCATAAAACTCATTAATGCGAAATAGCTTTGAATATTGAAAGAATTCAAAAACTTTATATTAAGAAAATATTTAATAATGAAATGCAATAAAAGGGAGCAAAATCACCATAAGTCCTGTTAAAATCTTCTCTGAAAGTGGACTAACCAGAATAGTTTTTATTAATTTAGATGTCCTTAGGCTTATAAATGCCATTATTTTATATGCGATTGAAATAATTTATTTATTTTTTAATAAAAGAAATTAAAAAATATTATATTTTGTAGCATTAGAAGATTATATTATATATTAATAAATTAATAATCAGAATATGATAATATACTACCGCTACAATTTATTCTTATAATTGAGTTCCTATAAGTAAAATAAATACATTTGCTTTTATATAATAAACTATATTATTTACTATATTTTATATACATAAATGGCATTTTATTTTAATTATTTTTTCATTATTTCCATTATATAATGTAATAAAACCAATTATTATATATAGTTTCCGGTATCAATATTGTTAAGAAATCAACTTGTTTCTTCTTTAATTTTGTCAAGGAGTGCTAGCTTGGCCTTTATACTATCTATATATAAATTATTAATTTTTTCCATATTTTCTAGATCTTGATCCTATTGCTAGCTTAATTCTTTCATTTGTGCTAAATTTTCTATTCTTTGAGCACTTTAGAGAACATAAGAATATTTCTAATTTATGTCCATATCTTCATCATCTATATACCTGTTCCAGTTTTCTTATTTAAAGTGCTATTCATTTTTAATTCGCATTTGTCTCAACTACTCAATATAATTATGGCTTTTGCTTGCTTATATTTTTTCATTTTTCTAGTTTTGGTTCTCTATGTATTCCTTTTATTTAAGAGAATCCTGACTAGAATATTGATTGTAAACGCTTTTATTTTATCTAACTTGAGAAGCATTTTCCTAAGAAACCCCTTAGTTTATGTTGAATAATTGATGCTGTTATTAGTTATTAGAGTTTTTGTCGTCTTTTTATTGTTAAGGTTGCAATGGGTCATTTTTTTTTTTAAATAGTATCTAAACATTTTTGGCTTTTGCTTTTTCGGCTCTTGACTTTTATTTTAAATGAAATTTCCAGACCTTGAGTCGCTTTCATTATTTACTGGACTTTGGAAGTTCATGGGCGTGTAAATATCTTTGACTAATTCTCCGTATTTTCTTCTTCTCTCCAAAAGCTGTTTTTTCTTTTCAAATTCTTTTATTTCCTTTTCCTTCATTTCTCTTTTCTCTTCTAATATGTGTTAGGTAAAGACTGATTTGACAGGTTTATAGAAATGATGCTTTTCGTGGGGAAATTCCGTTCCTTTTAAAATTCTTTCTTTTTAATTTTCCAAAAGTTTTAATCTCAAATTCTGATCGTGTTTTTTCGCATGGTCTTAGATTTCTTAAAAGTTGATCGGCTCATGCAATTTTCTTTTTTCTGCCAATTCTATTATTCAAAATGGAAGAATATATATGTAATATGTGTGTGTATGATACAATTTTTTTTATATTTACTTTGTTTTCTTCTTTCTAGTTCGGGCATCTCTACTTCCTATTTATATCTGTCTTCAAGATGATTTTAAATTCCCTTTTTCATTCTGATTTCCTTGATTGCCTGGTCTGATTTCTAATTAAATTCTCTTTTTTCTTGCCTTGCCCTTCTTTACTGCTCAATTTTATCTAAAATTTGCTTTTATTTGTCATCTAATAATTTTTATTTCAACTCTAGTTATTTCATTCGACTCACTTCTATTTGTTCGTTCATTTTTTACGCAATTAATAGACTTTCTTCTTTTCTTTTAAGATCCTTTTCCTTTCTTTCTAAATTCATTTTGTGAATTAAATTTTACGCACTTTTTTGCGCATCCTTGTTATTATAATGTATATCAAATCTTTTTTTGTATTGCGGAACATTCTAATCGTGTGATTCACTTACGATATTTTCTGATTTTTTTATATAAAGAAAATTATAATTAAATAAAAAATTTTGTTATACAAATGATTAATAGGCTGTACCTTGCAAATTATCAATTTCTAAGTCGATATCTTTCATTCTCTCCTCAAGTTCCTTTTTCTTTTGCTAATAAATTTTCAGTTTTTCTTAAGAAGTGGAACTAGAAGCGGAAAGCTATCTGGGTCTCATTTTACTGTGAACTGTCGAATTGGAGGGCGACTAATGGGCTTTTCTTACAGAATTTAAATTTCCAACTGATTTAGTTTTTGGATCAATTACGATCTTTTTTTGCTACCCTTTTTTATTGTCTTTGCTATTATTATTATCGTCATGACTTTCTTCAATATTTTCTACAATTACTCCACTATCCTTGTTTTCTTTTTAAGGGCCATTATTTTTAGTTTAGCTTTCTTCCAACTTTATAGTTTTGAGTTTCTAAAAATTATAAAAGCACTCCGAATTCTTTTTTGCAATTTCCTAAGGGGCCTGCTTTATAAATTAAAATATTTTTCTTTATGTAGACTAACTAAGTTCAGGTCCAGGCGCAACATTTGTTGATTATAATAAATCGCTAATTTAAGCGCCATCAAAATTTTAATCGCTTTCAATTACTTTTTCTACCTTGCTATAAAGTTGAGAGCTATTTTTTTCTTGGGTTTATTATATGTTTTAATCTTCCTATTCTGCATCATTTTGGTGTTCATTTTTTGATGAAATTTAAATATGATTATCTTTGAAATTTTAAAAGCTATCATTTTGCTTTTTCGCTATTTATGAAGGCGCAGCACTAATGAAATTTACTAATTTTCCTATTTAAGAACTATTTTGCTAGGCTTACTTATTGCTTTCATTTTCATTTTAGTGTCCTTCTTGTTCTTGTTGATACTATTGTGTATGCTCTTACTAGTTTTAATTATCTGTAACTTCATTTGCTTTCAATTCTTATTATACATTACTTTACTCTTAAAACGAACCATTTTAATCATTTACAGTTTATTTTATTTCCACCTCCATTTTACTATTACCTTCTTAAGACATAATTTTTTCTTTATTTAATTAATGAGAAATATTTTTAAAGATTTTAAATAAAGTGGTATGTTTTTTGTATTTTTTTGTTTTAATAGTATTAAGTGAATAGCTTCAAAACTAGGTAATCTTTCACATTAAATATTGCAAAATGAATGGAACTAAGTTTCAATTTATCTAAATTCATAAATAATAATAAAGTGCTACATATTAGTGAATAATTCAAGTTCAATATATATTTATTTAATTATAAAAATTTTTTTGATTAAATATAGTAGAATATTATTTGTGTATATATTATAAATTATATGTTTATTAAAAAGTAAAAAAAAAAAATATTCATTTGAATATCAAATTCCACATCCTTATATTTTGTCCTCATCTATATCTTCAAAATCAGTGATTTTTTGCGGATATTAATTATACTAATTGTAAGGAATTGTGCTTTTATTTGCATCTATCATATTCTTTTTAACACTCTAGGTTTCAAGACATTTATACATATCCTCTTATACTGGGACATAATCAATCGGATTGCTGTTAGATCTTTATATTCTTCGTGTAGTCGAAGTATGGGTGGCATTATTTTTGTTAGGTTGAGCATAATTAGCATATAAATTCGCGGCCATCCCCATTAAATAATCCTAAGCCTACTGCTTTCCCAAGAATTGATCATTCATTTAGTTTACATTTTTTTATTGCTGCTGTTGCTGGAACTATTCATATTATTCTTATTATTAATTATGAATATCTTCAAAGGGATTTAGATTGGGATCTAAAATTGATAGATCCATATTTCTAAATTAAATTAAATTAAATTAAATGTAGATAGATACATATATAATAATATTATTAAAATAAATATAATATTATTTTACCTGTCGTTTTTCTTTCTATCTCTTATTATTCTTTCTGGACTTCTATCCATATATTCATTCGTATGTGTATTCAATCTGATATCCGTTTTTCTATTTCCAGAATCCTCCTTATATTCCTTATAGAAATCTTTGTAAAAGGAGTAGGCATGATATACATCTTTCCACTTTTATTCATACAGCGAGTAAGAATTTATCAAAATATCATTTTTCCCTTCTAAATCCTAAACAGTTTGACTTAATTCGTCATTTTGCAACTAGAATGTTTTGTTCAATAACATTTCTCTGGCTAAATTTTTCCTTGATTCGTCTAGATTTGCCTCGGCTCTATATAATTAAAAATTGAAATAATAAATATAAAATATAACTGATATTTCTTTTTTTTACTTTTTTAATTTATCTTTTATCAGGTTTATGTTATTTTCCCCTCCCTGCTTTTGCAGCTGAATTTGAGTTGATCTTTTAGCATTTAAATCTTAAATTTAAAAAGCTCTCGTAAGATCTAATTGCTTAATAGCAAGTCCAGATTAGGTTTGCATTTAGCCATTTACTTAATTCGTTATCATACTCATATTCATATTAGTATTTTGAACTTTGTCTGGTAAAGGCGACATCATTGGAGACAGACAATTTTTTTCCATTTCTTCATAATCTAAATCATCATCATCGCTGTCACTTTATCCTCCATCCATAATTTTTTTATGTACTTTTTTTATTGATTTTCATTACTTAAGAAATTTTAAAAATTCAATTTATTTACAATTCATTAATATCAAAGCTGATTTATCCAAAGGATTTTCTTCTTCTTCCATCTATACTTAATTTTTAAAATTAACTTATATTTTGTCTTAATTGTGATTATTAAGTCCATTTATTTGGTTAAAATTTGTTTCATTATCGTTAAAGCTGGCATTTTACTACAATTGAGTTTATAAATGATTCTGGAGATTTAATTGCATCTAATTGTTACTGAAATGAGTATTATTTTTTCCAGGTAAATAATGCATAGATTTTTATTATATAAGTTGTTAAGTTATATCCTTAAAAGTATAATAGAAGTAAAAATAAACTTAAAAAATTCTATTTATGTTATATAATATTCTTACAAAATTGATTTTAGTCAGGTCCTCTTATGCCTTTCTTAGCTTTGATATTTCCTTTGCTTATTTAACTATAATGTAATTCAATCTTTCCTGTTCCTCGTGCATTAATATTGTTTATTCATTTAGACTTACAACTTGTCTAAATTTTACAACAACCCCACTAATATTTAATATTTAATACATAAGCATTTGCTAATTATTTTAATTTCATAGCACTATAAATATAGTGTTTGTTACCTGATTTAGTCATAAACAGGCTTTTCTTTTTCTAATTTATGAATCTCATCTTCCAATTCTCTATTCTTTTCTTTTTAACTATTTATTTGATAATTCATATCTTCTACTAATTCCTATTTTTGCCTCAAAGTTTCTTCATACATTTATTAGTAAATAAGTGATTTGCCTTGGGCCACATTTCTTTCCTCTGTTAACTTTTGAATGTTATTTGCCAAATTATTGTTTTCCTAAATTAATAGCAAAATCATATTTACTAGAAAAAATAGTTAGATTTATTATAATACCTCGTATAAAGAAGAAATAACTTTATTTAAGGCTTAGGTTTTTTTATCCACTTCATTTTAACTTGACTAAGTGCTTACTGAGTGTGGTTACTTTAGAGGAGAATTATTTTCATGTCTATCGGATCCTTTTCTATTTTGTTAAGGATTATTTTCCATAGCTAGCTATAATGCTTATTTATTCAGTCGAAGCATGTGCTGTAATTGCTCTACTTATTCTCTAAGTTGTTGATTTTCTTCTACCAGATATTAATTTTTTGATGACATAGTGATAAATTTATTGAAAAGAGAATAAAAATTTATGTTTATTTTTCAAATTTTTTTTTTATTTTTATAATAAGTGATTTAATTTTTATATTTAATAATTTAAGTAATAAAAACAAAATAAATAAAAGAAAGAAATTCTCATATCACATATAAAAGTATGTAGAAAATATAATTCTTTATTTTTATTTCCAATAAAAATTATTTTTAATTATATAAAATACGAAGAATTGTTTATCAAACTCTTCTAAAGTTTTTATCTTTTGCTAAATGTGAATTAATATTGATAAATTAATGGTTATTAACATGTTAACATTTTGCAAATTATTTTAATAATCTAATTATTTATAAATATTATCACTAACTCCCACTTATAATAATATATATAATCTAAATTAAAAATTATTTTATCAATTATTTTTTTAAGTTGCATTTTTTGTTTTTTGACTTTAATAAAATCCAATAATTTTGTTAAACTGTAATTTTCCATTTTCTATATGTTGTAGTTGGAAATATCCATTTCTATCAAAGGAAAATTTGTCTCCCACTTTAAAATCAGATTCTAAGTCCTTTAAACATATCAAGGAATTGTTGAAAACTTGTTTAGAGTTTTAATCTACATATTTGTTTATTTAATCCAAGGAAAACTAACTAGGGTTTTCGACTTTAAATAATTACTCGTACAATGTAACACTAATTCCTTATGAATCTTCCTATGACAACCAATGTAATTAACCCTTTATTTTTTTTCTTTCCTTTACATCTGTAGAAATTAAATCGGCAAAAACTCTGATTGATATTGAGCCATCAGGCTCCTGATTTTGTTCAATTTTTGTGCATTTAATAATTCCGAAATACTTCAAACAAACATTTTTATTAAGTTCTATTCCATAAAAGTCTTCAGTATTTCTTTAATCTTTTTCTCTGTTTTATTCTAAAAGAACATCTGATTGTTCTACGTAAATTTCTTTTTTCATTGTAATAAATTTCTAGTTGTTTTCTGAGGTAAAAATAATTTATGAAAAATTATCGTCTACATTGTTTAGGGTAAGTTTTACAGGATTTATAATAGCTATTGATTTTTAACTTTACTAAAAAAACAAAAATATTCAAATATAAATAAAAATTCGATAAGTAAATTTACTTCTTTTAAAAATTTTCTAAGACAATCCTATAATAGTTCAATTGGAATAATGTTTTCGTTTCCGGTTCTGGTTATATTAAGTAAATTAACAAACTATTTCAGTGCTTCTGGAACAGCCCCTCTACTTTGCAATCCTTTAATTGTTAATAACCTGGGATCATCCCACCCGGAAACTATCCCCTTTTCGACCAAAAATTTCATTTTTCTTTTAGACATAAAATTATGTGAAACATTTAGTCGAGAAAACTCGAAAACTTTAGGCTTGTATAAATCCAACTAATCTAAAAACCAATAATATAACTCCCTTCTAATTTCAAATTCTAAAGTGCACAGGGAATGCGTGACATCTTAAAATGAATCACATAACCCGTGTGTATAATCGTACAATGGGTAAATGCACCACTAGTCTTTAGTTTTCGGATGATAGTGATACTTTATCTTAATAAGATTTTATAGTTTTAATAGTTTTATTATTTTAATATATTAATACTCTGTATATCGGGGGATCTCTTAAAGTAGGATTGGGGTGTTCGTAATCGATTTTTGCCCGCAAAACATATTATCCCTCTTTATACTTTCCATTTTTCATATTTTCAAATAATTCAAGGTTTGTTTTTATATCTCTATCTCTGAATTTTAAAATAATTTTACATTCTATAATATGTACATATAATTTATGCATACCTGCAAGGACTAGGCTATTTTTAATTTCTGAAAGTGCTCATCTCCTCTGAAGTTTATTCGCAGACATAAGCTTTTCCTTTTTTATTAATTTAATTGCATATTCGTATAATTACTAAAAATAATCAGAACTGTAAGTAATTTCATAAGGTTCATATCCCATCCATCTTAAAATTATTAAAAGCATTAAATAAATTTACTTTATTATAGATTGCAATTACCTAACTGATTGAATTATATCATCGATATATTCTTATGATTCAGCTTCTGGATTAGTGTCGTCAAATCTAAGATAACATCTACCACCAAGTCGTAAGGCTGTTTCAAAATTCGCAACAATACTTTTGATATGTCCAAGATGTAAGTAACCGTTGGGTTCCGGAGGGAACCTTAATCTATAGGCATGTTTAAAAATATATATATAAGTTAACAGTATAAATCATAATTTTATTTACATAAGTTATCCGTTAGTTCTTTATAAATGAGCTTTATAAACTTCTTCAGAGTTATTTTCTAATTAAATATCTCTTCCTTTTAAATTTTTAATTTTATCCCATATTTTGGATTCCTGAAATTCTTCACCTGCTATTTCTTATTTTAGATTATTATTAATTTTTTATTACTATTATGGCTATTAATTTGATTTATTCTATTGGTTTTCATTTTATTTAAATATTTCTGGATTTTATAAAACATCTTCGATAATATTTTATACTGGTTCTCTCCTTAGCGAACAAAATTCAGGCTTCGAAAGTATGGTTTCCAAAATACTCTCTCCTGGGATATTATTATTATTTTTATTTATTTAATGTAATATTTATTATGCTAATCTTTCTTTCTTTTTTTCTGGAATTTATTGATACGCCTATATGAATTCTTCCCAATTAACTTTGCTGGCTTTTTTAAGCTAAATTTTTAGGTTTTACACTGCCATTTCTAATTCGTCATTCGAATTTATTCCTTCAGGATTTAGTATATGATTTTTAATTATGATATCATTATATTATTGGGTAGAATCACTTGATTGTTAAATAAGTCCAAATATTAGATTCGCAGTTTTTTTATCAATAATTTATTTTAAATCTAGGGTTTGTAGTTAATCTTATAATAAATTGTGGATCTTATTATTTTATTCTAATTAATTTAAAAATGTCTTCTTCACCTATCAAAATTAGGTAAATTTTATACGCAATAATAAACTTAGAAATATTTATTAATTATTTAAAAAACTATATATATTTATAATTTTAATAATTAATATATTACTCCCAAGTTCAAAAAATAATCTTTTTGCTGATTGGTCAAGTTATATCTTAATATTTTATTAATAGAAAACGTTTTATAATATCTTTGCTTTAATAAATAGTTCTGCATTTTTAGTTTTTATATAGAATAAATTGTTGAAATATATCTAATTAAATATGACCATTAGTTAACAATTAATTGCTTAATTATTATTAATATAAAAAATTATATATTATTATTATAAAGCATATTTCAACAGCAATAATGTAAAATTTATAAAAAAATGCGAAATAAATTAAATTTTTAATTTTTTTAAATATTGTTATTATAAATCGTAAATTAATATTTAGAATAAGTTATTTTTATTAGTTTAATATTTATATATCGATATCACTCATTTAATAGTAATTATAATTAATTTATTAATTAATTAGCTAGTTAGTTATACATATATATATAACATATTCACAGTTTTTTAAGAATAGAATCAACATTTATATAAGGAGCAATTTTATATTTTTCTTATACATATTTATAACCTAAAGTAAATCCACAAGCCGCTCTATGAATTTGAAAATTGGTTTTCGCTTTTTCAGCTTCTTTTTTTAATTCATTATAATCTTAAATGATCTGCCTTATTTATTGCTCGTCATTTGATCCAGCAAAATTTAGTTTTTCTATGTTTTCTTTTGCCAAATTTAACAAGCAAATCTTATATAACAGTTTATCTTCTGTTTTTTTCAGTGATTACGCCATTTCTTTTCTTAATTCATTTTCTAAATCTAAGACATATTACTCAGTATCTACTTTTTACTTAATTTATTTTTCATACTATTCCTAAACTAGTTATTCCCCTAATTTTTCAGCCAATCTTTCAGAGGCATCTTATTTGTTTATTCTCGGGATTGGTGATTTGTTTAAAGAGCTATGCATTTTTTCCATAAATGAGATTCTATATATACATTTATTATTCAGATGACTATTAAATTACTTAGAATTAGGCATTTTGAATATAAAGTCTTATTATCTGCAATATTATTAGTTTCTTTTACAGAATTTATTTAATTAATAATTTGTTAATGAAGCAAAAGGAACCTATATTTTCTAGATTCTTAATGCTATCATTATATTTTATGTATACATTTTATCAATTACTGAATTCATTTGATAAAATAAATATTACAGTATAATCAATAAAATAGTTTATTAATAATTAAAGTTGTTATTAACAAAGTATTAATTCTTGTATAAGCAATTACATCCTAAAATTAATACAAATTTAAATTAAATACTATATTACTAAGAAAATAAAAAACTATATAAGTACAATTTCATTAATTCAAACAATTAACATAAAGAGAATATGCAAATAGAACACTAATGCAACTGCTAAAGTAAACTAAATAAATATAAGCAAATATATCGAAATATATGATTTTTGAGTAATTCCAAGACTAATTTTTACTAAATCAAAAGTATAAGCTAATTATTAAAAAAAAATTTTATAACTGGTTCTAGACAATCTAATTATAATCATCTAAATGTAAAAAATTTTTTAATGAATAAATTATTTTAATATAGATATTTTATTATTATTATAGTAATAGACATTTTTAGTTTCCTGATATAATCTTAACTGAATATAGTTTCATTTTGTTTTATTAATATGTTGTTAATTTCCAAATGTATGAGAGTTATTTGAAGTAATGATAATACTATTGAAATAATAAATAAAATCATTATATAATAGAAGTTGGTAAACTATTTAATAACTAAGTTTTAGCCCTAATTGAGAAAAAATGCTTTACCTAATTTTTTACTTTTTATATTAATATTTATATTAGTAGTTGAATATTATATGCAATTACATACATTCATAACATTTATAAAAAAAAGTATTATATTGCTATATCATATATATAAATATAATAGACATACATAAATATATAATATATTTTTATTCATATTTTTTATAATAATATAATATCTTACAACTATTATAAATTTCATAAATAAACATAATCACAGCTTAATATCAATATTATTATCATTAAAAATAATTAATATTATTATAATTATAATATTCAAGATAAATTATATTAATAGTAAAAAAAAACAGAAAAATGAATAATTATTAAGGTAATCAAGAATAGATTCAGCAAAACTAACAATATGATGATGGCTCCAACGAAGATATATTCTATTCAGAAAACTCGCCCCTATCCGACCTCAACCAATTTTAGGAAGATGAAGTAGATCATATTGTATCACAAGGATAAATTTCTGTTCAGTAATCTAATTTGATGTAAAATTAAAATAATTAGACATAAATCTAAAATCGATAAAGAGAAGAAAATTAGTAAATAAATAACAGAGCTCTGTTTAAAGACCAGCATCTTAGGCTATTTGATCCTATTTTTAACTTGGATGAGATCCAAGGCTAAAATTTTCTATAGTCTATTAACAATGTAATTATATTATATTTGTTTAAATTTTTAATTCTGTTAGGAAAACAATTAAATATATAAAATAAAACAAAAAAGACACCCAGTCAGTAATAGAAAAAAGGAAAAGCTAATGAAAAGAAAACGAAAACTACTTAAAAAGAGAAAAAAAAACCAATCATTGATATTAATTCACCCGAGTTCAAAAGTTTGCCTCTAGAAGTGCAGCAAAAACAAATAGAATAGCAGTAGTATCGAAGTGTGAGAAAAAATTTTAGCAAAAATATATGGCATTTAATCAGACTCTATATGAGGAAAAAGCCCCATGTTTTAAAAACAATTTTTCGAATGCTTAACTACTAAAATATAGACATTGAGCATTTTAAGCAATATTGTCATGATGCCAAAATTTCGAGTATAAACGATTTTAAAAGTATTTTAGGGATTCCTCAGAAGAATGACAGCAAAAACTAGGAGGTAGAGCAATTTTCTGATCTAGTAAAATTTGAGGAAAAAAATGTTTTCTCCAAAATATTAAGAATAGTTACTTTTAAATTGTCACAAGAAGAATTGGTACAAATGGTTTTACAAAGCAGAATGCAATATAAATATCTATTTATTCGTATGAGGCATTACTTAATTAGTATTTTATTTGATGAGTAATTGTAAAAAGAAAATTAAACCTAATAAATAAACTATTGAGATTATTAATAATAAATAGCAATAGGAAGTTAGCATAATTATTATTGGAAAAAATTATTTTTTTACTTATTAAACGAAATAGTGCTTAAATTATAAAATAAATTTCGTATGTATATATAACCATAAAAGTATATTTAATAAGATAATAAAGTCGATAGAATTTCAATTTAATATAATTTGATTTACATAAAATTGTCATGAATATCACAAATATAATAAATTATACTACTATAAAAGCAGAATATTATATTTTTTATCTTATTTATAAATATAAAAACTATTAATTTTTAAATATAAACCCGAAAGATTTAATATACTATAACAATGTTTATATTATTATATTCCCATTTATTAGTAATGCTGTTCTTTTTCCCAGTTATATTTATATATGCATACATATTAACAAGTAAATAAGTAAATAAGTATAAAAGTATAAAGAAAAATTCGAGATAAAAATATTAATAATTTATTTAAAATAACTGTACATTATTAATAAACTAAAATATAATAAATATTTTCAATATTAGTAGATCAAATGTTATAAAATAAAAATAAAACTATTACCCAAAATACTATCAGAAAATTCAAACTGAAGTCTAAAAATAAATACCAAATTTTATTTGAGATAAAAAAAATAATCAGGTAAAATTTGGAGATTAATTTTCTGATACTTTTATTCTGTTCTTTATCGTACTAGTCAGTAATTTTATTAATAGACAATTAGATGGACTTAATTTTTAATAAATTACAATTGAATTCCTACTAAGTTTGAATAGAAAAAATATTTGATTTAACCAATAACCTTATTTATTCTAAATATATTCTCAGTATTTTCAAGTGTTAAACTTCTAACATATTTATTTAATAACCTTATTAATCTAACTCAAATATAATAAATAATCTACTATAATTTTGTTTTTTATACTTTGTTTAAAAAAAGCGGGAATTCCATATGATTTTTAAATATCTACTATTCATAAAGATATGAATAAAATATTTAATACTCATTCTTTTCGATATTTATTTTTTTGCATAAATTATATTTTATTTCTCAGTATTTCAATGAATGAAGAAAGAAAAAAAAACGAAAACAAAAAACTAAACAGAAGAAAGAAAAATGTTAAAAAAAAAACCCAAAAAGAAGTCCGCTATGCCACATTTCCCATGAAGAAAGGGAATTTTATCTGGAATAGAGTCTCTAAATTGAATAAACTACCCAACAAAAATAAAAAAGAACTAAATCCTAGTCAGATAACAATTAGTAAACACAATCTAAGAAAAGGAACTACCATTAAAAAATGAAAATTTAAGATGATTTTGACTATTATGATGGCAATTCAGATGATTTTTATGAAGATAAAATTGAATAAAGACATATTAAAAAAAAATTTTGAAAATAGATTTAAATAATAAGATGGGTAGTTAGCTATCATGTGATATGCATACATTTTGGAGGGAATTATAACTAGGTTAAGAATAAAATAGATAAAATATACTCGGTGGAAAGCCTACAAACAAAGAATATGAAATAAGTGGATCTGATAAAGAAATTATATATAAATCTAATAAAAAATCTCCAGGAAAAGAAGTTTTGGCGAATTATACGAATACTCGCAAAAATTTCATCAAAAATATGCAAAAGTAAATAATGAGGTATATAGATGATAATAAAAAATTGATAAAGTTTATTTTCAATAAATACTAAGTGTCCTATAAAGATTTTTTCAAAAAATTTACTATAAAAACCTAAATAAGCAATAATACTTAATTGATAGACCAATATTTTTCTTCCATTGATCAAAAAGATTCAGAATAAATATCAGCTTCTTAGTATAGAATGGAAAATTTAGAAAATGATTTCTAGAAAGATTTCAGCAAAGATATTCTCCGAAGATTTGCTTACAGATTTGTTAGATAAGAATACATTCCTTATCTATATACTATGTCTGCAATTTCTAACTCAAATAAAGAACTTTTTATCGAATTAAAGTAAAAAATGATTGATGATCTTACTCCATAGTTCAAAATTATAAGTCCTTGATATATTATCTGATTGATTAATTTAAATAGTAAAAAGAAAAAGTAATGCCTAATAGTTTAAATAATATAAAAGTCTACCTGTTTTAATTTAGTTTTATATATATATAATGAATCAGATTATTATGATTATAATGTATATTAAGTATTATAAAAATTATTCTTGTTATTTATCCTATATTACAAAAAAAAATCATTTTTTATGAAATTTGATTTACTTTCCTCTTTATATATTAAATTAATAGAGCTATTTTACTTTTAATGTAGTATAAAGGAAATATATTTTATAATAGGTCTGGCTAAAAATATAGTAATAAAAATATAAATTAAAAGATAAGTTGATAGAAAGAAATATAAATTATTTGTTTATTTATTATATTCGCATTATAATTATTAAGCTTTTCAGCTATGTTGGTATATATATATAAATTATAATAATTTCTAAACTTAAGATTAGAATCAAAAAATTATTAATTAATTAAAAATACAGTATCACAATATATAAAATGGTAAAATTGCCTACTATGAATAATGGATTATTATTAATCTATGATAGTTAATAGGTTTTTAAAACATATTTTTCTACATTTTCGGATATAGGAAGTTAAAATATTTCTCTTTTTTAATAGATTTATCTAAACAATACTGGAAACTCATTAATAAAATAATATTTAAGGATAGTCTTTATAATATTTATCTTAAATTAAAGAATTTTAATAAATAATAATACACCGTATAATTATTATTTAAATTATAAAATCGTTTTTTAGGTCTTATAATCAAAATAAAATGAAGAAAAATATTTCTCTAAAAAAAATATGTATTCTATATTTTTAACTATTGTGACAAATGAAAGATATTGATTATAACCGCTGGAATTACTTATTACAGATATACTATATATATTTTAGCAAAAATGGACTAAAAATCTATAAACAGCACAAAAAAAGAGGAAAAACAATAAAACTCCGAAAAAAAAATGTCTTAAAAAGGATAAAGTTATGATATCATTTAAAAAAAGCGAAAAACAAATATGAATTGCAACGATAGCTGTATAGAAACCATAAGTCCAGACCTAAAATTGGCAAAAAATTTAAAAAATGGGCACTTATAAACAAATCATAATGATGAATTAAAATAGAATATCAAATAGATAAATTAAAAAAATTAAAAAAATGAGTTATAGATTAAGCATACATAAAATAAGTAAAAGTAGAGTAATCCATAATAAATACAAATTGTAGAAATTCCGCCTTCACTTAGTAGCATAGAATTAACTGAGTATATTAATAATTTGAGCTATAAATTTGATATAAGCAGATTAGGTTTAAAAAATATGCATAGTTTAAAAAGAAATAGAAATGGAATGATAATTTAAAATCGTAGAAAAAAATAAACATAAAAGAATTATACTTCTACCCGTAAGAATTTTTATAAAAACAGCTAAAGATAAGTTATGAGTTATTTAAATGATAATTAAATATTCATACAGTAAATTTTTGAGACCTTAGATTAAAATTTGTCTTTTGAAAAATATAAAAGAGAGTTCACTATAAACAGAACAATTTAAAATATTGAAAGCTTATATGATTAGTATTTCTCCATAGGAATCAGAAAAGAATATGGATTTATTCAAGATTATAGCTATTAAATGCAAGATTTGATTTCAGATTTTGAAAATGATTTCATTTAATAAATTGTTCGCAGATTTGCCTTCCGCTTTTTTAGAAAGGAATTTTTTCCGTATTTATACAACGTTTCTTCTATATCAAGAGAGAATATATCAGTTTATAAAGAAATGAAAATTAATCTGTAATGGCTTCTATAATTAAATCTACCTTCATTAGATATGAAGAAAAAATGAGTAGGATAACATCTAAATCAAAAATAATAGCACAACAGAATTAAGATGTATATATATATATCATAATTAGAGAAGAAAAAAACGATGTCTTATATAATATTCAAAGTCTTTAATATAATAATTTTTTATATTTGAAATCCTCTATGTGAAAAATTAAAATATTACTATATTAATATATATATTATAAATATTGCAATATATATATATAATAATCTTGTATATGTATGAATTAATACATAATAAACACTAAAAATAGCTGATAAATAATAAATATTGGAAAACAAACTTCTGTCTATGTATTTTCTATTCAAACAGAAGAAATCACAGGCTTTTATATTATTTACAGTTAAATTCTATTCTGAGTTTGCTCGCCCTCTTTTTTATATAAGTGTGGTTAGTTTATTTATAGAATCATTTATCATATAAATAGAAAATAAAAAATGGAAGTTAATTCAGTAAATCCTAAGCTTTCATGTATACGATCTAATTGGAAATTTTTTATGAAAATTAAATTCTAATAACTTTTATAATTCAACTCATAAAATATATGTATTCCATGTCGAATAATATATTTATTTAGGAGGATATTTATCTATGAGGTAATTTTTAATAAATAAACAAAATTTCATATATTTTATGACTTAATAAAAGAGTTTATAATTGTAGCTTATATTTATATTAAATCTCCAATATTTAATTTTATGTAAGTTCTTATATTTGATTTGATTTTTTTATTAATTTATTTAAGGAAATCAGTATTATATTTAATATTAAAAATATAATATCATTTCGTTATATATATTCATCATATTGCTACATGATCACAATTATTAATTAGGAAATTCCAAATGAATATTTAAAAGAATTTTGTATAAAAAACCATGAAACTCATAATTCCTAAATTAACAATTAAAAAATCGAAATTGAGTTAAATTGTGTTTTATTACTATTATTTAATTTAAAATTTAATATAATATAAAATTAGTCGGATGAATTTAAGCAAAGCATATCTATTAGTATAATTGATTTTTATAAAAAAATTATTATTAAAATAATATAATTAATAATTCTAACTTTTTCTAAAATATGATATAACTACACAATTATGTAAATTTTATATATATTATTTTGACTATTTTATGAATATATTTAGTTAAGCTGATTGATATATATACGTAGGTCAAATGTATTCAATTAATATTATTCATCCTATTTTAGTATAGTTATTTTGATGAAAATCATTTAAGGTATATGAATGAAAAATTCATAAAACTAATGGAAATATTTTATAAAACTAAAATACATATTTATAGTAAAACAAATAATAGATTTCATTAGTCAATTAATATATAATTACTAATCAATAATTGTATTTTTATATGAGTTTTAGATGTTCTAATATTTATTAAAAAATTTTTGCAACGAAAATAAAATCATTTGAATTATTAATATGTTAATTAATTTATAAAATAATAATTTAAGATAATAACATAAAATTATTTATAAATCTATAGATAGATGCATATTATAACACAATTAATTAATTTTGCAAGGAGTGTATTTATTAATACTAGTATTAATTTTAGTATTTTAAATAAATTATAACATATATAAATTTACTAGGTTTAAAAAGAAATTATTAAAAAAATATATTGTAAGTATTTTAAGAACTAAACTATTTTAATTCTTGAAATTTATTTGTCATTTTTGATAAATAAAATGCTTTAAAAATAATTTTTTCCCAAAAAATAGACTGTAAATATTACATAATAAGTATATTAATCATAATTTTTTTTAAATTAGTAATTTGCCAAAATAAAAAAAAACTATGTATTCAAAAAATAATAAAATCACTAATCAAAATAGGAAGAAAAAAACAAAATAAAGCCAAATAATTTTTTTTTAAATTTATATTAATATATATTGTTATTTCAACAAAAATTTTTTTAAATATGTTATAATAATAACTAACACATTATATCGGTTTTTAAGGTTGCCTAATTGTTTTTAATAATAGAGTCTATTTTTCAAAAATTCATTCAATTATTTAACTTTTATATTATAGATAGTATTCCTATATAACACACATAATAAAATACTATAAAAAATATTTTAAAAATTAGCATAAATTCTCAGAAATTAATAAAAAAGAAATTTAATTTCACATAATTTCAGATTTTTATAAAAAAGAATATAAATTTAAAATTATATAATATGAAAATTATTTTTCTAAATTGCCTATAAATGATTTTAACTAAAGTTTAATATATAGTTTCTAAATTTTTAAGTTTTAATTTAACTACAGAGTGAATATTAAATTTTACTATTTATAATTACAGTATTTAAGCATTTTATAAAAACAGGTAATTAATAGAGAAAAAATAATAAATTAAAATTTTGACTTTTTTTTACAAAGTCTATAAATAAATTTTTAATATCACTAATATTTACAAATATCTCTATCTCTATATTAATATGAATTCTTGCAAAAAAATAGGTATTAATAAACAATAAAATAAATACATTTATTAGTATAAGTTAAAATATTAAAATGTGTTTTGGAATATGTAATCCCGTGAATAATAAACATGCTATACATCACGATGAATGTTGTGGTTGTGAAGGAAATCTGTGCTGCTGTATAGGATGCCTTTGTGCTAGTGCAACTTCTAATAATAGGGGTAATGGTTGTGATGATGATTGTGGTAAAATTTTGAAAATAATGAAAACCTTGATAATTTTCTTATTATTTACTATTAAAATGTATTCTAAAAGGAAAATGTTGTATAGGATGTATTACATGTGCTTGGTTGGGAGTAATATTTATTGCTCTATTGGCAGGAGTTTAAAGAATGTTTGAAGTTGCTTTTTCTTTTATTGCATTTATTTCAATTTTTGCCTGTCTTGGTCCTTTTATATATATGATAGTTGTTTATGGACAAGCCAGCAGTGATAGTGATTGCTCTGATGATTTGAAAAATAAATTATTAGTTTTAGGTAAAATAGTAATTTATAATTATTAAATATGCTTCATTCTATTTTTAACATAATAAATAAGGACTTTGCAATCTTGTAAACTTCATATTTTGTGTATATTTAATGTGCAGATATGGTGTTTATGACAATAAAATAGAGTATATTAGATACACAAGATTTACACAAATAATATGTCATATAATTAGTCGAGATCCTGTTGTGGTTTTCTATAGTTGCTATATGATATTTGCAACTGTATGGGCCATTCTATGTTTTAATGCCAATAGAACGTAAACCCACTTATTCATTATAAAACTTTAATCTAAATAATACCTATTATATATTTCAGTGACTGTGAAAGTAGAGTCATTACAGCTTATGATGTTAACCATATTCTTTTAATAATCTATATATGCATCTGCTTATTTATATTTGTCTTTTGTGCATGTGTAGAATCATACGATAATTCAGAGTATGATTATTAGCAGAAATAATTTTCAAGAAGTAAAACTTTTGATAACAGTAAAATGTAAGAAAATAAAAATAATTCGATTAATTGATTTATGTAAAAATTTAAAAAATCTTAGTAAGCCTAAAAGCACAAGATATAAATAAAGATTTCATGGATTTGGACCTTGGGGAGGAAAAAAGAATAAACATGCAAAACCATATGAAGATGTAATAGTTTAAAAGAATTTTTACTTACATAATTATTATTTTAAAATTCTATTTTATTAAAAAGAATAATGGAATTTAACCTTAGTACTTGCAATATAACCACAACTAAAGGTAATATGTGTAGCCATAATATAATCCAAACCCATAACCTTAACAGCCAGCTTATGTATAATAGCAACCTTAATATTATCCTTAGTAATAATAGCCCTAAATTTAAAATCAAATGGGTTAATAGCCTTAAATGAATAATAACAATTATCCTCCCTAATAAAATCCATATTAAGGAAATGATGCATATTAACAATAGTAAATGCACTAGAACTCTGGTAACTACAACTACCCCTCTTCTGATAGCTAAAAGTAATAAGCTAAGAAAGAAAAAAAAGGAGGCTTTGATGGGTTGAAAGAAAGGGCAAGCAAACTTTTTGGAATGTTTGGTGGATCCAAAAAAAAGAATAACCTCCTACTGCAGTTCCTAATAAACAACCTATGTAGCCCCCCTAATAGCAAGCTCCATACAACTAGCCGTAATATTATCCTCAACAATAATAGTAGTAGTAAAACCCTAATCCCTACGGATAAAATTATTGAATTTTAATATTAATATATTTATTTTTGTATTCATATATTATTCCTAATTACATTATTAAAAATGGAAACAATATATTAATAAAATAATATTATATATATTATATATATCTCATGTTTATAAATTATTAATTGATATATTGTGGAACTATTAATAATATCATATTAAATTTCGAGATTTACTACATACTATTAATAATGGATTATTCAAAATTGTTGTGATTAATTAATTTACCAATAAGTGAATAAAAACAAAAAAAAATAATATAAAATGAAAGAATTATAAAAATAAATTGGATTTAAGCACTCTTATACATAACCTAGCGAATCAACAACACATAATAATTCTTTCATTAATTTTAATTCAACAGGAAAAAATACCCCCTTACTTTAAAGTAAACAATTAAAAACCTAACCAGTCTTTTTAAAAAGGAATTCATTGAGATCTACCACAAATGAATTTTATCAGCCTAATAATAAGCTCGCTTGCGCTCCATTGAGCATATTTTAGTCAACTAAGTTTAAATTTTCTGAAAAAAATGAATTTTTACCCCACTTAAATTAAACTGAGTAGAGTTAGGGCCTTTCTTAATTCTATCCTTAAGAATTTTAGTCCTAACTTGACTCATTGGATAAAATATAACTAAAATAATTTATGATTAAAATGTTTATGAATGTTAGATATAATGTTAGATAAAGTAATAAAATATTGAATCTTAAGGCAAAGAAAAGAAAAGAAGAAAAGGAGTTTAATAGGTAAATGATATTTAATCCTGTAATAGAAATGGATTTTAAAACATACCTAATTCAAGAACTACAAAATATTGCAGATATTAGTTCTCATTATGACGAAAATCATCTGTCAGATTATAGAACTACAGTATTAATCTATACTCTACTTTTAATAATTTATAATTATTTTTTATTTAAATCAATATTTTTTTTTTTTCTAAAAAAGCCAATAAATACAAAGAAATATTGGCATCAATAATTTAAAATGAATCCTTTACATGAAGAATATATGTTTTATCATAAAAAAATGTAATAATAAGATGGATTCTCTAAAATAAAAAACCTTCTGGCTAAGGTTATTCTTTTAGAAAAATATAATTAGAATATGAAAAAATGTGGAATCAAAGATTAATTGAAATAACTAATAAGTTAGATCCTCATGAACTAAAATCATTGTATTTCGTTTTATAGGCAGGTGATTATATACATATATATTAATTACTTTGTTAAGTTTATTTTTAATTATTTTAAAAATATATAGGAGAAGCTAAATCTGATATAACTCGTCAATAACTATTAGATAATGCAGCAGCTTATTTGATGGAAAAAAAATGGATTTAGAATTGTTTTAAACCAAAGAAATAAAGGAGGCAACTAAAAGAATGGCAGCAACAGTGGAAGAAATGAAAAAACTTAGAATAAGTAAAAATAAAAACAAATCACAATTTATATCACCAAAATTCTCATTTAGCCACTCATAAGATTTAACAAGTTCAAATGATAAAAAGTTAAAAATATTTTATTTTATTTTTACTATTCTTTAAAAGAAAAAAATAAACAATTTATTATTTATCTATAATAGAGAAGATTAGTAGTATACGTTTAACGAATCTGCAATGAAATAACTTAAAAATTCTCCTAATCAAAGCTAGTGCTATTAAAATACTCAGCGGTCTGAAATAGATCCTATCGAAGAAGAGTAGGAGGATGAAGATGCAATTAGATCGTAAGAGAATATTTAAATTCCTCCGTTGTAACTTGAAAAAACAAATTAGGACTATAACAAAACCGCTGCCTATTCTAGTACAAGCCGATTTTTGTCCTAAGATTTCACAGAAAAACGACCAGAATTTGAGATTAAAAAAAGTTGGAAAATGGAGTTAAATCTTCGATAAATCTGCATTTATATGAAAAGAATAGTCGATAATCTTTTTTAAATGAATATTAATAACAATCAGAAAACAGGGCGATATTTTTCGAAGAAAAGAAAAAAAATGCAAGTGATAGATTGGAGGATTTTTGTATAAGAAAGCAAAGTCTTCCCGATGAATATGAACTACATTCTGGTTTAATAAATACGAAATAAATTGACTAAATATTTTAAGATATTAAAAGTGAAAAAACTAGAAATAGAGATGATTTACTTATCCATAATAATATAAGCAACAAGATAAATTTGAATACAGATGGTGATCTTGCTTCTCCTTAGAGAGAAAGTTTTATATTGAAAAGTCCTGGTGGCTCCCATATGAATAGTAGTAGCCAATTTTTTAGAGTAATTTTTTTATTTATTATTTTATATTTTCATTAATTTAATCTATATTAAAGACTCCATGTGAAACTCCAAAAAGAAATCAGTAACACAGAGATAGAGAAATGATATTATAGTAGAGAAAAGAAAGTTTTAATAATATTAAATAAATGCTGTAGTCAGAAAGTAAAGTCAATGATAAATATAAAAATGTTTAATCAAAAGTTTTATTTTCAATGTAAAACAGCTTTTAAAATTCAAAAGTATATTGATTATTTTATTCATAATTATTTTATTATTTTATTATTATTTTTTTTTACTCAAAGAGCTTTAAAGAATAGCAAGAAAATGACAGACAATCTATCGAAATTATTTTAAACTCTCATCAGAGAATGTCTTAACTGAATGCTTCAGATAAACGAAAATTATCCACAGTATTAAACCTTGATAACTTTTTGAAAAGTTAAAAAAAAACTAACTATTCTGATAGAATGAGAGATATTATATTACAATCAACGCTTCAGCAATACGATGATATATTAGGTGAAGAATAAGAATAATCATAAATTCTAAAAGATGATAATCTAGACGTATAAACTAAACTAATTTTATCAATTTTTGATATATTAATTGAATTAATTACATATTAAAAAATAGAATTCTCCTTCAAATGGAAAATAAAATAAGATTATAATAAGGAAATTTAGTCATTAGATAAATGGAGAAGAGTTTAATAGATCAAAAAAGGGCAGCATTTAAATAAATAAGCCTTATTCTTAAGTCAATAGTGATCATGAATTAGAGGATACTAATGAAGATTATGATGATGAAGATGAAGAAGATGTTGATAATACTTACATAAATGCTGCAGAATTAGAGCCAATAGTGACAAATAAAGCCATAACTGATATATAAAAAGACTCTATTAGTTTAGTATAAAAGTAATAATATGATAAAAATAATTGATTTAATTTATTTTCTTTTCTTTTTAAAAAGATTACAATTTTTGTCGCCTAATATTAATAAAAAATTGGTAAAATAATTGAAGATAAAAGAAGAAAAAAAAGGTGACTATAAAGACTGTAAGAAAGAACATTCTGTACAAACATGCATAAAAAAATGTGAAAAAATTTTATCCAAATGGGATAAATAATAGATTTCTACTTTTAATTATTCAAGAAAAGAGCTCAATGATAGAGTAAAATCCATAAGAAACTTTCGGTTTAGAGTAAAAAAAATTGAAAAATGAATAATTTAATTAATATTTCAATTACAACCCAATAAAATTATTTACTAAATATAAAACGATAATAATAAATATTTTATTTTAAATTTTAATTTTATATAATAATATCATTCTTCTTAAACTAAAAAGTCTTCTATTTCTTTTAAACAGAATTGCAAATTCTCTGCACCTTAATTTGTCATTTTATGCAATTTTCCAATTCCAGTTTTCATAAATTAAGAACACAAAGAAAAAAAGTATTTATCTTAATTGCTTCTAACGAAACTTATGGAGATACCTTTAGTTCCATTCCTTGAAGCTCTTCCACTTCTATGCAAAAACTCTAAAGGGTCAAGTGGAAGGTCATAATTAATAACAATATTTAATTAGCATATAGAGTGTCCTCTAGAAACCTAGTTGGTAATTAATATAGATTTTTCACTGTTAAGCGATTAAAAACTATTCAATGTGATATGATGAGGTTATCTTCTAACAACCTTAGTCTACTACTCTTCTTCGGCTATTACATAATAATTAAATGTTTAATAATACCAAATAATATAATCAAAAAATATAAAAATGACAAATAAATGTATAAGTAATTACTTTTTTAATCATACAGCGTGGCAAATTTTTATTGGAATTATTCATTCTTTTCAAGAAATTCTTCAATAAGTTTCACGTTAGCAGTTTAATTGCAAAAAATAATAATTTTTTATTTCAAATTTTTTCTTAAAGAGAGTATTTTTATTAGGAGTTCCAGCTTCTCTTTCGGTGTAGAATTGTCAGGAAATAAAAACCCGCATATTTGTATCGTGGAAGAAATAGAATAGCTTAAAGGCACATGGAGGAAACATTTAGCCTTCCTTTGCTTTTTGTAAAGCAAATTTTTACTGCCCCACAAAGGAACAGTACTGCTAAACTGAGCTAATCTGCAGTTTTCTTTCGTCATTTCTGTTATTTTATCCCACATTTGAGTAAACTGAGTATTTTCTTCGAAATGCTTGTCTTTTCTGTGGGCAATTTAAGAATCACACTCATCCAATATCAGATATGAAAGATTAGATAGATTGAAAAATGAATTTTAAATATAGGTTTCCAATTTTCTGGGAGTGGTTATTATGATATTTGGATCGTCTTTAAGAAATTTTTTATGATCTGCATCGAGAGAATTTCGAGAAAACATTTGCTACACTCTAACTATGGAATTGTTTTTCAAATTGGATGCAATATCTATAATTTCTTCATAGATTTGTGGAATCAGTAGATTATTAGGACTTAAAATTAAAAAAAAAGAGTCTTACTTTATTTCTGAATCTTTTTCACACTCCGACAATAGTTTTTCTATAATTCCTAACACGTATCCTAGGGTTTTTCCCGATCCCCCTTCATCTTGAAATATGATGTCTTAATTTTACATAATGTTTTAAAGGATTTTTATTTGCCCAGTATGCATATCAAATATTCCAGATTTTTTGCAAGCTTCTTTTAAATCATCATTAATATTTATGTCTTCAATTCTTTAATATGTTCTGTTATTTTGAGGGAGATTATCATTATGCTTTTGAAAAAGGGAAGAAGTATTATAGTCATTGTTTTTTGCCTAATTTTTGTAATCTTTTTATTGGGGCTGCTCTTTTTAGCTATCTAACTTTAAACAAGAAAAAATGTCATTTGTTTGGTTAGCATCATTAGCTTAATATTTTTCTAGTTCCTCTTTGCTGTTTTTATTATTTATATTTTATACTTCTTAAAGCTAAAATGAAATTTATTTTTTTTCTTTTTAATTATTATTTTCTAATTTTTAATTTAATTCTATCTATTAATCGTTTTAATTTTCGGAGCCTATGTAATTATTGTTTTACTGTTCTTTTTGAATTGAATTAGGATTTTAGTTTTATTAGTATTTTCTTGGGCTCTCTCTAATTTTTTTTAAATAGTGCCAGTGCCAGTATCGTCCTAATTATCACATGGTTTGGAATCCTCTTATTCTTCTTTTCTAATTTCAGTGTGATATTCCGTATTAATTCCACATTCTTTTTTTAAATTTATGTTTCATCTTCTTTTTATTTCTAACACATTTCATTAAATGAGGTTACAATACTATTTTACGAAGGCAAATATTTTTCTTCTTACTATATAGGAAGTGTAAAGGGCTAAATTAAGAAGTTTTAATTTTTAATCTGTCCTTTTTCATTTTATTTTTTCTTTGGAGACTGAGAAAGAGCTAGTAACTATTCTTCTGTGGTACCAGATTATTTAGGAGATGATTTATTCATAATGATATCTTTGTTATTTTCTACCGGTTAATCAGAATCCTCAGGATTAAGTACATGAGTACTTTTATTATTATATTATTTTAATTCATTTATTTCGGTTGAGAACAGGGATATTTTTTTAATGGAGATGTTCTTTAGATAATATCTAAGTAATAAAGTTGATTTTTAAATAAAATATTTTCTTAATATAATTTGCTTACTTCTTCTGGGGCTATTATACATGGAATTTTTCTATTCAGAAACCAAATTTATGTCTTCTTTGTTTTATGTTCTGGGAGATTAATTACTTTTGTTCTATACAGAATGAGGAATGTTGGTCGTTTTTGGACTTTGAAAAATAGGACTAAAAGATTCTATAATTTACTATAAATCTTTAAGTCTATGTTAGATCTAATTTGACATTTTATTGAATTCTTCATCTGATGGGTTTTTTTCACAAAATATAGTATACTGTGACATCATTTAGGCAATAGAACTATACACCCCCTAAATAAATAATAAATTTAAAAAATTTGCTAAATATAGTTTTATTAATTTATATACAAAATTTACATTTTAAATTAGGATAGAATTGTGAGGAGTCAAGCTACTAATAGGATTTTAACCTTTACTATTGGAGGAAGGAGTCATTTATGAGTCTAGATTTTTCATTAAGTTTTATATCTGCTATTTTTTATGATTTATTTTTATTTTTTTTATTTTTATTTTTTTTATTTTATTATTGATACTATTAGTACAAGATTAATAAATATATTAAGAAGGCGTTGATATTAAGTAAATATATTTAAAATTGATAAGTTTTAGCAAATTTTAATTTAAAGCAAAATATGATTTAAAAGCTATAGCTGATATACTCATATACTATATTTTATATTATACTTATTATGCATAAATTTATAAGAATTAAGTATTTGTAATTTAAATTACTTATAGACTTATTACTTATATAGTAGATTTTAATTGTAGACTTTTAATAATAAGTAGTATAAAGTGTTTATATTAAGCACTTATTAAGTAAGAGTAATAATTATTATTTAGGAAAACTATTAATTTGTCCAATTCGCAGTAATAAAGTGTTTTAAAAATAATTGCAATGTATAATTAATATGTTAATGCAAGATATATTACTAAAGACTTAAATTATAAAAATTTAATAAAATAAATAAATATATAATTTAATAAATATACCACATAAAATAACCAATAATGTAATCTGAAATATCTTCATTAGACATTAATAATTTAAAATTCTCTCTGAATTCTTTATGGGGACCCAAGCCTGAAGAAAAATTTGAGGAATTTGAAAACCTTCCTTTCATTCCCTTTACAAGATAAAAGCCCGTTTTAGCCCTTTTTAACACATAAGCCTATTAAGAAATGTTCCCCAAATAAGCCAGAAATATTGCTTAATAGCATTAAGCCAATTAATCTGCTTAAATGTAAATTTAAACTGACGAATTTAATTTAGTTGAAACTAAACTTAAAACTGCTCCCACCAATAACAGATTCTAAAAGAGAAATTATTATAAGAAATAAATTCCTTAAAAAAGGAAGAAGAACATAAGAAAATTTAGGAAAAAAAAGTCAAAAAGAAAAAACTTAAAAAAGCCACTGTTAATAACAGAGGAAACAGAAACATTGCTTTTAAAGACACCGTCCTTATTAAATCAAATTATGAAGTTTTAACTGAATTGGACAAAAACATTATTGCTAAAACAAAAGTCAAAAAAGTTGATATTACTGAAGTTTACAGAACAGGTTAACTTTAAGTACAAATCTTATAATTAATAAATTAAACAAGCAAACAATATAATCCATTAATATTTTTTAGGAATATAACTTCAATTACGACAGAATTAATGTTAAAACTGCCAAGGAAATGACCGGATTTTAAAGATACCCTCTGCTTGCAAACAGTAATGCCTAAAAGGATGAAAAAATTATGGAAATTTTGGAATAAACTGTAGAAGAATAATAAGAAGAAGAAGATGCTTACAGAAAAGATTAAATTAAAATAGCCAATAGAAAAAAAGCCAGACAAGAAGCTAAAAAGAAACTTAATCAATAAGACCAGGAATCTGACGGTGAAGAGGATGATGGACAAAAAGCAGGAGATGTTCCTCCTCCTAAAAACTAATAATAAGGTATATACTCATTTTACTTAAATGTTTAATTATTATTTTGAAATAATTTTTTATTTTTATAGTTTATATTTCTGATACTCTCTTAACTGCTTTAATGACTTTAAAAACCTCCGTTTTCCCTTGGGATATTTCTATCGTTAAGGATGGAAATCATTATATTATTGACAAATTCCACCCAGACTAATAATCTTATTTAGAATACTAAACAATGAATGAAAACACAGCTGGGTTAAATATTTTGCCTCTTGAAGAAGCTGAAGTTTAAAAAATATGTCTTGAATCTACTCAAAACTTAAAAACCTTCTAAAACTTAACCACTTAAGAAGGAGAAGTTTGGGATTATTCCGAAGAAAAAAATATCGTAAAATAATTTGTAATATTATGTAAATTAATCATTAACTTTTTCCTTAAAAAAGCTTGAAGGATTTACCGAAAAATCTGTGGCCTTCAGATATATTAAAGCTAACATTGACGACAAAATTATTGTTAACGTCAGAACTTAAATCGATGCTTATCAAACCAGCAGTAAAGGAGAATAAATTCCCATTCTTATCAGAACCCTCACTGAAAATTAACCTCTGAGAACTGACTGGAGAAAGCAACTTTAATTCTAACTCGGTTCATTAACTTCTTAATTATAAATCTTTAACTTGTGTCAAATGAACAAATGGGTCTTAGACATGTACATGTCCGGAGCAGAAAGACTTAAACTCGGTTTTATTTCCAGAAACATCAAAACCCCTGAAAACGCCACGAAACACACCATTCTCAAAGTCATGAGTTATACCTACGAAGATTTGAAATAAGAATTGAAAATTAAACCTGAAGAATGTTGGCAAGTTATTAAACACATCATCACCTACCTTAAAGAACAAAAAGACGGAAAATATATGTTACTTAAACAATCCTATGAAAACAATCTTAAAATTTACTATATTCCTGAAATCGATGATATGGATGAAGATGAAGACGAAGATGGAAACTTTGAGGACAATTTAGATGAAAATCAAGATGAATAATCAGATGATGAAGATGAAGAAAATTGAAAAAATATATATTTTATTAAATACTGACATTATAAACTGTTTTAGCTAAATTTTATCAAATATATTTAGATATTTAATATTGAAATTTGTAAAAACTTTTTTATTTTTAAATCAGACATTTAATGTTATTTAAATAATAATGATAATTAAAAGTATATATTTGTTTTTATAATATTATATTTCTAAATACTCTAATCGTAATTAAGTATTTTTAGCAAATTTAAAATGAAAATTTTTGTTCAGTTGTTAACTTTATAGACTGATTTATATTACTTATAAATATGTTGGATATATTATATTTTTTAGGTATTGCATGTGATAAATAAATCACTATTATTGTTATTAGGGCTGTTAAGGTTACTGTTGTTGTTAACTAGGCTATTATTATGGCTGTTAATGCTATTAAGTCCCATTTCCATTATTAGGATTTTATTCAGCAACTTACTACTAAGCCATTCTCTATTCTTAGTCTTCAAGTATATTTTTAAGTTCATTCATAACTTCATCTTCGTTATCAATTAAATATGATAATTTGTTAGGATCGTTAAATTAGGGAACGTTTTATTACTTCATAATCTGATTTATTTTAAAAATTTATTTTTTATTTCTTTTAAAATTTGTTATAAAGAAAAAAATATTACTTTTAATAGCTGATTTTGCTAAATTAATATATTTTCAATGAATTATGAGGGTTGAAGAGAATAAGCCATATAAGAATCTCTCTTGTATTTATGAGATTTAAGTCTTTCAAGATATTCCATGGATTTTTTATCAAGTTTTTTAATTTTTTAATTCAATTGCATAAAAGGGTGGATAACTGTCTCTTTTTTGTCATCAATAACAACTTTTTGAGATAAAAAAGGCATAATTTCCAAGCCAAAGGGATAGGGTACATCCACCTAAATATCGTATACTTTCACTTATGGAATGATGCTAATTTTGCAAAATAATCTTAAAAAAAGCCAAAAATTAATTCAAATCTAATTTACCTTAAATTTGTTCTTATAGTAATAGGGTCATCTACTTCTAATAAGTCTCTTAATCTTTGAGTAATAGTACCTATTTGCATCTTTTCACAGTTAAATATCTTTTTCATTAGTAATTATTATTATTTTTGGTTATATATATATAAAAATTTGTATATCAATAATTACTTCTTTCATTGCATCATCATTATTAATTTGATTCTTATTATCTCTATCTTATAAATTTTGCATTTTTATATATTCCCAAATAGATGCTAAAGCCTGGGCTCTTGTACAAATACTTACTCCAATAATATTAGCCAGGGATTTGTGCACCTATCATTTTTTAAAATAAGTTAAATTTGATATATAATTGTATATCGTAATATTATCCACTTACTTTATATTAAGGAGGATTATGGTGTATATGAAAATCAAGGCATATTTCAGTTTCTAAATTTCCTTCTCTTTTAATTACTATTGCATCAACATCTTGAGTATTTTCTTTTTTTTTCCACTTAAATAGAAATATATAATAATTCATTTGGACTCTTTTTTATATTATCATAAAAATGTTATTAAAATAATAATTACAGTTATTTTTGTTAATTAGGATATATGTCTGGATCAACACTAAGTTCTATAGACGAAAAGAAGGATGTAAATTTCTTTGTTCTATACTTTCCTACTAACTAATAAATATATTTATAAAAAATAAGGTTAATTTTTTTCTCGTTTAATAAATTTTTAAAATACTAAAATTATATTTAATATTTTTTACCTCAATATTATCAGTCAAGAGTTTACCTTCTAATTTTAACACCCAATGTGTAGGGTTTTCGAATGTTTATTTTCCTTCTTCAGTTTAAAATTAACTAGAGACGGCTATTCTCATTACATGCTTTAATTAAGGAATTGGCTTGGCAAATTGTTCTTGCATATCAAATCTTTTTCTTTTGATCATTTTATCAACTGTATTTTCATAATCTAATAACTTTTTCATTACATGCAGTTCAGGCGCTATTTTAAAAAGTTCTTCGTCAAAATCATATGCATTAGTTTTTTCATAAATTTATTATAACTATTATCTGGAAAGTAATATAAAATATTAAATAACATAAAATGTTCTTAAATTAGATAATAATTTCATTTATACCTTGCATCTTTCATTTATTCTTTTTACATTTGTTATTATTATATTCTTTATTAAACCTACTATTATTAATTTAAAACTTGTTATTGCCTTTGTTAGTTCTAATTTGGAACTTATTATTAATGAGGTTGGGGCTGGTTGGGCATTCTATAATTCTGGCTTTATTATGGTTACACATTTTGTTAAGGAATTCCTTGATTGGGTCTTGCGCCTTAGAAAGTTTATTATTAATATTAATTTTTCATTTTATTTAAGCAGTTTTCCCGGATTTATAATATAATTTGTTTAATATGCAATTTTATTAATTTATATTTAAATAAGGAGGTAGTGTATATGATTATAACATCTTATAGCGAAAATATGTAATCAGATTTATTAAATTATAGCAGAATGATTATATCTATAATAAATATTTATTAAAAAAGAGAATTATTTAATTTAAATAAAAACTATTGGTAATAAAATAGTAAAAATTGGATAACTAAATTTATAAAATAATGATTTCAAAAAACCCAGACTTTAAAGATTAACTTATATATAATAATTTTTATTAACACCATAAAAAAGTAATTTATATTATTTTATTTATTTCGCCACTCATATACATAAATTTTATATAATATGCATAAATTACTTTAAATAGTATGTAGGAGTATTTAAATTGTTAATTATAATATTAATAATGAGTTAAAAGCTATTTAAAGATTAATTCTTTCATTTTTAAATAATTAAATTAGATTCATATTTCTCTTTTTTAAGGTTTATTAACTGTGCAAAATCCGATTCTAACATGTCTATATATTTTATGTCCGAAATTTGGCTCGTTTATATTGTCAGGCTTTTAATAAATATAAGTTATTGTTCCTTTGGTATAATGTAATTTATCAGCATTTTCTTAAGTAAGTAATTTACTTTTACTAGGATATCCATATGATTTAGTTTATATTTATCCTGGTTTAACTGCTTATTTTTTATGATGAGAAAGTGTGGTGACAACTCTTTTAATCATTAGATAAATAACAATGCTACTTTTTAAAATGTTTTTCTGAACTATTATTTTAATTATAAACTAAATATTTTTACTTTACAGTATATTTTATATTGTTATTATTTTAATATATAACTAGGTATTTAATTTAATATTTATTTTTTATTATCGGTGAAAATTATAAAGAAAAATTAAAATGGATTAGATTAAATCAAAATTACTTATTTTATTAATTTATGACAAACTTTTTAAGCTTATTATATTATGAATTTATATTATAGTAAATTCCAAAAATTTATTTATGATAAAAAAGCGAAAATATTATAAATATAATAACTAATTATATAAATTTAATTCAATATTCATTTAATTAATTTAATTTAGTGGTATAAGGGATTAAGTAACTCACGGTAATGCCATTAATCAACTTAATAGACCAAAGGAAAAATTTAGTTATAATTAGAACGAGTGGATATTTATTTTAAAAAATTAAAACATATAAGAATGAAAGAAAACAATTGATAAAAGCCCCTTTGTTAAATATTAAAAATATCTTTGCAATCCCATAAGATTAACTGGTTGTCTAGGAAAATTTAAATAATTTAATTTATTTATTAGATTACATGTAAGTTATATTTAATTACAAATATGCATCCTAATATTGGAGCTATTATACATGCAAAGGGATCAGGAGCAAGTTAAAAAATAATTTCCTCATTGAGACCTCCTTAAATTATGGCATAATACACATTGACACACATTAAAATGGTGAATATCTGATAAATAAATAATATATAATATATATAGTAAATAAACTAATTTAAGTTTTTTAAATTTATATTACAATATCGAAAGCCATTAGAATGCTATGAATGTAAACCAAAACATATTTACTAGATTTAGTGGGTTTATGAGCGAAGAACTAATATCTATAAATGTCAAAGTATCTGAATATCTTATATAAAAACCTAAAAATATGAATTATGAATACATAATTAAATGAATATCACATAATAGCTATTATTTATACTTTTCAAATTTAGATGCTTAATATTTCTTTTCTATATCCATTTGCATTTTATCTCCTTTAATCAATTAAAGTCTTTTCAGTTATATAGTTCTTGAGTTTCTATAATTAGTAGCACCATCCCTTTATAAAAAGAATTAGGCTAATTTATATAATGTTATCTAACTTATAAGAAATTAATACTAGAAACTAAGAATCTCTGAATCTTTCAATGATAAAACCATCGATTCAAACATTTCATTACATTCTTCATCTACTTCTCCAAGTAAACTTATTTTGTTGTTTTCCAGCGAATTTTATATTGAGGGGTATAATTCATTAGCTGTGTTAAAAACATAAAGAGATAAATTAACTTCTAACTCATTTCTATCGACCTATTTGTCATAAATATCATATAGAAAATCTTTAAATTTCTAAGGATCACTATTTTCTAAAACTGTAACTACTTAATGACCCATCCCAGTGTAAATCTAGATATTAATTTTATGATAGATGACTTATTTAATAAAATGCTAAAATTTTACCTTTTGCTGTTAAGTTATTATCAAGTCTATTCTTATATTAAAATTGGAGAAAAAATTAATATTTTATTTTTAATTATATTCTACTAAGTTTTTAACACTTTCGTAGAAGTGTTTTTTTGTTGAACCCTAATCTATACATATGGCCAGCTTATTAAATTTTCTTATATATTTTTTTAAAGCTTATGAGTATTCTATTCTTTTCATTTCATCTAATAAATTATCCATTATATTTTATCTTTATTCTTGTATATTTTTTTCACTATTGATTGCAAAAAAAAGACATTCACAAAAAGGATCATTAGAACTTATATAATAGGGTCTTAAATATGATCCTGCTCCACCTTGATGTTAATAATGTAAGATATGATAAATAATAAGTAAACTATATTTTTAATTATAAAAATATATTACTTAAAGGAATTAGAAATGGAATGTTTATAAATAGGTAATTTTAATGTGATATTTTATAATTAAATATATCTAAAAAGCACAAACTGTAATCTTAAGATTTAGAGATTTTAATTTTCACGTAGTTATGATTGTCCATAATTCCCGAAGTTTTTCTAAATAATTTTGACTGAAAAAAATAGAATTTATAAAAAATATAAATAAAATTTAAATACAAAATAATATATTACAGTTTCATATTCTATCACAAAATTATATAGTTTTTTCCAAACAGATTTTCTTTTTCTATCAAACATATACCAATATATAGGATAACATAAAATAGCCATTATACACATAATAGCTATTTCATATGATTTCCATTTAGTTATTTTATTAAATTTCTATAAAAAATAAATATAAATCATAATAATACTAATTAAACTATAATAAATATACTGCCATGAATTTGTGATATTGATCTTAAATAATTAAGTATTCTGTTTCTAAAGGAGGCTCGGATGTCAAAAACCAATTATTAAACCTATTTTTATAAAATAATTTTGTTATTTCTATCATATTCATAATACTGAATTATTTATTGTTTTTTACAAAGTATTTTTTCCTGTTATTTATATTCTATGAACGTGATACAATATATCTGAAAAGGTAAATTAGTTAGATTTTCTCAAATAATCAGTTTTTAATTCCATTTCCAAATCAGTATTTTTAAATTGAAAATCATATGGTAGCTATTGAATTTTCTTTTTTTGGCCTTATAAATTAACCTAATTATATACCCAAATATGAAAAGCATAATAAAAATTAAAACTCCAAACAACCCAACTAAACTAGTCATCATATTCGTGTATACTTCCAGTGGGTTATTTAATAAAATTCTTTCAATTGTATTTTCTTCAATTTATAAAAATTTTTAATTTACTTAATTATATTAAAATTGAATAGTTATTTACTGTTATAACATTATTTAGGACTTGTATTTCCCGAGGTGGTAGAAAAGGCCTGTCTACTATTTTTTAAACATTATTTACAAATTCCATACATGCCTTCTTTATAGGTGGTAGCAGGGCATTCGACACAGATCCCGGGAAAAGTCTGTTGCTATCCTGCAGGACAAGCAGATCCAACTACAGCTAATTTAAACGAGATTAAATTAAAAACTCTTAAATGGATATTTGATATTACTTCCACTTGTTGCAAAGATATTTATTTTTATCTAGTCTAAAATTTGTTGAGGAATATTTCTTTGTCCTCTTGATACACTAATTTTTCCTGTATACTCCTAACTCATACTTCCCCCGTTCCAGTCTAATTAATTCAGTCTTATATTTCCTCCTTATCCTTCTCCACATCTTTGATTTTTACATGAATCTCCACCCTATGCAAACAATGACCCTTACCCTAAAACTCTCTTTTTATGTTAGTTTAGAAAACGATATATAAATTATAGATCAATTATTAAAAAAATTTAATTTATTTATACCTGACTTATTAATACAATTGATCCCCCAGAACCAGCTCCTCCACAATAGTTAACAGTAACCTACTTAAAATTCCACTCTCCATCAGGTCCTAAAGCTGGAGGCTTATCTTCACCATCTGTATAGGAATTAGAACCATTTACATTGATTTCACCATTTAATATGCTTTATTTTTATGTTACTATAACAACAACTCCACCTCCTCTAGCCTTATTTACTCCATTTTCAGGAACAGGTGTTATAAAACCACCCCCACTTCCTCCCAAAGTTGGTACATAATCATAGGGAAAAACTTCTTATAAATATTTTACTGTATTTGTGTTTTTCGCACATGTTACTGTTTTTTCTAAGAAATCTGTCAAATTTTTTGAAAAATTAGGAAGACCTAATCCCCCATAACCACCTAGTATTATTATAGTTATAATATATCAGTTATTAATTAATAAATTTATTATAAATTACCATGCAAACCACCAGAACCCATACATATTACATCTTAAGTAGTAAATGTAATCCCTTTACCCATTCCTGATAAGTCATAATAATTAATTATATAATTATGTGTTTTATTTATATTATTTCATACCTTCATTTTATTTGCAACTTAAACCCTTTGCACTAATTAGAGAAGATTTATCAATTTATATAAGATTAGAATAAATTCCTATTCTACCCCCGAATATTTAGCTACTTGATCCAATGTTTATATCTCCTTGAGATAAAATAAGAGTAGAAAAGCTGCTAAATAGAATCATTGAAAAGTATTATTATGGTTCTTAATCTTTAGGTATTTTCATATTGATCATTATTATCATTTTCATAGTAATGTAATCATAGTGATATTCAATAAATTTTTCATAAATATTGGCTTGTTGAGTCAGTAATATATCGTTATTTAAACAAAAAGTTTTTTTGAATTTAAAACTATATTGTTTAAGTTCAAATTATTAGTATTGTTATGGTAAAGTAACAGATAACCACACTCAATAACACTTTTTTCATCAAATTCAAAATTATCAGAATATAATTAACACTGGTTATAATCAATACTAGATTTAATATATCCTATTTTAAAAAAATTAATATTATTAAGAAATACTATTTAAATATATATACCTTATATTTTTGTATTTAAAGAGTTCGAAGTTAAAAGTAAATTTGCATCTAACTTTCCTCTATTTTAAATATATACATTTTAAAAACTAATATTATTCGCTGTTAAATCAATTAATTTGCAGTATATTGTAGATTCTATTATATTAATTTATGTATTTTTTTATATATCAATATCATTATCTACTTCCATATTTTCATCATCTTGGCATATAATAGTTGAATTTTAGAGTGTAAACTCTGTTTTTATAATATTTCTACACTTATTCATATAATCTTTCCACATTAGTTACCCAACATTTATTACAGAATTGCAAGTGAATTAATCTTATTCACCATCCCCAAATTATTAATTTCTTTTTATATAACTTAGTATTCTTGATTTTTTTGTTAAATTCTATTTGCATAATTTTCCCTACTAAATATTTTCTTTTGTTCATACTTCTATTTTATAAATCCGTATATTAAAAGTAAAAGAACTATTATGAATTTTTTCCTGTAAATCATCAATATTTTTGATTCAAATTTGTCTATTTATTAAATTAGATAATTTTTATGTTTGTTTTTCAAAAAAATTATACTAATTCTATTCCAATATTTTAATTTTAAGCTTAAAACTATTATATTAATGCTTTGTTTCTAACTTGTAATGATTAATAAGAATATTATGTTTTAATTAATAATCAATAAATTATTAAAGAATATCCGATCAACATAAAAAATCACAAATTAATTTATAATTATACGAAAATTGTATAATTTTTAATCTATATAAATTTAATTATGCAATAAAATTATTAAATTTGTAATTACTACCTAGTTAATTATAAATAAATTTTTAATTACTTATTAGTTAAAAAATAAAATAGAAAGTAATTTTATTAGAAATTACATTAATACCCTAAAAAATAATTTCAAAATAAACAATAATGAAATCAGAAAAAGATTACAATGAATTGAATGATAAATATAAAAAAAAGATCAAAGAATTTGCTTTATATAAAATACAGGCAATTGAAAAGGAAAATGAATTAGAAAAATAAGTTTAGTTATTGAAAAAGCAGGTATTTATTTATGATATAGCTATGATAAAGTATAAATTAATATTATATAGGTCAAATAAGGTGGAGGAAATTAATCAGTTCAGAATTCTGATAAAAATGCCCTTTGTAATACATTTTATACTATATGTAAAATTACTATTTTAATATTTTCATTTTATAGAGCTATAATAAGCACGCTAGTAGATGCAGGATTAAGAATAATCTATTTAAGAGCTTCTTAAATCACTTGCCTCTACAAAAGAAGAGCTAGAAAATGTGAAGTATCAAAACGAAGAGCTTAAAAATCCAATTTCTCAATTTAATTCTAGATAATCTTCAATGATACTGGATGATGATACTGATATAGAATAATTAAAAAAAAAATAGAATAGCAAAAAAAAAAGATTACAGGATTCGTTCAAATGAAAATATAGTTCATGGAGAAAATTGATAATTTATAAGACCAAAATGATGAATTAAACAAATAAATTTTAAATTTAAAATAGTAAGTAGATAAAAATTAAGGTATATTTTTATAATAAAATTAAATAAATAAAGTTAAAAACAAGTTTTATTTATTATTTATATGAACTAGATGTAATTTCTAACAGATCTTCTAATACAGAAGGTGATGAAAAAATGAAAGAATAATATGAAAAGCAAAAGAAAAAAATAGATTAATTAGTAAGGGATAAACTAGGTTATATTGATTAAATAGATTAGCTAAAGAATTAAATATAATAATTGGTAGAAAATCAAGAGAGTACAGAATAAAAACTAAAATGTAATTATATATTTTAAAATAATAATTATTATATTATTTTCTATTATAGAATAAGAAGTAGATATTTAATAATAAGATAATAATAAAAAAGAATAGTAAGATAATTAGAATTTATAATAATAGATAGATGCCTAGAAATAAAGTATAGAAAATTTGATTTAAGAAAAATTTAAATATATGGATGAGATAGAAAATCTAAAGAATACTATATAGGAATAGTAAAGCCAATAAATCGAATAGAAATAAGAAATAGAAAATAAATTCTAGCTAGAAATAGGTATATTTAATTATTTACTTGATTTATTCATACTTAATGAATTGCTAATTATAATTATAAATTATAGAGAATTTATAAAATAAGATTAAAGAATAAGATTAAAGTATGTAATAGATATAAAATGAAAAAGAATAATAAATAAAAGATTTACAAGGAGAAATATAGAAATTTCAGACATAAATTTCTTAATTAGAAAATGAAAAAAATTCTCTTTAAAATAACAATAAGGAAAGTTCTTAGAAATATGAATCTAATGAGATGTAGATGGAATAACAGAAAAAATAATTCCAGGAAGATATTAAGGAAAAGTAAGATTAATTATTAGCTATTAGTACAGAACTATAAGAAAAGGATAAGGAATATTCAACATTATAATAGGATCTATAAAATTAGATCTAAAATTTAAATTAAAAAATTGATGATTTATAAAAATGCAAAGAAGAACAAAATTAATAAAATATTTAAACAGAAAATGATTATAAAGATAAATTAAACTAAATATAGAAATAGATTACCGATTTGGAAAAATAAAATCAAGAATTAAAATAAGATAAGTAAGAATAAATTGAATTAATTTAAAATGAGAGATTATAAGAAATTAACAAAATATAAAGTGATAAAAATGAACTTGAAATTGAAATATAGCAGTTAAAATAATAAAATTAATTAAAAGAGCAGTAAAATAGTATTTCTAACCAACAAGGATAAGAAATTAAAGATTTATAATAATAATTAAATTAATTAGAATAAAAAATATAATCTCTAAATGATGAAAATTAAAAATTAAGAGATAACCAAAGTAAATCATAATCAGATATATCAAAGCTTTAGTAAAAGGATTAAGAAAATTAAAGAGCAATAGAATCTAAAAATCTAGAAATTTTAAATTTAGTTTAAGAAAGAAACTAATAGAACCAAACTATAGCTACTTTAAATTAAGAAAATAAAGATAAAATTTAATAAAAAAATACCCTTATTGAAAACCTTTAGTAGGAACTTCAGTAAGCTAATATGGTTTAGATGAGTAAAAGTGAAGAGTTAAGTAGTTAACAAAAATAATTAATTTATAATTTTGAAAGTACTATTGAAAAAATGTAGGCAGAGCTAGATATTTAAAAAATCAAAAAAGTACTTTAGAAAGGGAGATTAACAATTTGTAAAAATAAAATAAGGAATTATAAGAAGTGAAAAATGAAGAAAAAAGCAAATAAAACGTGAAAATTTAGAAATTATAATAGGAGTAATAATAAAATTAATAAAATAATGAATAATAATTAAACTCGGAAAGATAAAAATATTTAGAAATGTTAGAAGAAGTGTCTGAATCAAAGGAGTAGCTTACACTAAGGGAAGAAGAAAATTCAAAGTAAAATTTTTTAAATATGAAATATGTTTATGTATAACTTTAATAATTAATTATATTAATAATTAGATTGTAGATAAAAATAAAAAAGTTATAGGATCAAATAGACGAATACTAATATTCGTAAAGAGGAGAATAAGAAAAACATAATAACTAATCGCAATAATAGACGTATGAAATATAGAATTTAAAACTTGAACTTTAAGAAAAAGAAAATGAAATTCATTAAATCAAATTTGATATTTAAAAAGGATAAACAAGAGAACAAGATATGAAAGAATAGTTGGATTATTTAAAAAATTCAAATTAGGATTTATTAATTTAGTTATAAGAACTTAATTAGCAAAAAAGCAATTTACAATAAGAAAAAGGTGAAATTATAATTTTATTTTTATTTTATAATTAATTGTTTAAATTCCTATTATAATAATAGAATTATAAGGTAAGTAACAGAAGTTGAAAATGCAAGAATAAAATTTAGAATTAGAAAAATAATTAGAAAATTAATAGTAATAATATTAAAGAGAAATTAATATATTAAAAGAAGAGATAAGAAAATAAGGATAAAAAATAGTAAATTTGCAGAATGAAAATAAACAATAATTATAAAAGCAAGAATAAAATATTGGAAATATATCTCCTTTTGAAATTTCATACAAAGATTAGTATCTTATAGCCCAATAATAAATTACAAAACTGAAAGGAGAAATAGACAATTTAAATTAATTGTTGAACCAATAACACTCAAATACTTAAGATAATTATAATAATGAAATGCAAGATAAGAGGAAATAATATAAGGCTCAGAAAAGGCCTATCTCATATGGAGGATTAAATAGTGTAGACCATAAATCGTATAATAGTTCTATAACTGGTTCTCCTAAGACAAGGCATAGTTAAATTGACTACGATAGTTAGCAGATGTCTGGATAAAAGTAAAACTAATAGCTTTCCTAATAATAAGCGCATTATGAAAATAGAGAGGATATCATTAAATAGCAGGAGGACAAAATTGCTCAACTTGAGAATCAGAATTAAAAGTATTATGAATACTTACTTTCTTCTTTGTATATATTATTTATTAAAGTTTATAATTAATAATAATTAAATCAACTAGAAATAAATAATTAAAATTAATAACTTATCAATTTTTTATAAATAAATTAATATATTAATTATCATTATTAATTAAAATTTCGTTTTTTAGATTAGAAAATAAATTAATGATCAGAGAACAGTAGCTAAATATTGATAAAATTCATTTAAAAAACAAAGATGCTACCATAGATAAACATGAAGAATTATTATATTAATTGCAAGAGTAGCTTAATAATTTGGAACATTAAAATTAAATTTTGTAATAGTAAATTTAAGAAAAAGATGTACTCTAGTAGTAGTATTTATCAGATGTTATAAAGTAAATATTAAAGATATATATTTATTTGTAACTAAATTATATTTCTTTTAGTTTACAGAAAGGAAAAGAGTAGCTTTAGGGCAATTTAGACCTAGTTATATAAAGATTAGATAAATTAAAGAAGTTGTAATCTAGTGATGAATAATAATAAATTAAAGAAGAAGATATAAAATAAATTTTGAATCTTAAAAATGAATTATACAAGAAAAATAAATAGGTTTAAACTATGAAGACATTGATTTAAATAAAAATTCAAGAATTTGAATAAATTTAATAAGAAATACAAAACTAAAATGATAGATGAAAAATGTAGTTTATATGCAATTTGTAAGTAAATAAATAAACAAGTGAGTGAGTGAGTGAGTAAGTAAGTATAATAATAATAAATAAAAATTTTTCTTTTCTATTATGTATACACACTTTTATTATAAATATATAAATTTGCTTTATATTTTATAAACACTATATAATGTTATATTCAAAATATTTTTTTCTTCTTTTATTTAAATCAAATATTTTTCAGTTTTCATCACAATCTTCCCACTATTCTTCATTTTCATCATCTTCCCATTCCTCATCGTTATCAATTTAATTATTTTCTACATCTTTATTCTACTAATCAAAAAATTTTCACAATTTTTCATTCTCATTTTAATTTCATCCTTATTAGCTACATATCCATAATAAATTTCTATTGGTTCAATCGTTGTTTCAAGTGTTGTTAAAGAGCTTTTTTCAAAATTGCTTTGCTATATTATTTCTTCATATTTTTTCTTATTAATCTTAATTTAATCATCTTCTTCTTCCTCCTCATTGTTTTATTACTATTTTTATTAAATCTAATCTGAATTAGAATTTTTAAACTAGAGCCATGTATGCATCTTCCAAACCTAATCATCTTTTCCTAGAGCAAATCCAGACAATATTTAAAGTTCTGAAAATTCTTTTTCTTTTTCATTATCTCTATAAATTTAAAAGAACTAATTTCGCATTCATCATCGTCATCTCCCTAGCAAATATAAACAGTACAATTATTTATTAGTTATTTATATATTTTTTATAAAAATACAAATAAAATTGATGGTTATAAAGGATTTATTAGCTTTCCCTATTTAAATATGTTAATTTGCATAGAAAATGTATCAGGCAAAAATTCTACTTATTTCCCTCCAATTTTTAGTAATGTACTTTCTAAATTTTATTATAATTTTTCTTAAGCTAACTTTTCAATTTCTTGTTTACTCATATTTTTCTAAAATGAATTTATTAATCAATAATATAATGGTTGAATGAAATAATATATATATATGGAATTACAATATTTTCAGGATATTTTTCCATTTTGTATATATTAATATAATGATGATTTTTTTGTGAATATAAATTTAATATTATGAATACAGTTTAAAATTGTTAATCTACTCAATTTTATATTGTAGAGTAGTTTATTAAATAATTAACTAATAATAAATTGATTGCCTCAAATAAATATATTGAAGTTTTGTATTTAAAATCAAATTCTTAAATAAACATCAAGACTTATTAAAGTAAAATACTAAATAAAAAAAAAAATTTTTACATAGGATACTTTATAATTCATAATTATTATATATTATATGTCACATAGTAAATATAGTTAAAGTATAACGAATGTTTCAAAAAATTAAACATTTATTGATGAAAACAGTTACTTAGATAATAAATTAAATACAAGCTATTCTAAAAATAATGGATCAGATTATAAGAAAAGAGATAATTCTGTAAATTAATTATTGAGAAATATAGAAGAATCAGTGAAAAAATCATAATCATAATCAATGATTGATTAATAATAGTAGAGTTATTTAAATTAAACTCAAGAAATAAATTAACTTTCTCCATAAACTTTCAGAAAAAAATTGTATAATAATGAATTTGAAGCTTCATTATTATAGTAATTGCTTTCTACCCAACACATCTATTCTACTTAAAATTATAAAGTTATTTTTGAATATTTGCCTAACAGATTACGAGAACTAGAAGAGAGTTTATAAATTAGTAATTAAAATATCATTGAATTAAAAGATGGTATTGAATACCTTCTGTAAAAGGTAATTTTTATTTTAAATAATAAAATGACGAAAATTTTGACTCTTTCTAATTGAAAAGGAAAAAGAGTAAACAATTAATCATTATAACATGAAAAAATCTCTTGAACAAAAGAACTTATAGCAAGAAGTCAATATAGAAGAGTTACAATTTTAATTGAGTCAAAAAGCTTAATAATCAGTGAATTAAATGATAGTTTAAGTTCTAAATAATAGGAAATTATTAAAATGGTAAATTAAATGCATCAATCTTCTATTGCAGATAATAAAAACTATGATAATATATAAAAATATATGTTAAAAATAAAAGAATTAGAAATGAGACTGCATATGGAAGATAAAGAGCAATCATAGGTAGATATTATTATTATATTTTTTGTATATAAAATAAAAACGAATCTCTATAAAATAAGTTATAAATGGAGAATAAATAACTGAGGGAAGAAAAAAAATTGTTATTAATTCAATTAGAGGGAAATGATAAATAAACGATAGATTAAAAAAATAGATTGGAAAATTACTTAGCCTAAAAAAGAGACAATAATTCGGATTTTCAAAAAAATATAACAATTTATTAAGTGAAATTCAAATAATATAGGAATAGCTAAATTTGAAAATAGTAGGGATGTAAAAATTAGAAAAAATCATTATGGATAAAGATGGTGAATTATCTTAATTGAAATCAGCAGTAATCGATTTGGCCAGTATAGCAACTTCGAAAAATATTTAATAAACATTGTAGTAAATTGTGTAAAAATCATCTGCCAAATATACTAATAATAAGAATATATTTACTGATATAAGTCGCAATAATAGTAGTAGTAATATTTATGATTAATCAAATATGAGTGGGTATACCAGTGTCGGGGGTAAGATATACATAATATTCCCGTTCAATATTTCAATACTTTCATAGAAATTATATAAGAAACATTAGTAAAGTTTAAAAATAAAAATGACAAGGAGTGAAGTGAAATGATAAAATTTATTATTTTACTATACGTAAATATATTAGATGTTAAGATAATATGTATATTAAATGCATAAATTAATTATATAATCATAATTTTGGGATAGTTATTCCATATTCTTGTAAAATTTATTGAGTATGTTCTCCCTTTTTAGGTGAAGGAATTGTTTATTTAGATATTTCTGTATAATTAATACTAGAAAGTTTAGGATGAGGTCCAAACTATGTATTGTTATTCATTAAACTGTGTCTATTTTTCCATAAATTGGATTCTTTAGCCTCATCTATAGTTAAAACAGGAGTAACACAACAATCCAACCTTTTTACATATTAAAATACATTAAAAAATATAAAAAAAATGATTCTCTTACTTGCTAAAAATATCAGTCCATTCTTATCTTGTTTTAGTTCCGAATATTTTCTCAAAATGTGCTTGCATTTATGGCCATTTTTCCTTATCTATTTGACATTCACTATAAAGTTCATATTCTTCTTCAGTTAGTGGCAGTCCTTTCAAAAATCTATTATAAAAGTGAGACTCGATACTAAATAATTTAATTTTTATTTATTTTAATATTATTTAAACTAAAATTTTTATTAAATTACCATCCCACTGCCATGTATTATCCCCTATCTTTGCATTCGTAGCATCTGTAAAACGGAGCTCCTCCATCTAGGAAACTTTCACCTCTCACATTGGTAAGAAATCCTACTTTTCTAGCATTGTCTAAAAAACTTCCAAGATATCTACATAAAAATAAATAAAAATTAGAATTGTGATTGATTAATAGATAAATTTATTGATTGATTGACCAATTAATTTATTAATTAATTAAAAAAAAAAAAATAATTTTTTTAATATTAGAATTAAATTTATTATTTTTTTTTTTTTAAGTTGAAAATAATTAAATAATAAATCTTTTTTATATAATTACCCAACAGCTTCATGCATGGCCACATCAACAACCTATCCCTTTCCTGTTAAGTGTCTTTCTTATAGAGCAAGCAAAATTCCTATTACTCCATAGCTTCCTCCTCCAGCAAAATCTGCAAGGATATTCACAGGAAATTCAGGATTAGAACCATGTTTTCCGAATGTTGATAACATACCACTTTGTGAAAGATAGTTAAGATCATGCCCTCCCTAAAAAATTTCATTATTTTATATTTATTTAACATTTTAATTTTTTTTTATTACTAAATGTGAATATTCGCTATTTTATCCATATCCACTAACTCGACAGGTTATAAGTTTGGAGTTTTATTCTAGTAACTTATTAGGATCAAATCCTAATTTTTCTAAAATTCCAGGTCGATAGCAATCGATAAAAATGTCAGCTTTCATCAGCATTTTGTGCAAAATTGATTTGTCATTTTCCTTTTTAAGGTCCAAAACTACAATTTAATTAAAATTCTTATTCTTAAATATCCTAAAATATGTAGAATAAGGTGCTTACCGATTGATTTTTTCCCTCTATTCATATACTATTAGTCAGTAGGAATTCCGAATGATACTTCAGGCTTAGAAACAATTGTTACATCAGCCCCAAAATCTCTGAGAACCATTCCTGCGAAGACAGAAGGTGCTAATCCTTCTAACTCAACGACTTTGAGTCCTCTTAATGGGAGCATCATATTTTTATGTTAGTATTTTATTATTTTATTATATTTTGATTTAAAAATTTTTAATTATATTTGTGGTTTTACTTATAGCATTTGATTACATATTAAAATATAAGATGATGACATAAGCTCAGAAGAATCATTTGTTAAGTTTAATTACTTATTTTATTATATTGTAATATAAATAAATGAAAGAGAATTTTTTAATAACATATGATATAAATATATATTATATATATTTACAATTATGTCTATTTCATTAAATACATATACTTTATTAACATTATTTTAAAAATTATTAATCTCCTCACATTCATCCCAAACATCCACAACAACCAGATTTCGGTTTTTATAATTCCTATTGAAAGATAATATGTCACTTATAGTTTTTTTATTATTATATGTTTAGTTTTATTTAAATATTTAAATTACACCAATTTCTTTATTTAAATTATCTATTTTCTTTTAATTTTCTTGTTTTTATAAATTGTAGTCTTTAAGTCTTTGCTACATTTACTATTATTGTTATGTTTCTTTTTAATTGCATTTATTTATTTTTCTAATTCTTATTTTTCAACATCATATTTTATTTTTGTTTTTATTGAACAGCAATCTATTATTTAGAAATTAAAGAGTTATTTTAAGATTTTCTATTTCTTTTATATAGTTAATAAAAGGTACTTAGCTTTCACAGTCACCAATTTTTTATTCTAAAATAGGAATCTCTGCTTCATATGTTTGGGGATCTTCACAATCATCAATCGAGTCATTATATTAAACTTGAATTTACTCAATCATTTTATCTATAAGTTAAGGGTGGAATTCCTATAAAAAATCTATAAGGCATTCTGCCTTATTTGTTCCTACACCCATGTTATCATACTCTTGTAAAAACCTAAAATAATTTAAATTTACATTTAAATTAAGTGTGCATTTATTGAAATTAATACAATTCAAAGTCGCTCAAAAACATGTCTAAAGTAGAAAAAGAATAGCCCCCCTTTTCTAAGTTTAGTTTATTTTGAATTGGTTCAACCAGTTCTGAGAGCTGATCTTTATTTTATTGAACAGCTAATTCATCATTTTTTTTAAAGATTTCAACTTCAATTGCATTTATTTTCTAAATCAAGTCCATTTTATATCTTAAAAAATTATAATTTTTTCAATTTGAAAATTATATTAGTTAATTTATTCAATTTCTTACCTAGAATAGAATTCATTTTTTTCCCTAATACCAGCTATTTAATGAAATAAATGTAATGTACTTTCTCTTATATGTTTAAGAATGTTATATAAATCTTCAAATCTTCTCGAAATGTCGCTATAAATTTGAGGAACAGTGTATTAAAAATAGCATTAAATAAAAAAAATAATATCATTAAGTTAATAATTTTTTACTTAGCAAAATGAGTTTTCAACTATTCTTAAAATACCTCTAAAGCTGAATTATATCCGTTTATGCATTCATTTTTAATAATATAATTCCAGCACTGTTCGAAACTAATTTTGCAATTTTGCTAGTTTAGTTATTGGACTCCGTAAGCTAGTAGGTTAAATACCATTCTAGAATTTAGTGCTATCCCATTTATTTCTTTATATATTCCTTTAGTATTTATTTTTTCTTTCAACTGTTAAATTTCTTTCATGCTCGATTATTACTGATATTTACTAATTCCATAAGCTTCTCTATCTTTGAATTTTTTAATAAACTATTTAGTTATTTCTATTTTATGCTCTCTTGTCTTTTTTAATTTTGGGAAATAAAAAAATAAGTCAAATAGTATATTCATTAAATGAAAATGGTTTATTTTTTACAGAACTGGCCAAAATTTGTTCAAATTAATGATTGAGTTCTATGTTGGATCCTTAAACTGGGAAATCTTTGAAAATTACTGTTAATGAAGGTAAAAAATATTAGATTGCCAAATCTTATTCCCAATAAGAATTTCCACTGGATTTTTCTGCGCTATTATTATCAGTATGTATATGCTAGCATATTTCAGTCATCTTATACATTTTTTATATTGTTCCAAGTTCCAATCCTCTAATAAATTTTTCAACAGCATAATAAGTTTATTATTTTATAATTATACTTAAACAAGTTATTTTATTTAATTTAAATTATATACGCATCACTAAGGAACATGAGTTAACTGGCTAATAATGTACTAAGAGTAAAGTTTCGGGTATCTTAAATCGGATTTGAATGCTTGTCTTGAAAATCTTAGCAATTAATTACAAAAGTATATATATTATCTCTTTAATTATAAATTGGATTGGTATATATTGAACATCCTTATTATCCTTTCTAAAACTTTATTTTTAAGACAAAAATAAAATATTAAAAAAATTTTTGGCTTAAAAAATATTAACTTATATTTACTGAATTTGGCTGTTATATAAAAAAATTTAAAAATTCTTCTTTTTGTGCGGAATCAGAAGATGATACAACTAAAAATTAATACTTTCCGTTATATCTCTATAGTAATTCGAGAATATGGTAGTTAAATTCAAATCGCTAAATCTAACTATTAAATCGAATCAATTCCATGACTCCAGGCTCATCAACACCCTTATTCGTTATTTTTAAATTAATATATTTAACTTTTATATATTAATTGCTTATTTACAGGTAAAGGCTCATCTTTAAATGCATACTATTCATTGTCAGAAGTTGAAAAATCTAATTCAAAATCAATGAATCCCCCTTAATTGCCTTGCTAACCTCTAACTTAATTTATTCCTCTATTTTGCATTTATCCTTCCTATTACTCTTCGAATCCTTCATTTTTTTTTTGAAAAATTGTTGCTAGTAATATTCTGAATTATATTTAGAGTATGGATCTTGGTTCTAATAGTAATTATCTTTATCTTTTTTAATTGCATTTCCATTTTTGTCACTAAACATTTAAGTTAGATTATTATTTAAAAAATATAACAGTAATAAATTAAAGAATATTTCTTTTTTACAACATCATATTTTCTGTTGAAAAATTTCTGTAATGCATGTTTTTATTATCTATTTCGTCCAAGGATAGCTCTTATTCATCTGAAAATTACTATGAATTTTTTTCAAATTTTTCTTACCATCCGTTATTTTAATTATTTCTTCCCTAAATTTTTTGGTTTATCTAAGTTTCTTTTAACTTGCTGATTTGATCTTCTATAAAATATAAAAAGTGTTATCTAAAATAATACCAACTATAAAAATTTCAGATAAAAAGGAGAATAAATTTAAAATTCATTAATTTTACGAGTATAATAATGCGACTGATATGGATTTTGTCCTGTGGCAGGGGAATATGAACTTTATACAAAATTACTTCCTCCCAAATTACTCATACTTCTTGATATTTTACTTTCTCTTGAAAAATGTATTTAATTTTATTAATATTAATGAAAGTTTATTAATCACACTATTATCTCAAAAGACATATACTAATAGTTATGATAATAAAAAAGAAATTAAAATACTATTAGAAAATCTATATATAACGATATTATAACCAGGATACCAATAAAATTAATTATTTAATAAATAATAAAAAAATATATTTTTGATTAAATATATAGAAGGAATAAAGGAATAAGCATCACATATTCAATTTATACTGTATATATATATAAATTGATTGCAAAGAAATTGTATTAATATAAAATAAATTAAGAAATACCCAGTAGTATTTATTACAAACACTAGTAAATGAAATCACTCTATATCATTAATAAATTTTTATAAAATTAATATTTTTTTATTTATAAATGAATAATAAAAACTTATATTAATTTTTAACCACAAAATATTACAAATTTTATAAGCTATTTTATTTTTCATTAGTTCTCTCTTATTCCTTCGTTATAAAAAATAAACATTGGTTAATACTCTAAATTACGCGTACAATTAAAAAAAGTTATTAAATTACATAGAAAAGTACTTTATATATGGACGAAAGTTCATAAGACAATAGTTATAATCAAAATGTTCCTGATACTATTCCTGAAGAATAAAAAGAATTGGAAACAGAAATGACATAAGATAAAATTATAGACTAATCATAAGACGGGTAATACGATTTTTAGTCTGATATATTACAATAAGGTTAAGATGTAGAAATTAATAAAACTCTAGTATAATAATAATAATTAAAAAATGATCCTCCTAAAGCAAAAAATAATATTCAAATGCCAATGATTGTAGAACACATAACTTAAGACTACAAATTTCATAGAATTGAAAGTTTAAACAATTCTAGCAGAGGTTCAAGTCCTAAAAATTAATATTTGGACAGTCCTATAATATAAATGTAAGATTAAATCCAGCAAAATCCTGACAGTATTGATTCAAAAATAGAATAAAGAGAGTCTTAAATAGATAATTCAAATATTAATAATGAAATGCAAAACAGTTCAATGAAGCCTATAGTGTAACCCCTTTAGGTTTTGAAACCACAAAACTAAAGCGAATAATAAAAGGAATATAAGAGACAGCTAGATTTAAAGAAACCGAAACTTATAAATGGGCAAATTCAATCTTCGGTACCAATATTATCGTATAAGGCAGAAATTATTTGGGATCCTCAGCCAACGATCCCTGATTTTTATATTAATCCTTTGAAAAACATATAGAATTTGTCAAAAAGTTATAGTTAAGTAAGTAAAAAATTGCATTTAAATGGTAAAATTATTTGGAAAAATTTTTTTAAAAATTAATTAGAAAAGTATGCCAAAAATGAAGTAAAACATGGTAATGACTTAAGAACAGCTATAAAAAAATATTTAAATTCCATTTGTAAATTTGGAAAAGAATAATTATGTTTAAGATATCTAAAATAGAAAATAATACTACGGTACTTTAAAATCAGAAAGTAATTCCCTGCCATTATGTTAGCAATTACAACAAATATGTAAATAAAATGAATCAAATAAACTATTTTATATTATTTAAATTTAAATATTTTAAGCGAAACCTCCATTAAAAAGAACAAGAATGCATAAAACTAAGTTTAAAATCGCTAAAAGTTCTAAAAATATCAAATAAATATAATAAGTTTGTATATAGTATATAAATGAAAATAAAAAATTCATTAATACTGAAATAGTAAAATTACCTGAATATGAAAGAAGTGCTCCGTTTTTGCCCTCAACATTAGAATTTGCAGATCAATTATTGGAAGATAAACAACACTTTAAAGAAAAATATGGCTTCGAAGAAAAAAATTTAAGAAAAAATAAATGTATATTGGAATCAGTAAAATAAACATGTATTTCAATGAAATTAAATTAAATAAATAAATTATCTTTATCTAGGTAGTTTTAACGAGATTAGATAAAAGAGAAACTTAACGATAGAAGGCTAGAGATATGAAAAAACCATTTTAAATAGGGGAAATATCCAATGCTGAAGAAATAATAAAAATATAGTAGAATCAACTAAATGAAGAGTTGCAGAACTTTTAAAATGCATAAAAATAATTTCAAAGTTTTTCAAATGCGGAAGGAACAAAACTTTCTTAGTAGAATTTCTCCACGTTCAACAACTACCGAGATTTAAAGGCATTAGAAAAATAATAGACAGAAAAAAAAAACATGGTGATGGGAACAAACAGTAAGAAAAGACCAAGTACTCACGGGAGTAGAAAAAGTAGTGCAAGATCCTAACCTAATTTACCAAAAATAATATAAACAGGAATTAATTGAATTTCAACATTTTATATCACCTATATTATTATTATATATTTTAAATAAATATATACAATTAAAATTATTAAAGTATTTTACATTTCTGTGTATAATTTATAAAATTTGTAACTTTAAATATTTTAATATTGTTAAAGAAACTTAAAATAATTTTTTAATTAAAAAATTTAGAAAAATTGAAAAAAATATATATTAAATTCTAATTTTAAAATATATTTTTTTTTTTATATATAATCTTATTCTTCATTTTTCTTTATAGAAGAAATATATTAAGTTATATTTTATCATGTTATTGGGATATAAATAAGGTTTTATCAGAATTATTATAAAAGAATAATAATATACAGGAGAACTATTGTTATATTAATTACAATATCGTTTTTAGCTACAAATGGATTTGAATAGGAATTATTTATTATTAAATTAAAACAGCAAATCGATTTTTCTTTATAGGAATCAGACATTATCAGATCTGAGATATTATATTAAAGCTATTTAAAACTAAATTAATATAATAAATAAAGAAATAAGATTAAAACAATAAAACTAAATAAAAAAAAGAAATTAGAAAATAAAAATAAGCAAAATTTATAATAAAAAAAATAATAACAAATCAATATAAAATGCAGAGAGTTTTGAGATGTACTTTTGATGAATAGGTTGAAGTAATGAAGAACAATAGGAATATTAGAAACATGTCAGTTATAGCACATGTCGACCATGGAAAATCAACTCTTACCGACTCTCTTTTACAAAGAGCTGGAATTTTATCAGAAAAATAAGCGGGAAACACAATAGCTACGAACACCTTAAAATAAGAATAGGAGAAAGGAATTACAATAAAATCAACAGGAGTTTCGATGTGTTATGAACGATAAGTAATGGAATAAAAGGAGGAAACTAAAGAATACGATGAATAGGTAACGACCTAGAGATATCTGTTCAATCTAATAGATAGTCCAGGACATGTTGATTTTTCTAGTGAAGTTACATCTGCTTTAAGAGTAACAGACGGAGCTCTAGTAATCGTAGATGCTATAGAAGGAGTTTGTGTGCAAACAGAAACCGTTTTAAGATAAGCGTGCAGTGAAAGAATTTAGAGTGCTTTGGTTATAAATAAGTTAGATAGAATGATTTTAGAAAAGCAACTCGATGGAGAAAGTATTTACAAGCAGTGTGTCAGGACCATAATGAATGTGAACCAAATTTTAGAAACTTACTTGCCTTCTGTTTTGCAAAACTGCACTGTCGATGTCGTTTAGGGAAACGTAGCTTTCGCGGCAGGGAAAGAGTGCTGGGCTTTCACTATACCTTAAATAGCTGAGAGATTGGGTAAAAAGTTGAAAATCAAGTCTAGTATTTTGGCTTAGAAACTGTGGGGAGACCACTTCTACGATCGAGAAAAGAAAAAATTCTCCACAACGCCTTATAATGAAAAAGGAGAAAAGTTGAAAAGAGGGTTTGTTTAGTTTGTTATAGATCCGATCATAGAACTACACTCCTAAATCATGATAAAGGATAATCTTCAATATGGATTAGATTTTGCAGCGAAGCAAGACATTAAATTGACTAGTGAAGAGAGCAAGGAGCAGAAGAAGGCACTTTTAAAATTAGTTATGAGTCGATGGATGAATGCTGGAGAAACTCTTTTCGCGATGATGGTAGATCACTTACCTTCGCCGTACGAAGCTATGTAATACAGAACTGAAATATTGTACGAAGGACCCATGGATGACCCCATAGCCACTGCGATGAAAAAAAGCGACCCCGATGGACCGATGCTTATGTATGTTTCAAAGATGGTGCCCAATAAAGATTTTTCTAAATTCTATGCATTCGGCAGAGTTTTCTCAGGAACTCTAAGAGAAGGACAGAAGGTCCAAATCATGGGTCCCAACTATTAGGCAGGATTGAAAGAAGATGTGTATTTCAAAAATCTGCCCACTCCTGTCATTATGATGGGAAAAACGTAGGAAAATATATCTTAAGTATAAGCTGGAAATACGTGTGCTCTCCTCGGAATTGATAAGTACCTTCTAAAAACGGGAACCATAGCGGAACACCCTTAAAGCTACCCCATAAAATCTATGCAGTATTCTGTCTCTCCTATCGTAAGGGTCGCTGTCAAGGCCAAGCATTCTACAGATTTGGTGAAACTAATAAATGGGCTTAAAAAACTGTCCAAGTATGACAATTTAGTCTAAGTAAGTATTGACGAAAATACAGGATAACATATAGTGGCAGGTTCTGGAGAATTGCACATTGAAGTCTGCCTGAACTTATTAGAAACTGAGTTCGCCAATTGCGAAATATCGTTTTCGGATCCGATAGTAAGCTACAAAGAAACCATTTTGAATAAATCTGCCCAGGGACTATCGAAATCAAGTAATGGACACAACCGAATATGGGGAACCGTTGAACCTATAGACATGAAGCTATGTGATTTAATAGAAAATAATACAGTTTCCCTGAGTAAAACAGGCACAACAGCTCATAAAGATATGACAGAAACACTAGTTTAGGAATTCGACTGGGACAGAGACCACATTAAAAAAATATGGACCTTTGGTCCTTTGCCCAATGACGCCAACGCCATAGTTGACACCTGTAGTTAAGTTCAGGGTCTCAATTTTATAAAGGATTCTATCGTTTAAGCATTCAGATGCTCCACTTAGGAAGGTGTACTGACTGAAGAATAGGTCAGAGGAGTCAGAGTAAATATAGAAGATGCGAAAATCCACTCTGATAATGCGCACAGAGGAATGGGGTAGATTCTTCCGATGGCTAGATCATTGATATACGGAAATTGCCTAGAAGCCACGCCATCTTTAATGGAACCAATATTCAAATGCGACATTAGTGTTCCTCAAGAAATTAAAAATTAAGTTTATAATCTACTCAACAAGAAAAGAGGACACGTTTTTGATGAAGAACTGGTCGATAATACCCCTCTCTGCAATCTGAAGGCCTATTTACCTGTTTCGGAAAGTTTTGGATTCACTGCTTAATTGAGATAAGCCACCCAGGGATAAGCCTTCCCGTAGTGTACTTTTGATCATTGGAATATTGTTTAAGGAAGTATAGATGACCCCAACTCCTAACTGTATAAGTTAGTTAAAATAATAAGGCAGAGAAAAGGTCTTTCGGAAACACTACCGACATCTATGGATTATTTGAAAAAGTTATGAAGAAAATGAATTTCTGTATGATATATAATATATAAATTAATTTAATTTATATACTTTTAATATTACCTATATAAATAAAATATATATATAAATTTATAAATATAACAAGCATTATTTGTTTGTTAAAGTTAAATATAATTACGCTAAATTGCTTTATTAATCTATTACAAAGAGAGAAATTAATTTTATTTAATTAATTAATATGAAATAAAAAAATAAAACTAAATTTAATAGAAATTGTAAAAAAAAGAATACACTAATAGCTTACTTATAAATTAAAAGTTAGCTCTTTCATTTTTTAGGAATGCTAACTTTTTTAATAAATTTAATTTTTTATATTTTTCATAATTAGTAAAATGGCATTAAAAACTTTTCTTACTACATATTGCCATATTAGAAATTTATCACCAATTTATAATAATTTTTATCTTAAAAAAAATATTTCTAAAAGAGAGTGAGTAATGGGCTAATTTCTAAAATATAGATAGGTTATTTTTTCTTTTAAACTACTATTAATTTATAATGAATTATGGGAAATTAATTATAAAGAATTTATTGAATTATTAATTTATTTAATAAATTGATTTATTCCATTATAAAAATAAAAAACTTCATATAGTAAGAAAAAAAAATATTATTTTGCAAAATACGAGATTTTTTCAATGCAAAATAGTTAAGGTACTGATTCACAAATAAATTAAGTAAAGTCTATTGACTAGAATAGTAATGGTTCTAAGTCTCCATTATAGTAATGATATTTTCATATAAATTCTTGACAATGAGAATCAATATTAGTGAATTTGTTTGTATATTTTCGAAATTTTATAAAAAAACAAAATGAGTTAATATATATATATATGAATGATGTGCCTAATAATTTCTTAAATTTATTAAAAAAGGATTATTAAAAATAAAAACTTAGATAAGAGTCCTTAGAATTCTCTGAAGTCAGGATAAAATTCAGACATTTTTTCTCCAAAGTAAACTGACTAAATATTTATAAATAATTATATGAAATATCCCATAATTAACTAATAATAATATATGGTTTGCATAGCAATGGCAAATAGGTAAAAATAAGCTCAATAACTCCATTAAATATGGAAATGGATAGAGTAATTTATAGTTAATTTATTTATTGTAATCTATTTAATACTCTACAAATTATAAATAGATCAATAGTAAAGAAGATGAAACACCAAAACAAGATTATATAAAATCACAATAATATGAGTAAGAAGAAAATAAGGAAGTTTTGACACCTTTACCTATGGGTCTTATACCTGGCCATCAAACTCTAAATAATATCTAGTCACCAAATGCGGAAGCGAATAATTAGTAAAATTAAGAAGAAGAGGAAAATGAATAAGATAATTTATTTGAGGATAATTTAATGGAAGGAGAAGTGACTAAAAAAGAATATTATGTTCCAACTGGTCAATTCATAACTTAGGAAGATAGAATTAAGAATCAAGAAAAGATTATTCGATATCCTTAATTCATTATTCCCTCAAAACATAAATTCAAGTATTTTATTCTAAACATTTAGTTTGTTTGTTTGTTTGTTTATTTACATATTAAATTATTAAAATTTTAATTTATAAAATAGGGCAGTGTGGGATATTTTAATTGGTTTTTTTGTGCTTTATTCCTCTTTTTTGAGTCCTCTCGATATAGCCTTTACTTTTTCGGGAGTAGGTTCTATTTTATACAAAATTGGAGATTATATAACTTTATGTTTCTTCGTTATGGATATAGTTGTCAATTTGATGACTACATTTTATACACCTGAAAATGAAGAAGTAAATACTAATTTTACAAAAAAATCTAATTTAAAATTAAATATTAATAAATTTGCTAATAGTGTATTGATAGAAAGCTGGTGGCAAAAAAATATGTAAGTTCTACCTCTTTTATAGTAGATTTAGTGTCCACAATGCCAATTGCAGAAATCTCAGAACTCATTACTAAAGGCCAGGGCTCTAGTGGAACCTATGTTATATGGTTAAAATAGTTAAAGGTTTTTAGAATTCTTAGACTAGCAAAACTAAATAGGTTTTTATAGTCAGATTCTGCTAAAACTTTATATTAGATGATAAAAATTTTTATGGCCTTCATCATTATCGTACAAAATTATTTAAATTTAAATTAAATTGAGAAATTAATAAAATAATTTAATTTATTTTAATTAAAGTATCACTGGCTTACTTGTATTTGGTTTTTTATTGTAAAGTAAGATTATGAAAAAAATTTGATAGTTCAAAAGGAGCCAATGACTCTAATATTTGGTTGCCTTCGAACTTAAGAACGCTGGGGTAAAGTAGTACGTCGGCTAATGACAAAGAATTAACAAAAGCTTTTTATGAAGATACAGACAATATTATTATTTATTCATACACTCTGTATTCATTGATTATATTGACATTAGGAAATGATATTGCTCCAATTACAGTTGAATAAGTATTTAGAGTTTTCACAAAATTATAAATTTTCTATATATTCAAACTTAAATTATTATACGTATTAAGGCCGTGTTTTCAATTTTAATTTGTGTCGCAGGATCTTTTTTGACCGCTATTTTCTTCGGTAACTATTATATTATTTTTTTGTTGGAAATTGATTTTTTTTCTTAAAATAGGAGAAATAGCCGTTTTGATTGCAAAATTAAATGCTGAATCCACCATTTATCAAAACAAATTAGAAAAATTGGAATTGAAATTAAAGCATAATTAAATCCCGAAAGTATTACAAACTAAGGTCCTGGAATATTTCGATTTCTGTTGGGAAAAAAGAATTTGGTGGAAAATATTACAGATTTTTCTTTACTTTCAATTCCCTTATAAAAAGTATTAAAAATCTAAAAAATAAATAGCTCATACATAAACTTAATTTCATTTAATAATAGGAAATCCATTTCCATTTGCACAGGGATATCATAAAAAATGTTCCTTTATTCAAAGAATTGGAGTTGAACGAAATAGTGTGGATTATTTAGAGATTGAAAACAGATATTTATTTGCCCGATGACTATATTATCAGAGAAGGGGAAGTAGGAAATGAAATGTTTTTCTTAATGGACGGAGTAGCGAAAATAGTAATTAAAAATGTAGAAGATCCTACAAAGCCTCCCTTTAACATATACCTTAAAAAGGGTTCATATGTAGGAGGTAAATTATATTTTATTTTTAAAAGTCAATCTAAATAGATTAATTTATTTTCTCAACTTCTAGAAATTGCCTTGATCATCGACTCTAAAAGAACTGCTGATGTTTAAGCAGTAGATTTTACAATTTGCGAAATGTTCACCCGAGAGAGCTACAATAACTTAAAACTTGAGTTTCCAGATATCAATAAAAGGCTGAAAGATGGTTTGAAGCATTATAAAATAAACAAGATCAAAGATATACAGAGGACTTTAAAATCTTCGTTTTTGAGCATGTTAAGCAATGGAGAAGTATATATATTTTTAAACATAAAATTTTAAAATAATAATAATTTTTTTAAAATAAGCTTGAAATTCTAATCAGATATTACATGGATGATATATTTTGTGAACCAAATAAAATAGTTATGGCTCCGAAAAATTACTCAAATGCAATTTATATTATTTTGCTAGGAAAAGTTTCCTAAATGCCCAATACTTAAAAAACCCATTCTATTTTAAAATAAATTTATATGAGAAATAATAAGATTCCTAGTTCTTATAGAAACCAAAAATAATACAGATCATACGATGAGAACATGGAAGATTTTCCTTAAGAAGATGAATACAATGAGGGTTATATAAAGAAAAAGATATTGAATGCAGGAGATTTTTTCGGAGGTAACAAATTACAAAATAAACCTAGTAAATTTGATTCATTAAAAATATTTAATAAACTCAGCGATTCAGTACAGCGACTTAGGAATGAAATCAGGCATCGAAAACTTTTTCTTAACTTTAACAGGATGCTAGGTAATAAATATAAATTAAATTAATTAACTTTACTATTAAAATGTAAAAATAGTAAATTAATTAACAAATTTTTATAGCTTGGCATCTTTACAGAATAAATGTTCTAAAAAATGTCACTAGATCACCCTGACATTTTTTCCAAAATTTGTAAAGGTTTAAATTAGCAGTTGTTAAAGAAACGAAATTCAATGGAAGATATTGAATATGATGTATCAGATACCAAAGCTTAAAAATCTTTGAAAAAAGCAGTACAAAAAGTTAACAGTTTCATCACAGAAAATAATTTATCTTAAGAATTAGACGATATGTAGGCTATTCTATTAAAGTAACTAAATATGTTTGAAGAGTTAAATGAACAAATAAATGAATTAACTAAACCAAAAATAAAAAGAACAAGAATAGGAAATTCTCTGCCCAATGAATCTCCAAAGTGAAATAATATATATATATACTACTTAAAAATTATTAAAAATTAACATTTTTTAACTTAATATTTTATCTAATTATTATATTAATGAAATATTTGATAGTTTAAAATAAATTAAATTTATGGAGTCAAAATAAGCATATTAATTACAAAAGTTATACAAAACATATTCATTTAACAATTATAAACTTTAATGAATATATTATAAATTCATTTATATAATTAGATTGTAGCATTAGGAACAACATTTTCTTATTTCTAAGAATTATTATTTTATTTAATTTAATTAGAAAATTTCATTTCATATGATGATTCTTCTAATTTTTCTTTACTTACTGGTTGGTAAACATAAACATCTTATAAAGAATTATTACTACCTTAATACTACTTACTCTACTTTTAGGTAAGAAGTTTATGAGGTGTGTGTACAAATTTCTGAGATTCATTAACTTAATTTTAGATTTAATTTGAATTCATTTAACTTTAAGAACTGTTTTAAGAGTCTTAATAATATTTTTACGATTATTATTATTATGTTGAGGTCTATTAGTGTCCTAAATTATTGTTATAATAATAATTACTACTGATATTCAATTCCATTCGTGGAGAATACTAGTAAGGCTATGATAATTAATTTTAATTATTGGGACTCAAAATCTTATATGAAATCTCTTTGTTTAAAAAATTGTCTTATTTTTAATTTTTCTCAACCATTGTTCTTATTCCATGAGTATTATTAGTTGTATTATTACTATTATTTTCATTTTTTTTAGAGATATACCTTACGATTAGGAGCTAAATTGATTTCTCGGATTATTTACTTCCATAGGAGATTTTGGACCAAATTGCTGTTATAGTAGTCCTTATTGTTTAATGTTTTGTAGTTTATTATCTAGAATGCTTTATTTAAGATTATTATCTTCTTAATCTAAAGATATCACAGATTAAAGTTACTAAATTCTATTTTTTTATTTTTAATAAATGGATTCCCTTTATTTTTAATCATTTTCCATGTTTAAATTATATAAAGTTTAACTTTATTGATTATTATTAGTTTAAAAATAAGGATTTTTTTTCTCATAAAAGGATGAATTATTTATAATGGAAAATTCGTTTTTTTATATTTTATTTTATTTGTCTTATTACGTAGATTATTATTAATATTAAAATTCGTTTGAATTATTTGACTACTATTCGGAATTCAACTAATGGTAAACAGATGAGTGGCTATTATTTTCTCTATTTTAAACTTGAGGAGTTGGGATATTGTATATTCTGTGTATATCAGTTTTAGTTAAATTACTAGAATGTTATGATTTAGTTACATTTTCTTTATTATAACTTAAATTATTTTATTCTGATGTTGATAAGTTATTGAATAGTTAAATTCCCTTTTGAGATTTATTACTATTTTACTATTATTACAAGTCGATTTAATTAGATTATTTTCGTGGAGATGGCTGGTTGTTTTGGGAATCAAGTTATAAAGTTTTGTAAATTCCTTGCTTAAAGTTTTCGAATTGTTAAAAATTTGCTTAGGTTGAATTACCTTAAATATTAGTAGAATTTTTAGAATTATCTTATTTTTAAGAATTATCATTATCTTAATAATTCTTTGCTAGAGAAATCCCTCTGCTAGTTGTCTGTTATTTTGCCAATCCTTAACTTATTCCAAACTATTAATGAGAATTTTAAACTGAGTTTTCAGAGTATACTTCTTTTAAATTCTAAGAATTAATAGATACAGGTCTTCTTTCGTATAGATAGTTTTTGCTATCGTCTATGAATTAGTAATTTTATAAATAAATAAATAAATAAATAAATAAATAAATAAATAAATAAATAAATAAATAAATAAATAAATAAATAAATAAATAAATAAATAAATAAATAAATAAATAAATAAATAAATAAATAAATAAATAATAATAAATAAATAAATAAATAAAGCATTGTTTACAATTACTATTTCTTGGTTAAGTTATCAAAGTTTTTCTTTCTGGTATTTCTGGAGTTTTAGGTTACAATTTATTTATAATTTCATTTCTCAATTACAGCCTCTCCTAAGTATTTAAACTTTACCCGTAATTGGGAGCAGTATTTTAATATGCAGATGTAGTATCATGTTATCTATTTTTGATACTTAGCTTATCATTTGACAAGCCACTTTAATATGGAGTTTTTCTAGTATACTAATCTTGTTTAATATCTTCTTAATTTTGGTATGTTTTATTTTCTTGTTTTAAATCGATATTAAGTTAATATGGAATGTGATTTTAATGCTTAGGAACGTCAAGGAAAAGTCTTTCCAAATTAGTTTTAACAGCTAAGTTTTGCTTTATATTATCTTCGCATCCTGCATTATAGTTTCCATCTTCCTATTTTCTCTGATTGGAAGTGGCAGAAGTAAAATTCTCTGTTGAAAACATATTGTTAGGAAGTCCTAACACATTAGGTTCATTATTTTCAACGGTAGAATGCCTTAAAGGACTAAGAGTCGGCTTTTTAGTTCTTTACACTACATCTTGAAAATATTCTGACTTTTCCTATTTATTTTTTTTACCAAAAATCTATTTGGGACTTTTATTAATTCTTTAACTATCTTTCATGGCTAAATTATTCTTATTTCTTACTAACCCTGTGTCGAAATTTAAATGCTATTGGAAAAATGAATCCTCGCCTAAACCTTCCGTTATTTAGTGCTAAGCAGTCATTCCATTTTCTTCCCCGTCTTAAATATTTTCGCTCTATTTTTACTTTAGAGGATTCCACGTTTTTGACAGTTCTGGTTCTGTGTTTATTCCCTTTTAATTATTTATTTTATAATTATTTTGATTTTCATATAGAGAAATGCCCTTATTTTTTAATATGTTTTCTTCTTATTAAAATTGGCTATTATTATTATTTTTGAATTTAATTGCTATATCATCTATCATTTTATTTGTGCTATCTAATTCTTAAGGCTTATACTCGAATTTTTAAATTTCTTATCTATCTCCATCCCATCTGTGTTTGTTATTTTGATATTAAGTATACCTAGTATTCTTATTAGTATTGACATAGTTTTAATTATCTTTCAAAATATACATATAATTTATTTAATTATTATTATTTTGTAAAATTAAATTATTGTAATTACTCGAATTTGTGCTATTCATTGCTAATTTTTTGTATTTTTCAGAAAAGGAACCTCCACTAAAATTAATTTGAGAAAAATTGATATTTTCATTGTTTTTGTTATGGTTGACAATTTATTGAGGAGTAGAAAATAGCGAAAAAACAGTTTTGTGTGATTTTTACTGAGCTAATATTTTAAGTTCTTATTAAATAAACTATTAGATTTTATCAAAAAATAAATTAGGTCTTATAGTGTTATGGTTTCCCTAGAAAGAAAATATTTGCTTCTTCCCTTTATAGGTTGAAAACAATTTTTTGGTATGGTATGGTTAAATTAGGGTGTCGTTTTCCGCATAGGAAAATATTAAAGGAATTTAGAGTTTTTTTAATTCGCCAAGAATGTCATATTTAAAAATATCTTGTTTCAGCTCCTCTTCAATTCTCGATTTTAATAGACTTAAAACCATATCTATTAATAAACGTGGAACCTTCATTTTCACCTGCGCTATTTCCCCCATTACATCAGATAAATTAGAAAATGGAGAGTCTAAAACCATTATATCTATATACCCTAAATTCTTAGCAGTGTATATAATGCCTGTTACTGCACCCATACTAATATAATAAATATAATTAATATTTTTTATTAATTTAACAATAAAATTTTATCTTTATTACCTTCTTCCCCACAATATTATTGGACCTGTTTTGATATTTTACTTTATATAATTTATAACGTCCCTTAAATCTTCATGCTCATGTAATCCCATTGTCACATATTAACCCTCACTTTTTCCCGATCCACTGAAATCAAAAGCAAATAACTACATTTGGGGGAAAATATATTTAGGGTAGTTAATGATTCCATTCTATTAGTTAATATATAAAAATATGATATTCAACGTAATTATATAAAAATATGATATTCAACGTAATCTATCATATATAATACGGTATTAAAATTTTAGTTTAATACCTGCTTCCACTATTCCCATGTAAGTATATTATCATTGGAGTATCAATAGAAATAGTATCGGGATACAAATGAGTACATTCTAATTTTTCTGATCTTGAATTTTTAATTTAAAACGAGTTCATAATTACAATTGAGTTGTTAACCATTCTCTAATGTGGTCCTAAAGCAATTATATGGTTTAAAATAAAAAATATTGATTGGCTCTTTTAAATGTGATACAATGTCTAAATTATGTTTTACCCAAATTTTCAAAAGAATATTTTTATCTTGGAGGCATTATGATACTCTTCCATAATCCGTCATACTAATTTTATAAATTTTTAAATAACTCCATATAGTGAAAATTATTTTTAAAAAGTGAAGGAATATATTTTAGTTTTAATTATAATAATATATGGAACAACAATATTTAATTTATTTTAATTTAATAATAAAACAAATTTCATGTGTTTGCTTGTTTTAATAAAGAAATTAATTTATTTAGTTATCATATAAAGTAATTATCAATTAGTTTATTATATTAATATATTAATAATAATTCCAATAATTACATATAACAGTTAAAAACTGCCAATATTATAAATAAAAATTATTATAATTTAAGATGTATAAATAATTTTACTGAAATATAAATAGATTCTTGACTCCTAATTTTATATCCATAGTTCAACATTTATTAATTTTAAAACTATTTATATCTGTATAGTTTAATTTTTTATTTTATGTAAATCATTAATATTTCTATTTAACTTTATTCTTTATCAAAAAAATTAACCAACTCATTAAATAAAATCAAATCATAATAAAAAAAATGGAATCTGTAAAAAATTAAAAAGGGAAATAATTACAAACCAATTAAACAGATATATCTGAAGTGATCCCCTTTTATAATATTAATGATATATAAAACTCAAATGATTTTTTCAAATTAAATCCAAATTTAAATTTAAATACATATAAATTAAAAACTGAAAATAAATAATAATTCTAAAAGTTAATTAGTAATTTTAAAAGCAATGAACAATTAAACTCTGAAGAAGGATAATAGAATTAAAATAATAAGGAATCTATTTCAATATTATAAGATAGTAATTTTAAAGACTATAAAAATAATGATACAACCAACTTATGGTATGAAAAGAGTAATAAAAATTCTACGATAAAATAAATTTCTACTCAACATTCTAGTACTATGTACTCTAACAGATTTTCCAGATAAACAAGTTCAATACTAAAATATTCAAATGTAAAAGGATATAACTAGTAATAATATTAGAGATAATAATAATCTTTACTTTTAAAAGTTGAAAATGATTCAAAAGATATTAAAAATACGACAGGTAAAGAAGTTATTCATGTATGATAAATTTCTCATATAATTTAACTGATTAGCCTTAAATAAAAAATCATAATTGTGATATCTAAATCTAATAATTTAAATCTTGTAATGATATTTTTGAAAGATAAACAAATAATCTTATATAAAATTTAAATGATAATATCGATGTTTTAAAATATAAGAGTGATCATTTTAATCCTAATATTTAAACTAATAGTTTTTAGGATTTAGAATTATCTAAAAACTAAATTGTATATTAAATAGATCACTGCAGAATATGCTTAGAGGAATTATAGAGTATTAATAGAAGCAATATGTAAATATAAATTCAAGAATGTGACGAATACTAATTTTGTAAATGTAAAGGAACAATGGGGAAATGTCATACTTCTTGTTTGGAATAATATATCAATAATAAATTTAAGTTAATAATTAATAAACTTCCTTATAAAGATAATAGCAAATTTTTCACTACCTATTTAAATGAAAAGTTAATATAGACAATTTTTAAAGATCATAAACTAAATGAATGCGAAATTTGTTAAAATAAATTAAGTGTAAATGTTAAAATAGTAAAATATTTGTTTAAGGAACAAAATATACATAGAATTTTTCCTGAATAAAATTAACTTTAAGGCCATAACGAAACATATTAATCAAATTAATCTTTTATTTAATAAATTTAAATAAATAATTTAGAAGAGATATATACTTAAAATAAATAAGAAAAAATAAAATGTTCAAGAAAAATATAAAAATTTGTTGTTTACATCCTTTTATTTATAATGATTATAGCATTATCTACATTCCTTTCCCTACTTTATAGGTAATATAATATTATTAACGATAAAAATATTTATTTATTTATTATTATTATTCTTTAAGTAATCTCAGTGATAATTTAATATAAAGATATATATAAAGTACTTTAATTTATTTGATTATTTTTGCTTTGGTATGTTTGACAATATCATCGATATATATACTATACCGAGAACTTGTTTAAATAGATTATGTTATTACTGTAAACTCAATATAATAATAGAAAATATAGAATAGCAAATCAAATTAAAATAAATAGTTAGAAAAAAATCTAAAAATATTTAAGTTATATAAATATAGATATCATGAAATCAAATGATTTCTTATTTTTGTAGATTTAATATATTTTATATTATGATTAGTTTATAATTTAAATTAATAAAAATGCTTATAAATATTATAATAATTATTAATAATGATAAATTAACTTACCAATTGTCTGTATAATATAATTATTTATTATACTTATGAATTCTATTCATTCAAATTTTTATTTAGATATCTATAGTCTTAAATATTTTTTATTTTTCTTCAATAAATTCCTTCTAATATATTTTTGATATAAAAATAAAAAATTTACAAGTTAGTTGTATAATTTTATAAATATGTTTTTATAAATATATATATTAATTAAAAATATATTATAAAACAGTTTTTGAATGTATTATTATATTCTTAAATATTAAAATATCTTATTTACTCATTATTATACAAAGTATTTAAGTGATATATTTTTAATTTAATTTATTTTATTTAGTTTATTATTTTAATCAGTTAACAATAAGAATATATATTTTATTTTTATTATAATTACTTTATATCTAATATTTAAAAATGAATATTTTATAATAAAATAAGATTTGATTTTTAGCTCTAATATTGGGTTATTTTATATTACTTTTTAGAACTATAATATATTCTATTATTTTTACTATTTAATTATGATTATAGATTAGTTAAAAGGTCAGTTAAAAATAAATTCGTGAATATTTAAATTCATAGATAGAAGTATACATATGTTACTACATTGATATCAATCAATACAACTGGAGAATAATTAATTATATACTTATGAAAACAATGACAAATATATGGTATTTTATTAGATTTAAATTAAGTAAAAAATAAAATATAAAGGTTTTTTTATTATAATTAGATAAATATATTATTAACATAAACTATTTTTTGGTATATAAAATGAATAGGCAAATAAAAAGTCATTACAAAAAATAAAAAGTATTAATAATAATTATAATACAACAACAAAATTAAAAAAAACACTCACATAAAAAATATAAGTAATTAATTAATTAATAAACAAATAAACAAACAAAAAAATTATTCAATCAATCACGAAATCAATCAAACTTTTAATAAATAAATAACAATAAAGAATAAAATATATAAGGCAAGTATAAAATACCAATATAATATATAGCCATACAAATAAAAATGAGCGGTCACCATTTATATAAAGGATAGCATTTGAGATCATCTACTACTATCCCATCCTCTTAAAATTCATATCGGAGAAATTTATAGTTTACAAATACTAACTCTTCTTCCGGTGGATCTACTTAAGGTTCTAACTACAACAACAGTCGTTCAAAATCAATGATGACAAAACTAGTAAAAATTATAATATAAACAATAAAATACATTAAAAATAGATTTTAAATAATAAATGAGACCCACATAAATTACAAATATTTAAAGAAAATAATATTTTATTATGGAAATATAGATATCATAGATTCCAAAATATTTACATTTTTATTATATCTTATAAAATTTTTATGAGAGCCTAAAAATGTGTAGGAGAAATTAATTAATGCAAAACTTTTTCTAATGAAAAATTTCATAAATATAAGAATCACTTATAAATTAGAAAGAAATTAAGATAAGTTATTTATTGGAAAAAGACAAAAAAAGAGCCATTGTTCTATTTAAAAAAATAATTTTTATAAAAAAAAAAAAACAAATTTAAAAGAATTTTAAATATGAATAAAAGCAAATAATATTTGAAAATTATAATAATAATAAATAGCCATAAAAAGTTATATTAAATAGAAAAATTTAAATTTAATTTTTAGAATGTATTTCTCTCTCATAAACCTAAGTGCTAGTGTTAGTGGTGCTTAAATTAGAATAACTTTTGGTATTTATAGCATGAGATGAATAAAACTCTGTATATTAAGTATTCTTCAAGTCAAAACTATTATTATACGAGAGATATAAATGAAATATTGACAAGTGCGCGCAGTAAAGCTGTAATATTATTTAAAGATTATTTAATGCTAGATGAGGAAGAAGAATACTTAAAAAGGTTCTATCAAATAAGAGAATACCCTCACAAAATTCAATTATTGACTGAATATTATAAATTTCATTAAGATATTCCTAGAATGTTCTGTCTCCCAGAAACAAATATTTTAAATAATTTCCATGATAAAAAGAGAAGAATTGAGTATTATCGGATAGCAAAATTGATTGAAAAAGAAAATAAGAAAAATCCAGACAGGTACAAATAAAATTATTTTATTTTAATTATTAAGTTTTAGGAAAAACATATTAAATTAAATTATTCATAGACCCCCTAAGGGAATAGTAGGTGATAAACCAGGATTGAAAACTAATGAATCAGATAGTATAGATATTAAAAAAACAAAGGAAATAATTTTCTAAAAGAAGAATAATTGTTAAAGGATATAAGTAGTTTTGTGAATAAAGGGTAAATCAACGATTCGTATAGATCTACCAGTAGAAGAGCTTCCGGAAAAAATTAATTTTCTGAACAGAATGATATGAAAAAATATAAAAACCAAAGGGGATAGGGATAAAAATAGAATTAAATGAAAACTTAGGAAGTTTTTATAAATAATTTTAATAAACAATCATACTAAATGATATCTTCACGAAATCAATAATCAGAAAATATGAATTTATAAAATTAATAATATAAATCTACAGGAGGGGCCGGAGATACCACATAAATGAGTATAACTATTTAAGAACTTAATTAAAAATTAGAAGAAATTGTTTCTAATTCAAGATTTGAATCTAACTAAATTGAGTAAATTGGAAATATAAATCCCATGAATGGAAGCTCTAACAAATAAGAAGACTTTCATAATTTAGATGATTTTTTAAACTTCTTGAAAAAAGAAGAAAAAGATATTTATCCTACTCCAATATTGAAAAACAAATTTGATTCAAACTTAAAAGCTAACAATAACGCCATAAACAGCAGTGGAATAAAATAGAAAAATAGTTCTGGAAATTTAATTTCTAATTTATAGAAAATAATATTAATTAATAATAACAATTGCCTCTAACATAGCAATATAAAAAGGCGTATACTATTAATTTAAATAATAAAAACTAATTACCTTCTTAGTAATAACAATAATAGTTATAAATTAATAAAAAGCCCCATATTTCTAATTTAAAATTAGACAATATAGACTATTAAAACACAAATTCAATAAATGATAATATTAAATATTAAATGTAAACAGCTAAAAATCATCAAAAATAAGAAAGTGATGTTTTTATCGAACCCCCTTATTCTACGAGAAATATTCAGGGAAATCCTAATATAAACCTATAAAAATCATCATCTCAATAATATAAATCTCATTCATCCTAACATTAGCAAAATTAACAATACCAGCTGTCTTAAAATTACCAACAACAACTACAACAATAGCAGTAGTCTGCTACCACTAAAAAAATATAGGATGTATACATAAAGAAGCCAGAAAAGTAGTTTGCCACAGCAAGATAGAAAAAGGAAATTAAAACACTAGAAAACTTTAATATTAACAGTATAAATTTATCTAAAAAACAATAATCTTCTCAAAATAATTATTCTTAGAAAATGGAAGCTAAAGACAGCACATTTAAAATATCGCCAAGGTCAGTACATGATGGAGGGAAAATTTCCCCCCATTACTATGAAACCACAGCCAATTCTTCATAATATTAGTAAAATTAACAAGTACAATAACAATAGTAATAATAACAATCTGGAAAGAAACCTTAAGGAGGAAAACAATTCAATATTAACGCCTTAAATTTGCAATAATTGCATTAGAATATAGAGTAATCTATTTAAAATTCACAATTAAAAAAATCTCCTCGTAGAATTATCTCTCCCACAAATTTGCAGAAAAACTCTAGACCTAAAACTACAGTAGGCTAAGGATTCAATTTTGATGCAGGCGGAAGCACAGGAAAATTTTTATTAAAAATTGATAGTACTGATTTCAAAAACCTTAAATTTATTGATAATTTTTCTCCTGATGGTCACTAAATTAATAATTTCATTGGAGGATCCCATACTCATAGGGGATTCAGTCGAGATAATAGTGGAAGTAATAACAATTTAAATACTCAATAGGCCTCTAACATAAATACAAATAACAACAATAATGAAAACTTTAATATATAAAAAAGTGTAAAAAAAATAACAATAAAAGTTTATCTTAAAATTAATAATAAAATCAATAATAATAGTAGTAATAATAAAATTAGTTGTAATAATAAATCCCATAAAAATCCCATATTCAAAGCCAATCAATGGGAGCAATTAGTTTACACAAAAAAGTTCTTATAAATAGTAATAAAACAGCAAGAGGCGATCTAAATTACAACAATTATGAAATCAAAAATCCTTAATAGGATAAAAATGAAAAATCCAGCGCGAGCAATAACACAAGTAATATGCAAAAGCACACAAGAACTAATTCTAATGTAAATTAATAAAACAACTCCTAATAATAGTAGTCCTAATAGCAATAGCAATAATAGTTGATATAATAAACATAATATATGAACAATTTTCCTCTCTAACCACACAGCAATAGTTCTAATAATACCAATGTGAACATAGAAAAACAGGCCTATTTAATGATGTAAACCTCTTAAATGTCTACAACCCAAAACAATAACTCCTCTTAAAATAAATTTTCAACCAATAACAATTCAGTTTCCACCAACAACTAAATATCTAGAAATTCTTCAATTGAGTAAAGCCTTAAAAAAAAGGATAAATGCATATGATATCACCCAAAGCTGGGGATAATCCTTAGATTAATTTATTAGGTAATGGGGCCAACAATATTGCAAATTCTAATAATTAAAAATATCACTTAATCTAATAGTCGCAGTAAAGTTATTAGCCATCTTCGTACAGGTAATAAAATTCCATGCAATAGAAATCCTAATCGAAACAATAGTTATCATAATAATCATTATCTTTAAAATAATCGTAAATCATGTTATAATCATAATAATAGCAAATTCTTTAGAATTAATAATAACTATCATAATAATAGTAGTAATTGTAACAACAAGCATAATTTTAAAATTAAAATAACCATTAAAATTAAAACCAAAGCTAAAATCCAAATTACAAGTAACTCAGTACCTATGATGAAGCCAAATAACTCTATCATAACTAAATTTTGTAATCACCTACACAAAGGAATTCCATGCATGATATTTAAAGTTTGTGCCAAAAATAATAATAATAAAAGAACCACAAACATACAAAGTCAGAAAAAATAGAAAGCTATGGCTATCCTCAAAAATTTAGTTCTCAAAACTCGCCTAGAATTATAATAAATTTGAATTAATAATAGCAGTTGTAAGAGTAGATTTAATAATCTTAAATGAGTACATAGGGATTAAGTGCTTAAAACCTCTTAAATTCTAAATCTTTATCATAAAAAGATATGGTTTCGAAATTAGGATCGTTTAATTTTACACACCACATATTAAATAGAAATGATTTGGCAGGCGGAAATTACGGAGGATCTTCTAAAGATAAAAGTAGCTAAGTTTAGACCGAAAGAGTGAAAAACAACAACTCAGCTTTCAAATATTTATCAACATTTAATCAGTCTATCAATGCTAACACAAAATAAAAGAAAAAAGCAGCGAATTTTTTAGCTGGTTAATAAATAAACAAAAATAGATTTTGAAAATATAAATTTTATTTTATTTATAGTACAATTTAATTACTAATTTGCTATAAGGGAACTTCTTATCTCTCAATCAGAAAATAATAATTTTTTTAATTTTATATATATTTTCTTAATAAAATTTTTATTTTACAAATTAATATATATATATAAATCAGGTATTTATATAAAAACATGATCATAGTCAGCTTAATGCCTCTATTTTATTATCATATATTAGGATATTTTTTTATAAATATATATAAACCTAAAATATCAAACTATTATTTTTTCTTATTTATTTTGAAAGGAAATTATTTTTAATTAATTAATTAATTAATTAATTAATTAATTGATATATTTTTTTTTTTATTAAATTTATATTTAGACTAATAAAAGAAAATTTTTATATTTTTATGAAGAAAAAATAAGATTATAATTATAAGTTATTTTAGTATTACTTTTCATTGTTGAAAATTGATTTAGCTAATATAAAGAAGTAATTATATAAAAAACTTACTTTTCATAAAATTCAACATTCTTTCTCATTTATCAATTAAATAATATTACTGATTTAGAACAAAATTATTGGCCAGCTCCTTACTATGTTATCCCTTTGTCATATGAATGACATTAAAATACAAAACAATATGTAATAACTATTAAGTTTTCCACAAATATAAATAGTATCTTGTTTAAATATAAAAATAAACAATAATAAATAGAATAAACTATTAACTTCATATTTTATTTGACATATCATACTTATTATGTTAGTTTGTTTGTTCTAAACTGGGATATTAAACTATTTAATTATTTATTTCCTAAATTTATGTCAGATAAATATATTGGAAGTTGAAATAAAATTAAAAAATGTTCTATATTTAACTGGTTAGTTCTTATAATTTTATATGATAAATTAAATTTAATTTTTTTTTTAATATTATACATAATTATAGATGTAATTTATTGATAAAATATATATTAATTCTTGTGTATAGGATTTTATGAGAAAAATTAATAATTTCCTAGAATATATTTAATTAGGGTTCATATGCTTATCTTATCTTCTTTACACCTTTAATATTTTTATATTTAATTATATTTAAATAATGACGAAATATTTATTTAATATGTATTTATTATAAGTCTTAATTATTTGTAGTATTTAATATGACTATACTCTTAATTAATGACTAACTATTAATTTAGGAAAATTTAAATGACCTAAAATAAACAACTGAACACATTATGGTGATAAAGTAATTATGATATAAAAGTAGTCCATACAAAATTAAAGCATATCAAACATAAAATATGATGATGATTTACTGTACTAATATGAATTGAGTATTTAATCACATTATAATTTAATAGAATTATACATTTTTATTAATAAATATTTTTAATAATATTGAAATAATAAAAATTTAGCTTTACATTAATTTTAACCAAGTATCTCAAAATTTTATTTATAAAATTGGCGGATTTTGTAGAGTAAATAGTGTCTCATTATTTAAATTCTATAATTATAATTTAGAGTTAAACCTTATATAAGTCTGAAATTTTATTAATTATGCATATTACGTATTAAGTGAGGTAGCAAAGTCAAATTTTAAATTTCCATATTTATTATTTTTAGTAATAAAAGAATTGTCATTCGCTAACATTAATTTGAATTGTATTTTTTATCATAAGAAAATCATTTATAAATAATAAAAAATAAAATTTTTAATTTAAAATTTTTTTTTTATTAACATTTCAATGGATAACTATTTATATAAATGTAATGATAGCATATATTTTTTAATTATATCTAACATAGAGTTTAAATAGCCTTTAATATTGTTTTACATATTTCGTCAGCAATTACAGATTATTTATAGTAGTCTTCAAAATAATATTGATTATTCATATAATAATTTTTTAAATATATAAATTTAAAATTATCATGTGATATTTTTCATATATTGAATTCTTACTAAAGTAGGAAAACTTTGTAAAATGTATTCTTCATTTACCAACTGATTTATATGTTTCTTTGATATGATTTTGAGTTAGGAGATTACATCATTTAAAGTAACCATCATGTTGGTATAATTTTTGTAGAATATGAGGTGCTTATCTAATTAAGAAAATTTACTTTATTAAGTTCTAATATATATAGAGAAAACTATGAGATAAATTTCTTTTATAATACTATTTAAAAAATTATATGCCTATTTCTTGTAAAATTAAAGAAATACTAGTCTATTGACTAAGTCTGATAAAGTAAACAGAACTGGCCAAAAAGGATGCTATTAACCGCTATTTCGCGTAATCAGGTGAAATAAATATTTAAATGAAAGCATTATTTATGTCATTTACACCTAGTCTCTGCACCTTATTTAATCTAAAAGCACTATCAGATTGCATAAAAAATAAATAAAAAAAAAAATTAATTAATTAATAAATAAATTGATTGATAAAAAAACAATTACATAAAACACTAAAAAACTACACAAAAACAATAAATAACAAACTATACAATTATAAAACCCAGTAAAAGGAAATGATAAAAGCTTACAAATGTTTACTTAAAACAAATCCCTTAAGCACAAGAATGGTTACAGCAGGTAATATTTAATTATCTCTTTTGCCAAATATCAAATTTTTAATGTTGTTTTATATTTTCTTTATTTCCCTTATATAATATTCCCTTTTGTATATATAGGAGTAGTCTTAGGATCATCAGATTTTCTCTACCAAAAATTTATTTAAAAAAGAACTGAAATAGACTATACCAGAGTGAAAGCCAATGTTGCTATCGGAACTTTAGTCATGGCTCCCTTTCTTTTCACATGGTTTGGTAAGATCCACCCCACTCTTTTGTCCATGTTCAAGGTTTAATAATAAAGCAAATCTTACTATGCCATTTCTATGGCTGCTGACGCTTTACTATTTTTCCCTGCTGCACAATTCTTATACCACTTCTCTTTTGAATAACTTTACAACAACTTTATTCAACACCAAAGTACCTCTTGGATTTAAAAAGACAAGTGCTAACACTCCCTTTCAAACTACTTGAAGATATGGTTGCCAATTAGCTTTTTCTATTATTGCTTTATCCCCTCAATTCTCAGACCCTTTGCAGTAAAAATTTACATAATTTTTTATAAAATTTTAAAATGTAGACCCAATTTTTAACAGGAGATTTAATTCTATTTATTTTGTTTATTATATTTTTTAAATTACTTTACGCATTATTTTTTGCCTTGATATAAAGTTTTGTTTATTTATTACATCATACTTTAATATCATATTTTATTTATGGGGTATTTACATTTTATAAATCACAACTTTTTAAAGTAAAAGAAAGTTGAAATAAAATTGTTGAATAATAAATAGATAATTCGTTACTAGTAAATATAAATCCTTAATATTAATTTTTTGTGTTATTTTTTTGATTTATTAATTTAATTATTAACATACATCATCTAAAAATTTATATATTTAAACATTACAAAATTAAAATAAAAAATTCAAATTTTTTTCTCCTTAGGGTCATAATTTAAATTATATTGTTATTTAATACGAAAATTAATTATTAATATTATAATAGGCTAATATTTCTATCAGTTCTTGGAATTAATACGTAAACTTGGCAACATCTAAAACACCTAAATTGGTTTGAAATACTTGATTTATTTAAAACATCATAAAGCTGATTTTTTGATATTAGTTTAATAATAATGCTAAAGGTTGTTACTACTTTTAAAAACTTCAATTTATGGTATTATTATGTGCTTAATAATAAGAAATTAACTTTTTGAGTTTGAAAATGATAAAAAATTAAATATACAGATATAGAAAATATAATATATAACCTTTCACTACCACTTCCCACTTAAAATTAATTATAATATAATATATAATAATAATATATAAAATAATTTATTAGTAGTTTAATTATATTAGTTTCATTATATTATTTTTTATTGTTTTGAAAAAAAACTAATATTATTGACTTATTATTTTAATTTAATAAAAATATAATATTATTACTATGGAGAACAACTTGCTTAAATAAATTAATGCATATAATTTTATAAGAATTTATACATATTAAAAATAAAAGGTTTTTATTAATATTAATAATATTTAATTATATATATTACATATTCCTAATTAAATACACGTTTTACGTAAAATAAAATCAATAGAAACCAATAGTCGGTACTTTTAAATAAAAAAAACAATAAATTATACTATTATATATAGAAGAAACAATATTCTTAATATAAATGAAATTAAATTTTTTAACTCTCTTTATCTGCATTATTGCTTTAGTTTAATGTGCTAAAGTAAATCTTAATGCTGGTAACTATTAAGATAATGTAATGGCCCTCCCTCAAGTTTGGTTAGTAGAATATTACTCAACTATGTGCGGATCTTGTAAAGAATTTGATCCTACATTCACAAGACTTGCCGCCACTTTTGAAAACCAAGTAAAAAGCAAATAAATAATGATTATAATTCATAATGAAATAATAAATTTTTGAATTTCCTTTAATACACAAATTAAAATAAATGCATTGTTGTTTTTAGTTAAAAATTGGAAGAGTTAATATTGATGAACCTGAAGGAATGAAATTAGCTCAATAATAAAATGCTCTCAATGATGGAATTCCCTCCGTATACCTTGTTTATGCTGCTAACGGAAAATCCGAATAATTGATGGCAGGAGATTTAAAGTCCTATAACACTTTAAAATCATTAGTAGAAAAGAAACTTAAAGCATTCAAAAAAGATGCTTCCGGATAATACCAAAAATCTGAATTATGAAAAATTAATTTTATTTAATGCTAAATAAATAAATATAAGTATTATTAGATTAAAATTAAAAAATTTGTTTTTATTTTTAAATTTGTTTTTTAATAAATAATAGTAAAACTGATATTATGTTTCTTTATAATAAATTTTCTCTTTCAATTAATATTTAATATAATAAATTTATTGTTTATATTTCTTATATATATTTTTACTTCGGTGAACGCCAATTTAGATATTAAAGTACTAATATAAATAATGAAAATTAAATATAACGAATTATGTTGGGAAATATAAATATCATTAGCTAATTTTTTCAACAAAACTTAAATATTATATTAACTATTATATCTTTTTGTTGAAAATAAAATTTAGATGAAAATATGGAAGATAGTTTAATAATTAAAGTAAAATAAAATATCACAAAATTCAATTTTCAAGAGTTAAATTACTATATCTATTTTACTGAACTCCTCTTAAAATATAATATGAAGGAATGTAATATGATATCAAAATAAGCAACTAATTTATTTAAAATTAATTATTTTTTTTTACTTTTATTATTAATTTTTAATTATCATAAAATTTAATTTTTATGCTAGTGGAGGTTCAGTAATAAAACATTATTAGATATATTTATTTTACAATAAACTTTAATTTGGTATTTTATATCGATTTATTCATTTATTTTTATTCATGAAAATTAATCAAAGAATTATAAATATAATATGGAATAGAGAATATTTCATTTTTTGTAATATAATTAAAATAAAACCCACAAAATTCTATAAATTTTATGATTTTATCTAATATTTATAAATAACTTGAAATAAATTTTCTAAATGTATAGAAGAAGAAAAAAAAATATTCTAAAATTTTATAAACTCTAATAAAATTATTCATTTATATAACTTTGCGTTTATCATAAAATAATTTTATTACATTAACATGAAATGAGCGGTAAATATTAATTAAAACAATATATATATATATATTAATTTTAAAAATTACAATTGAACTATATTATTAATTCCTAGTTTCTCTTTCATCATGAATGCATATAATTTATATATGTATTATTATAGTTATATTTTTATAATTATTATAGTAAAAAGATAAAAGATAGATAGATTTATTAATAATTAATTTACTATTATAAACTTAATTTCAAATTATTTTCTTTTGACTTTTTTAAAAATTAATTCTTCATTCACTCATTCATTCATTCATTAAACCCATCAGCATCACTATTGCTAATATGTTATTATAATTCTAAAGAAGTCTGTTCCATATCAACAGAGGGTAGAATTAATTATTGATTATCTTATTTTATTGATGTTTCCCGTGATTTAATTTATGAACTTTACTGTAAATTAAGAGATTCTCCTATAAAACCATAATTGCTTAAATGTATATTATCATTATTAATTTAGTCTTATTATTATTAGGATAACTACTATCTCTATTAATTCTTTAATATATTATTTGAATTATTATTTTATTATTATTTCCGTTTTTGTTCCTACTCATTAACTTATGGTTCAGTAACTTCCCCTTCCTCTTATTCATCATCTTGATTGTAATCATATTAGCTTTCTCCCTCAATATATTCTCCTTCTTCTTCTCCCTCTTCTTCTCCTTCATCATCATCATCATCTTCTTCTTCTTCTCCTTCATCATCATCATCTTATTATTATTCTTCATCTTCTTCTATTTCCATTTCTTAATCATCATAGAATTAATTTTATTATTAATCTTCCTCTTCTTCTAAATACTGGTTTTCTTCTTCTTCATCATCCTCATCATCATCGTCTTCCTCTTCATCTTCTCCATTAAACTATTGCGCATTGTTTTCTTCTTCTGCTTCTTCATCATCTTCGTTTTCATCATCGTAATCTTCCTCTTCTTCTTCTTCCCCATTCTATTTCTATTTCTTTTATTTTTTTTATTATTATCTAGTAGATCTTCTTTTAGTTATTGAATTATTTTCACTTTATCCGTAGTCTTCCTCCTCTTCCTCATCTTCTTCTTCATTGTCGTCTTCTTCTTCAGCATCCTCTTCTTCTTCTTATTCATCTTCCTCATCATTAAATACATTTTACTCACCATTTTCTTAATTATTTTTAACTTATTCCTCTCCATATTCTTCTTATTCAATTTAACTATATTCCTCTTCATCTTCATCTTCCTCTTCCTCTTCCCTATTTCTTTCTTTATTTTATTTGTTGGCCTGTGCATAGTCGTAGTTATGTTTCATTGCAAAAGATTTAGAATTAGACATATCTTATAAATTCCCTTTGTCATTTTAATCGTTGGAATATATGGATTTTTATCTTTTAAGTTATCTTTACGATTTTCTTAATTACTGACTCTTTTGTTTTTCTGAATTTTCACCTTCCTCCTCCTCGTCTTATTCTTATTAGAGATTTATTTTAGCCAATCTCTTTTCTACGAAAAGGTTTACCAATTATGATTATTTGAACTGTTTCAGGATTTAGTTTTTATATTTTTCATTAATTTTTATATTTATTTTATGAGTTTCATTTTTCTGTTCTGCCTTTTCATCGCTTTATTATTATTATTCTATTCTTTTGTTTTATTATTTGACTACGAAGATATGATCCTCATTTCCTTGTGAGGTATTGACTAATTTTTTACTGTTAACCATAGTAATATATTCAATTCTATTAACTTAATGCATTTTTATATTTGACTTGAGTCTTTTTCGTAATACTTTCATTCTATTTCGCTTTAAAAATACATTTAGCATTCCTTCTTCCACACAATTTTGCACATTTCTTTCAATTAAATTTTGTAATATTTAGGGAGAAGAACTAAACTTGTGAAGGTTGGGGCATTCATTTTAATCCAGTTTTTAATTAGAAGGTGTAGTATCCCCTTCGCCATCACCATCATCATTATCTATTTTAATTTTTTTATTTTTCATGTATTTAATTTCCTCACTTTGCAGGTCTTCATTTTCCAGTATATCCTCTATGAAAACCTTGCTCTTATTTTTTGGGCCGACATTCGTCTTTATTAATGGTCCCAAATTTTATAGAAGATCTGAAGTACAGTCATCAGAATCTCCTTCATCGTCCCCAAAGAGATTGATTCCATTTACTTTTTCTTAATTGAATTCTTACTGCTGCTATTATTTCTTTTACTCTAGTTGTTACTATTCCTCAGCAAAGCAGCAATGAGAAGTGTCGGATTTTTGATACTGCGACACATAATTAATTATATGTTCGAGCTTGTGTGAGTCCCATTCTTTGTACGGATTTTCGAAATAGTTCATATACATAATTTTGGATTCTTCATTAAAGTTGAACCTGAACAAAGATATTTCTTGGTTTGTGTTCTGTGAGTCGAAAGCCATTTTGATAGATCTAATAATGATATTATATATTACAAACCGGAATTATCATTAAATGAATAAAATAAGTGAAATTACTTCATGCAATAAATTTCTTCAGGAATTTTTTTATTCGGCCGTTTCGCATTTTAAATATCAATGTACTTGTCCAATAGCTTTTTAGACAAATCATCAGAAACGAAGTTCGATAGTATTTTCGAAGTTTGGCCGATGAGTTTGTCTATCGTGAAGAAGAGGAAAGAGTAGTCTCCGAACAGGGAACGCAGAAAATCTTCAAATTGGGTCGTGTCTTTGTGTTTGAAAAAATGCAAAAGAATGACTTTGAAGGTGTCGTACCTTTTGGCCGCCATCTCACTTTTCTCACTTTCGCTCAGAGAAGCGCATTTTTTATTGTCTTCGAAGCTCTTGGAAATTTCGTGCGCCTTTATGAGTCTTTCGTATAGTGTGTAGAATAGCCGGATAAACAGGTACATATATTTCGTTCCATAGAGTATTAAGTGACTACCTTCTCCATTTTGCGGCGGCAGAAAGTATTTTTCATTCACTTTTTTAAAATCGAAGACGACTTGCTTTTCTGTGTGGTCTCCATCCCCATCCCCATCGATGGAAAACATTTCGTCGAATGATTCCACGCCATGCAAATCTTTGCCAAGATTTTCCAGAATGTTCCCCATTTCATCTTCCTGCTGGGCATTGCCTGAATTACCTGATTATTGAAATTTTATATTGTCTAAGATACAGTTCTACTATACTAAATTATTTAAATTTTTATTACTCTTTGCGTTTCTTTAACAATTCTACTGTGACTCGGAAACATCATCCAAATCATCAAGATTTTCCAAATCCATGTTTTCATTAGAATATCTCTCTTAATCATCTGCCTCTTCCATCATATTGTTGTTATTGTTATTTCTTTTTTTGCAGTTCCTCATATTATTATTAGTGTTGCTTTTAAACGCTTATTTGCTATTGGCACTGTTCCTTATACCTGATCTTTAAGTGTCTTCGTCGTATAGAGTAAATGCATCATTTTGCTAAAATGATTTTTCCAGTTCTGATTTATAGCCGCCCTGATCCGCATTAATATCTGTATTTTCTAGCTTTTTACAGCCCTTCATATTTTATTCGTCTTAATTGTAAGCATAAAATGAGTAAATTTTTTCAAAAATGGTCTACTCAACACGTTTGCAAATTTCTTTTGTAAAAAATCAATTAGACAATTATATTTAATTTTCTTAAAATATTATTATTACGAATAATATTCTGTTCGTTAATTTTAGCTTCATCGAATTCGATTTATTAATGATTTAGACTGAAAATTCCCTACATAATCTTAAGTAGCTCGTCTTTCAGTTTTTCCTTTTCGCTTTAATTGGCTACAAAGTTATTTTAGATGTAATACATCAAAAGACCTAAAGAATCCTATAAAATTTCTTTGTTTTCAAATACCAAAACCATGAAAGGTAAAGTATGTTTCGGCTCAATGTTCTTGTAGTCAAAATTATTAATTTTTTCTGCATTTTTATGAGCACACTCAGTTACATTTGTCAATCCTAATTATCATTGTTACAAATAAATTAAAAACGAATAAGATAAACTAGCATTTTCATTATATTTACCTTCAAAAGTATTTAAAAACTTGAAGAATTTTTAAGGTTCTTTTATATAGTCTTCCTTCAGTTCTACTTCTGTAGGCTCAATTCCGGCCAGCATTTTATACCTAAATTGCGGTTCTTTTTCAAACCTATTCGACGCAGTTACTTTTCTATCCATTTTTTTAAAATAAAAGGATCTATGGTCCAATGATCTATGGAAATTTTTCTTCGCCGTCTGAGAATTTTATAAATAAGAATTAAATAATTTTCTATGTATTGAATATATTTCACACTACCTCATGCCATTGCTTTTTGAATTTTTCTTCTATTATTTTCTTTAGCTCTTAAACTTTTCCTTCAACGGTCACCTTCAGAGTTGCAGCAATATCGGCTGGGCTTTCAAGTAGTAATTCTTCGATTTTAACGAAATTTTCAGTTTTTCCCGCATAAATTATGTATAGAGTCCTTAGTTCTAAGATGGTTTAGGCCCACTTTTTTTACTGTTCTTTGTTTTTCGAATTAAGGATTTTATCCAACAACTTAATCACCTGTTTGGCCTGTTGCAAATAAGTATCACATTCATATCGCTCGTCTTCGCTTTTGAATAAAGCATCCTCATACTGATTTTTCCTCATAACTTGAAATGTCGTATGCTCGGATCCCTATTCAATAGTTTGTTTGTTGGTTTAAATAATTTAATTATATTCAACTCAATAAAGCAAAATTACATGTGGGACTGATATGTAACTGATATTTAAATTTTTATAGAAATTTCATTAGAATTGCTGCAGTAGTTGGGATAGAATTTAGGCATTGGCACATAACTCGGAGTAGGTCTTCCGTCGTCTTCAAAAATTATTTCATTTAGTGGTTTGAAGTTGGGAGTAGTTTTTCTTCTGGATAGTTCTCTTGTCTATTTTGTATTAATTTTTAAAATAATCAACTGTGAAGCTACATTTTAACTGTTTTTTTAATAATTTACCTCAGTCATATTCCTTAAATACTTGAAACCCAATCCCCCCTGTATTTAGGAAAGACCTCTTTCAACCAAGTCCAAGAATTCCTAAAGAGTTATTACGCACTCGGAATATAAATGCAAAAGTTTGAGGAATTAGTTGTAAATTTCGCTACCTAAGTGAGGAATAATCTCGTATAAAAGGTGGCTTCTTATTTCAAAGGGGCAGGTAAGTTCTAACTGGCCTCTTGAAATAATAAAAAAATTATAAAATTAATTAATAAAACTCAGTATATTATATCATTCGTTAATTGTTATTACATTGCAGCGTCGCTATTAACTCATTGATTTTAATATCTTATTCCAATTGAACATTGATATTGTTTTATTATATATCAGATTGAAAATTTGCTTGTGCATTCAATAATTGATTTTGTTGAATTTAAGCTTTGTTGCTAGCAATATTGGGGTTCACATTTTGATTTGTCATTGCATTTGCCTAATTTTTCTGGTTGCCATGGCCCATCACTTGGTTATTGGAATATTTGCCCTTTCCTTAGTAGCCGTAGAGGGGCTTTTTATAAGGATCATTGCTATTTTTTTTCTTCTTTCTACTGGGCCAGCTCTAACTATTAAAGGCGCATCTATTCTTGCTAAATTTTCTTTTATTCTTCAATTTCCTCCTATTGCTACCTCGTTGTTTCCTCTTTATACTGTACTAAATCATTCAAATGTTATTAAATTTCAGAGATAACTTCAGGACAAGTAGCTAGCAAGGGAGTAATACTTTCTATGAATTGTTCATTTTTTTCTTTAGATATTTCCGAAAATTGCAATTTTTGAACCAATTCTTTGAAACTATCGTTATTTTCTGAAGAGGTTTTCGCTTGAACTTACTAAAATAAAATAAGGTTTTAGAGATTGAATAATAATATTGTTTTAAAAATACTTGTAATTAGGGAGCGAAGAGCTTGCTTATATTCTATTCTTAGATCGGAATTTTTGCATCTTAAAATAAGAGTTTGTTAAATTCAAACGCCAACTCATTCTTTCCTTTAAAAATATTCACTAATTCTTCATAAAATCTATTACAAAATCATAAATTTAATTTTTTTTTTAAATTGTTATAAATCTATATTATCTTTACTCTATTTTTAAGCCTTATCCTTTTTCTTTTTGAGCTAAAGATAGCTTTTTAAAATTCTTATAAGTCATGGGAAACTTGTTTTTAACTTTAGAGCAAAAAACTTAACACTATTTTATAAATCTCGGTTGAGGAGGTTAAAATACGATTTATTATAATTACTATGACTAGTCTTCCTATTATTGCTGCTATTGCTGTTGTTATTGTTGTTGCTACTAATTCTACTATTTCTATTGCATAGTTTAATCTTGAGACATATTTTGCAACATACTTAATTATTACTAAAGAGTCTATTAATTATCCTGCGTAGATGGTTATTATTATTAGTTAATTTATTATTGTTGTTGCTGTTGTTACTGCTATTATCCTAACTATTGTTATTATTGATTTTAGGGTTGCTACTATTGCATTTGAGCATTTTGCTGCTATTATTTTTGAGTGTTAAGTGGATTATTACTACTATACTATTGCTATAATGAACGCTATTATTGCTGTTGATTTTAAATACTTTGCATTTACTTTTGATACATTTATTGCATTTGTTACTATTGATGTTACATTTATTTTTGTAAATGATTTTGTTATTGAGGAGTTTAAAGTTACATATTAAACTACTAAGCTATAAATTTTTAAAGCTGAGCACTGTTTAAATTAATATTTCCTGGGTCATTCTGCATTTTCTTTGCATAGTTATTACTGCTATTTAGATTGATTTATGTGCGTTGAATTTACCCAGGTTACTGATGCGGTTATGGCTGAAATTGCTACTACTGTTACTATTATTATTAATTTATAGCATTTTTATTCATAACCTACTATTACTGCTGTTGCTGTTGCTATTACTACGACGACGACGACGATTATTATTATTGTTATTATTTAGGCGAACCTTGCACTTATAAAGCTTGCTAATTCATCTACGTTCCTTATGGCTATGATGGTGATGATTATTATTATAATGATGCTACTGTATTCGGTTAGACCGAAGAAGAATATTATTATTACTACTATTGGGGGCCTATAATATTGTAGTTACCCTCTTAATTTTATTGGGAGATTATGTCACTTATTATTTTTGTTGTTGCTCTTGTTTATGCTACTTCTCTTATTCTTATTATTCCACCTTATTTTGACTTTCATTTTTGGAGATGTATGTTGGCCAGATAGTATAGAATTATTATTATTATCAATACTCTTGGCTTATTCAGATTATAATTCTTTTTTCTAATCATTAGAAGCTGCACTTGGATCTTAAGTATTATTCATTTTTTCTTTTTCTACTCTTTTGTTTTTTGAATTTACTATTCCTGTTCTTATTATTACGATTCATTTTTTTATTAATTGGAAATACTCTATTTAGAAGCATTTTTACTGTCATCTGATTATGTTTATTATTTTTACTACTATTACTATGATAGTTGATTTTATTATTTCTACTCTTATTCTTTATTGTCTAGTTATTATTTGCTTTCGGATTCATCTATTTTTCCGCTTCCAGAATTTTGTAATTTACTTTGCTGTTGCTGCTGTTGTGAATATTTTAACGGGTTTTATTTATTAGTTTCTATATCTTTTTCTCTGGAAGGTTGTTATTATTAATGCTGTTGCTGTTGTTGTTATTGTTACTATTAAGACTTTTGCTATTAATTCATCTATTGCTAAAATTGCCATAGAGCATTTGCTTGCATCTATTGCGTTGGCTGCTGAAATTTAATTTGCTGCATCAATTGTTGTTGATTCTATTACTATTATTGCGATTTATTAAAAATTGAGACATCTGCTACTATTGTAAATAATAATTTAACGCCTGCTATTAATGTGCGGGAGGAATTTATCCTAACTGTTTAGAGAACTAGTTTAATAATCTTTGCTGCTACTACTAAATTAAATACTGGTATTGCTATTATTGCTGTTATAATTAATGTTATTGAATAGATTGTCCTGACTGATTTTCGACATTCTTTCCCTAAGCTTAAGGCTATGAAGACTATTATTATTATTGCTACTATTACTACTATTAAGACTAATTTTGGGACCCTGGTATCTATGTAGGTTTTTAGCCTTATTAGTTCATTTATTCCTATATTTTTGATAAAAAATACGGATTGTTATATAGATTTGCCGCTTAAAATTATAGCATATAGTTTTGGATCTAATTTGGGTTGTTTTACCCCATTTATTGCTATGTAAGATTCCCTTTATTATGCTGCTATTATTATTGTTATTATTGTTGTGTTTGTTAGTACTAATTTAAATTCTATTAGGCATAATTTTGCTATGATTTTTATTGCTATTGCTACTGAGGTTATTGCTAGTTCTACTTTGAACTATTTTATTGCTGCTATTATTTTTCACTTTTCTATTGCTCTGTTGACTAAACTTGTTATTATGCCGGCTCTTGTTGACTATTTGGACTCTGATTTACTTATGATTTTATCGATTGCTCCTTTGGCTATGTTAAGGAATTCATGTTTGGTTATTGCATTAAAGTACTTTGACTTTTTTTTCAGTCAATTTGAAATTTTTTTGTAAAAAAAATGTATATTGATATGAGTGATTGGCTAAATCCCTTGATATTTTTATAGTTTCTTCTTGCGCTTTTTAAGTTTTTTGTATTTTTAAATACTTTAATCAATTAATATTATAAATATATATATATGTTTCTTTAATAAGTAATTAGATTAAAGATTAATATCGCTCCTTTTACTTATTTTCAATTGAGACATAATATATATAGCATTAATTAAGATTATTTTTGTAATTTTCACTACATATATAGTATTGAATTTGCTTAGATTTATTATATATAAATGATGTTTAAATTTAATTAAATTTTCTATCCAATCCAGTTTAAAATATAATTATTAAGAATAAAAATGTCTTTTTAAATTAAATTATATATTAATATATCTACTTTATAAATAAAATTCTAATCAATTATATACTAATAAAACTCATGGCCTTTTATATAAAGGATTTAAAAAAGATATATTTGTAGAAAACAATCTACATTTATTTGAGATTCTAAATTAGTCAATTATTAAAATACTATACACTTATATGTATATTAAATAATGCCTTAAAATTCAAATTAAATATATTTATAAACTATAAATAATTAAATTAGCTAATTTTTATAAATTATTGAAATTTAAATAATTGCTTAGCTCTTTTTCAAATATTTCTCACATGTGGATTTCCCTATAAAAGGCAATTTATATCAGTAATATAAGACTTGTTCGTTTTCAATGACTCACGTACAGTCTCTATCTAAACTAAATATACGACCTATTAAATAAAAATAAATAAATACGTGGTTATTCATTCATCAATATTATTAGCGATATAAATAAAGCTACATTTTTTTAATATCTTTACTTTTAAATTTTAATCAGCACTACCATAAATTATGTTATTATTTCTGCTGTTTACTATGTTTATTTTGCTGTCAGTCACAACTGACAATGTGTATTAGCTTATTTGCGTTTTTCTCAATTGCTTTTCTTCAGCCTCGATTTCTTTGGTATTTCTTTTTTTAACAGACTCTAATTCTTCCATTAAATCGAATTTTCCTTTTTATTTTTGAGATAATAATTCATAGGTCATGTTTTCTTCGTTTATACTCTTTTTCACTGTGTATCTTGACAAATGCTTATTTTGGTTTCTGAATAAAGATACACCGGAAATCAAACAAAAATGCTCTAAATCAACCTTGTCTATTCCATTTCCAGAACTCAAAGCTTCCAATTTTATATCAGAATTTTGAACTTTATTCATCTTTAAAAAAAGTAAATTACAATAAAACTTAAATATAAATATTTGCAATTTCATTTCATAATAAAACTACTTGTAATTTATGAGATATATGAAAAATATATACTCGAAAAATATTTTACTATTGGTTACATAATTCTAAATTTGATAATAAAGCTTAGGTTCGCATATACTTTCAATGTCATCTAATTAAGTTCCCATTTAGGGGAAATTCAGTAATTACTAAATTTATTTTTTCCAGATTTCTATTTCCTTACTCATTACAAACTAAAATTAGTTCTTTTGCGAAAAAAAATTCATCACATTTGAGAAAAATGAAGAATTTGCATATTGATCTTAATATAAATTGCTATAACTATTGATTGGTAATGTTCCAAAACTTTTTGCATAATTTATTATTTTCTGATTTTAAATAAAATCTTCATTAAAATCAGACCGATATTTACTTGCTAATGGCTTGGTTTTTTAAAAATTAGAAAATCTTTTATTTTATATTGTTTAAAGTTGTTTGAATTAGGGAAATAATGCTCTATTGATCATCTTTGCAAATTATAAATTAACTAACCAAGTGTGTATATATATATATTATGAAATAAAAAATTACATAATTAAGAATTATAATTATAAAAAATGGAAAGTAAAATAAACTTAATAAAGTCTATATCTACTCATTTAATAGATTTTATAAACAGAAATCATGAAATAATTTAAAAAAATTAATTCACTTATCCTTTATATTTTCAATAATTTAGGTAAAAAAAATAATATCTTTTATAATTAATTATTTATTCACTATTATATTACATTGAAAAATGGAAAAAAACTTATAGTTTATTCTATATTTGTTAATTAATTAAACACTCTTTACAATACCTAGTTTTATTCGGGCGAATAATTTATTATTTTTATAAATTTAAAATTTTCTCTCTTTATTTCAACACAAACGTAATTATTAGAAAAACAAAAATACATATACAGTTAAGCATTTCCAAAATTATAAATGGAAAAAATAAGAAGAAGAAAAAATGCCTTAAGCCATTAATCCTTAAATTCAACATTAAGAGGAGGAGTTAGATCCTTACGATGATGTTAGAGAATCAGAATATCACCTTATAGTAAACTGATCAATATATAAGATGTGATATTAAGAAAATACTATTAATCATATATTATAAAAGGGAAAATAAAATAAAGAAAAATAATATCTATTATGTTAATTTGTGAAACAAGCATAGATTCTAATGTTTTAAAAACTCTAAATGAAGATTAGAAGTATCATTTAAAATATTAGAAATTAAATTTGAAATTTTATTATTATGTGAATTGATTAATTTATATAAATAAATAATTAGAATTAAGATGCTTCATGATTTAATCGTTATAAGATTGGGGTGGTAAAATATAGGTACATTTATTTATTAAAAGGAATACAATAAGCAATCAATAGATTGATTAATTATCAATTTATATATTTTACTCTTTTTTTATTAGTAAAAATTGATAGGTTAGATATATTTGATAAACTTGAGGTTCTATTTTTGCAGCATGTATAAAAATTTTTAAAAATAAATAAAAATCAAGATAGATTATTGTATTATTTAACCTTTTTTTAAAGAATAACATTGAAAAGATTGAAAATTTGGACACTTTGGTTCATTTAGAATATCTGGCATTGAATAACAATAAAATTAAGAAAGTAGAAAATTTATCACATCTTTAAAGCCTAACATATTTAGATCTATCAAATAATTAAATTGAAGATATAGAAGATAAAGAAATTCCTGAATATGTTTAACTAATAAAATTTAAAGGAAATACATTTAGCCAGGTATATTTTTTTTCTTGCAAAAATGAAATTAAGTAAAATGAAACCATACAATTAACATTTTTTGCATATTAAGAGATCTGATTACCTATTGAGAATAGTATAAAGATTAGAATTTTTAGAAGAGATAGATGGAAGAGATATATATCCCTAGGAAAAATTTTAAATATTGAATATGTAATAAATTTATACAATATAGTGTAGAAGGGAATTTAAAATTCTTATTATTTATAAAGAAATCCTGAGTAATTAGGAAGGTATAGCTAATAAATAGTAGAATCTGGGATTAAAAATGAGCATGAATTGAAAAAAAATTCAGATTTTATGAAAATAATATAATAAGATGAGCAAATAAAATTAGAAGATATGCATCATATTTAGGCCTTTAAAAATATGTATGAAGCATAATAAGATTAATAAAAAAAAATTTAATAATTAAATGAAGTCAAAACTGAGTTAAAGGAAGGAGAGAATGTGGTGGAGGTAATAGAGTAAAAATAAAATGATAAAGAGAATGATAAATCGATAACGGAAAAAATAATTTAATAAATGATATTAAAAACCGAGCGCTAAAAACCCGTTTATAGTAATATTTCTAATTTAGATGATTTAGAAGTTGAAGTAGAAAAATTTATTTTAATTAAAAGTTTTAAATTTTTTATTAAATAAAAAAATAATTTTTAAAGAAATAATTACTCAAAGAATTGTAACAAAAACTTAAAGAATATTAGAAAAATAAAAGAAAGAACAAGTTAGGTATGAACATTTTATTATTTTATTTCAAATAAACCCAAAAAATAACTTTTTTTTAAAATAAAAGATGTTTGCAAATCATTTAAAAGATATGAGAGATTAAGCTGAATTACATTAAAATATTGTTACATCAATAAGGGCGCAAAAAATTAATAGAAAAAACAGGTTCGGAACTTCAGATGTCTCAAATGATAAAGCTTTGCAAGAGCTTAAAGACTTTTTCTAGGAGCATCTTGATAATTTTGAAGAGCAAAACATAAGAAAAAAATTGTTTGAAACAAAACTTGAAGAACAAAAATTAAAGAGAAGTATGACTAATAGTCAAATTTCTGAAGAGAAAAGCACAACCACGAATAATGAATGATTTATTTATAATTTAATTAATCAGTTATTAGCAAGCAAAAAAATTATATATTATAAAATTTTAAGTTTATTAACTTTAATTTTTATACAAAAAGTTCAAAAACTATAATTTATTAGAAGAGAATTTATTTTATGTTAATAAATTAAATAAACAATAAATAAATTAATTTGTTGTCATTGTAAACCTAAATTACGTGCTTTTTTATGTAATTATCTACAAAAATTAAATATTTTGATTTTTTTGTTCAAAAATATAAAAATTACTTACATTCCTATTATTCTACTTTACAAATCATTATTAAAAAAAGAATCAACAAGCAGTATATTAAAAGTATAGTGAAATGAATATTTTAGGGGTTAGTTTATTTACAGCTGTCATACTCATATTGAACTGGGCAAATTATCAAGTTATTAAAATAATAACATATTGGTTTTAAAATGAATCGAACGAGGAGGCCAACTTAAATTCAATGACAGTGACGGGAAAAATTATATTATTTTTCATCGAAGTCATTTATTTGCTAGACATAGTTAATTATTTAAAGGCAGCTTTTTGTGATCCAGGATTTTTGCCTCCATTAGAAGTAATGAGTTATTGGATACATTTTCTGTAAATACTTTTTATTTTATCAGGTCCCTTCCAAGACGATTTACCCTGAAAGTTTAATCAAAGAATGCAAAAAGTGCGAAGTTACAATCGAAGGCGAGTAAATCAATATATTTAAACCCCCGAGGGCGCATCATTGCAAAACTTGTTAAAGATGCGTTTTCAGAATGGACCATCATTGCGAGTGGATAAACAACTGTGTCGGATACAAAAATTAGAAATATTTTATATTGTTTTTATTCTACACCTTCCACTTCTCAATTCTGACATTTTTGACTCTTTTAGGAAACTTCATAATGGTCTATACAAGTATAAAACACAAAGTAAATTCGTAAATTTAAATTTAATTTTTTCTTTTTAAACTTTTTATAAACAAAATATACCTTCAAGGTTTACCTATTTTTAATGCTGGACTTCTACAGACTTATGAACATATTTTTGGCTGTTTTTTCTCTTTTCTTCATTTTCATGTGCGTTTCGTTTTTGAAAGATTAAATAGAAGCTTTGTAAGACAACCAAACTACAGTAGAGAGTCACAAAAATACCTAAGGAATCCCTTAGACAATGATGTTTGGAGTGAAGTAAATCTTTGGAACTGACAGGAAAACATGGTTGCTTCCCGTATAGCCCAAAACGTTTCACATAAACTATTTGGAGTTGATGTACTCTGATTAGGAATTGGTATTTTAACATGAAAATAAACTGCGCTGCTTTTTAGAGGACGAGTTTACGAATTAAGTTTTTGAAAAATATTGGATAAAAAAAGACCCTATTCTCATTTAGGAATAAATAAATTTAAAACTGAAGAAATAAGGATAATAAAATTAAAGTGAGGACTTATTATAACAGAAATTGAAGAGCCTGGAAAAGATTAGTAAATAAGAATAATAGTAGAACAAAAAGAACCAATGAAAAATTTAGAAATGCTTCCCCATTTTAAAAGATTTCAACAACTAAATCTATAAATTATACAATTAATAGTAAAATTATGTATTATAAACATAATAAATAAATTGATGTGATCTTAATAACACTAATAATACATAATGAGAATAAAAAAAATCATGTTATTAAAAAAAAAATTAGAAATACACATAAAAACATAGAACTCAATATTATTATATTAAAGAGAAGTACTAATTTTTTAATATATAATAAAAAGCAATGTATTTAAAAATAGAAAAAAAAATCATATTTTTTTGTTAACTTGCTGGCCTGGGACAATATTAAAACTCATATTTAAAAAAGTGGCGTCAACTTAAGTTAGAGTGGGAATGACTTAAATCAATTTTTGTTTATATCCGGGGAAGAGGGCGACTGGATTGTGATGCAAATAAATAGTTTGGATAGTTTGATTCTTTGCTAATATATCTAGATCCCCGAACTCTTCAATTTCGTTGTTATTCATCCACAATTCGGTCAAATTCTGAAGTGTCTCCAAGTTAGAGAGTTTCTAGATTTTGTTCATACTTAAGTCAAGTGTGTCCAAATTGACCATAGCTTCCAGGTTTTCAATTTGCGTTAATTAATTTTCTGCGATGTAAAGCTGTTCTAATTGGGGCAATTGTTCCAAGTTTTCAATTTTTGTAATTCGATTCGCGGTAAGCGCCAAAACCTCGAGCGTTTTCAAATGCGACAGGTTTTCAATTTTCTGAATTTTGTTTTTCCCCAAATAAAGTTCTCTTACAGCATCGAGTCCCTCCAAATTTTCGATTACTGAAATTTTGTTGCTTCCAAGTTCCAACATTTCGACTTTTTTGAAATGAGATAAGTTTTCAATTTTTTAATTTTGTTCGATAGCAGGAAGCATTTCGTTACATTGGTGAGGTTTTCCAGATTTTCAATTTTCTTGATGTTATTGAAGGACAGGTCCAAAATTCGAAGATTTACTAAGTGATCGATGCCTTCAATTTTCTTTATTTAATTGTCATACAACTCCAACTCCTCCAAATTTACCAAATTTTCTAACCCTTCGATTTTTTTAATCAAATTTTTTCGCAAATACAACCCCTTTAAGTTTGCTCCACATACACCTATATTCTTTATTTCTCCGATTCTGCAGTTTAAAAAATGCAGTTCGTCTTGCGACGGATCCACAACAAGGTCCCCTTCTCCTATGTGTTGATATACAATTTTTTGCGGTTCTTCTTTCTCTTCCTAAATAACTTTTACCTCTTTTTTCACTACTTGTTAAGAATCTTCTTCGATTTTTTCATTGCTTTGTTTACTTTCTTCTAATGTTTATTGTTATTCTTATGTTAATTAGGAAGGACAACTATCTTTTTATAATTTCTATTACTGTTATTCCAAGTTTCCTTATTCTGGTTGGATTTGATTATTATTATTTTCATTGTTTTATTCCTATGAAAATTATTTCTACTATTAATTCTCCTATTCCATTTGATTTCTAATGAATTTTTTTGTTTAAAGTATTTTATTTTCGACTTCTTATATTTTTATTTTTATAAAAATTTTTTTCTTAGGTTTTTAACTTTTTTTTTAGAGTTTTTTCTATTTTTACTTTAAGAATATATTGATAATAAATTAAAATATAGATAAATAGACGAACAATTACTAATACAACAAAATCAAATTTAGATTTCGATATTAATTATACGTAATATTAATTTAAAAGAATCTATTAAATTTGGATAGAGAATGCTATATCAAGTAAATTTATGAAATAAAATTTGGTATTTTTATTTTTTTAAACTAGAAATTATAAGCTTTTTTAAGTTAGTATTGAAATAAAATTATTGATTAATTTACTTACTTATTATAGGTATATTTTAAATATAATATGTCAAATACAAATCTATTTATATACAATTATATATATATATCTAATTTTAATTAAGTAAAATAAAAAATAAATATTTTTTTATATGATAACAACTTATAATAAATAGCTTTTAAAATTTTAATTTAAATTAATTCAGTAAATATTAATTTTATTATTATTTTATTATTTTTGATATCAGTATATATTTTTAAAAAAACACTACAATTATTAATACATTGAACTATTGAGCCATTAATCAATATCCTCCTTTTAATCCCGACGCCTGCCCTCCTTTTCCATTATTCATAAGATATTCCGCCTATGATTAATATGGAAAGATAATATATATATATAAAAATTAATTCTATTTATATTTTATTAAATCATTACTTCCATTTTTCTTTACTCTCCGTAAGGAATTGCTTTAGGATCAATGGAAAGAGTGGACATCCATGTCGGTAGATCTACGTATTCATCATATATCTGTGCTTCATTCTAAAATCGGTTTATTTATGAATAATAAAAACATCATTTTCACTATTTAATTTGCAATAGAATTACAACAACTTTATGGTGCATTTGACGTAATATCATGGCTGCTGATTTTCCAGTCATATCACAAGGTCTTACACAATGTTTAATACCCTTTTTTTTAAAAAAAAAAAAATTAAATTTGCACTTGAAATAATTTAATTGACTATTTATACATTAGCAGCATATGAGTTTTCCTCCATCACGCAAATAGCACCTCTGGGAAGAGGAACACAGAATGCTCCATTACAAAATCCATAAAATTGACTTCCAAAAGACAATCTGCAATCAGAAAATAGCCTTACCGTGTATATGGGCTGAGAAAGAAAAGGCAAATTAGAAAATTAAGTAAGAATTTCATATAATTGTTACCTGCTTAAAACGAGTTGCGTCATCAAAATGTTGGGCCAGTCCTTCCCTTCCGTCGTGATATACATTCAGGGCGAACGAATTTAGAAAATTCTATAAAAATAAATATAATTAAGCAAATAATTTAAATTATACATTATTTAGTTTACTTTTTCTACGATGCCATGATCTTCAAGCTTCTTGACTACTTTTCTGGTCATCCACAAAGGAATATCACTCACATCACACCTGACCCCTGCTCCTACAAACGCATGAGGCTCATTAAGTTGCTATCTAGTCCAAATATATCTAAAAAATGGATTTAAATATTTAATATAAATAAATAAGTAAGTAAATAAAATGCTTGCCTGTAACCGAAGAAGAATTTCGTTCTTTTAATTTTATCTTGAGTACATGAAACCTGAGAAGTCATCGGCAAATAATGTCCTTTAAATTTTTTTGTAATTAATATTATTTATCAAAATATTATAAAATCTTTATACTTTAAAGCCCCTTCTGCTCTGTCTTCCAACAATCGTTTTCTATTTCTTTTAACTCCTCGTCGGAAAAAAAGTCTTTGATAATATAGCATCCTACTCTGCAGTCCGGGAACATGTTTTGGAAGTATTTGTAATTGCTGGGCAGATTATCTTTTTCGAAAAAGTAATCTATTTTTTCAAATTTTCTTCCATTAACATTCATGATAGTGCTTTTTTCTTTGAGATCATAGGCAAAGCAGTCTCTGGTGGATATGTAGTAAATAGGCATTCCGTAGTTTTGGAAGACAGAGGATTTTAGCAAGTCAGATCTAAAAACAATTACATTTTATTTTTAATTACACATTATTTTAATGGTAGATTTTTTTACTTTTATAAGTAGCTTTCTAAAGAAACTTTTTTCGTATTCCTTTTCAATTTCAAAAAGTATTCGTTTTTGACTTCTTGTTCTTCTTCTTTTTCTTCACCATTTTTTTTCTCAATATCTTCTGATTCTTCACATTCCAAGTGCTCACTTTCTATGTCCAAATCTTCTTCATTCAAATCAGTTTATTGCTATAATTTTTAATTTTATTCCTGTTCTACAACAGCATCTTCATTTTTGGTTTCAATTTCCATTTTTTTGCTCTCTTTTTTAAGATATAAAGATTACTATTTACATTTAATTATACTTTTAAAAATAAATATTCTTATAAACCTGTGTTATCTTCTTGCTTTTCTTCTTTTTTTAAATTTTACTCGTCATCCTACTCCTCCTTAATTTATTGTTCTTTTTATTCTTAAATTTCTTTTTCCTTTTCTTCTTTTTCTTTTTGCAATCGTTTCAAGTCTTGTTCTTCTTAGTATTTAACGGCATAATCTTGGAGAATTTCAGCTTAGAAATTCCAATTTGTTTCCAAATCATTTTCATCTTCATCTTCTTCTTCATCATCCTCTTCTTATTCTAATTCTTCTGTTTTAATCACATCTTCTTCTTTTTGTTCCATTGTGTTTGAAACTTCATTTTGAGGAGCACTCACTTCTGCTTTTTATTCATCTTCATCTTTGAATAATTCCCTAGCTTCTTCTAAATTAGATTCCATAATATCTAAACTCTTAGCCTTGAACATTTTGAATCTAGTATTCATCATTTACAGGGAATAATTCATTAAGTTGTCTTGAGTCTGTAATATGAAGGAAAACAGCAAATTTCGTGTTAATTAATCAGCATCCAACCATTATTTTCTGTCGACATATAATTCTAATCTGCTGCTTAAAGTATTGATTGTTTTACTATCTTCTTCTCTCTCTATGTATTCCTATCAGGGTTTTTTTTATTAATTAATTAAATTTATTTATTTATTTTTTTATTAATTAAATTTATTATTATTATATACCATAACTTCGGCACATGCGAAATTCTTCAGTTTAGTATAATCGATTTCACCCCCTCTATTTCGATTAGAATATTTTTATGCACTGCTTTTGTTTTTATTTTTTTTTAGTTTTTCTAATTTCCTGTTTTATAACTGTCATCAGAGTCCAATGACATCTCATCATCACTTTCCTGGAAATAATAAAATTTCATTTATAAAAAAAAATATTAATTTAATTGCAATTTGTTTCTTTATTACCTCTAATTCTGATTCACTTAATTCAAAATCTTCATCTTCATCTTCATTTTATTACTGACTATTACTATCTTCACCATCACCATCATCATCATTATCAAAACTTTTTCGTTTTTTTTTTGATTGTTTTTCGAAATTTTCTTTTTTTGAATCTTTTGAGATTGCGCACTGGTTTTCCTCGATTTCTTTTTCTTTTCCTCCAATATTTCCTTCTCGATTTCTTCATCCTCTATTTCGAATTACTTATCCAAAATTTCCATATCTATTAGCTAAACAACTTTTCTTCTTTCTCTTCGCGTAGCTACTCCTGCTTCAATAGTGTCGTTGCATTGCTAATCTTATTTCAACTCTTCTTCCTTTACATCCATGTCTCCTTAAATTTTATTTTCCTATTTTATAATGTTGTTCTCTTAATTTTATTCATTTTCGCTGCTTTTCTACTCCTACTGTTAGTTTTTTTTTCAGAAGCAAATTTAGAGGATGCTTCACTGTTTTTATCTGCTGACAGTTCATCAATTTATTTCAAAATTTAAACTGCATTTTCTTTATTCATTTCATTGTTTTATAGTGTTAATTCTTCATTTTCATTATTTTTATCATTTTATTCTTGTTTTTGTTATTCTTCATTAATTTCTTTGTTTTGTATTAATTCTTTAATATCTTATTAATTTTTTTATAATTGCTCTTCCTTTTATTGTTTAGTATTTTCTTCTAAATCCTCTACCTCTTCTGTTTATAGCTCTATTTCTTCTACAATACTACCTTTACTTTCAATATATTTGTTAGATTGTTATTTTTATTGTTGCAATTAGCTAGAAGATGTGCAGCCTTCTATAATAAGCATATCTGACTGCGATTTTATTAATTTTTCTTTGCTCTCTAGGCTGCTCCTTGAATTTAGATTGACATTAAAGTGATTTTTTAGTTATTCACTGATAACCTTGTGTAGTTCCTCATTGGTATACTCTAAATTCTATTGCGATTTAGGCTTATCTGGACTCATTTATCTGGAAGGGAGGTGGGAAAATGATCCCTAAAGGAAGTTGTTTACATGATGTTGCAAATTGTTCATCACATTATTATATGCACTCATTTTAGTCAATTCTAAATCATTTGAAAGTGCTTTCTCGACATAGTTGACACAATTTTTCACGTCTTATTCACCCAAATTACGAGGAATAGCTGCGGCCACATTTTCATTGTTACTGGCATCCAGATTTTAAAGACTTTTAACGATGCCTTCGAATTACTTCTACTATTTCTCTAGTTTCTTCTTTTCGCGGTACATTTTGCGTTTTTCAGCTCTAATTTTCTTTTGTTCTTCCTTTCGAAGAGCCTTTTCTTCTTCTCTATTTCAGATAAAAATAAATAAATAAATAAATAAATTTAATAAAAATAAAAACTAATATTTACGTTAACGATTCTTTCTTTTATTATTTATCTTATTCCCTTCTTTCTTTGTGCTTTTATTTTAAATCTTCTCGGAGTTTTTTTTTTCGATCTCTAAAACAAATTTATAAGATTATAAAACGTTTGGATATATAGACAAACAAATTTTTTACCTTTCAACTTTTTGCTACTCCCTTTCTTCTTTTTTCTTTTGCATCTAAACTTCCTTCTCTTATTTGGCTTGTAGCCTCTTTTCTTTTCTCTCATCTATAGCTTCTTGTCTTTCAATTCTGGCCTTTTCTCTTTACGCTTTCAATTCCTACTTTCTTTACTCTCTGTTTATAGAAGGTTGTCGTTCCCTTTTTTCTGCTATGAATTCTCCCAAACTTAAATTAATAATAAATGTTAGCATTGTATCAATTTAAATAATTATTTTTCTACCTTTTAATAAATGCTTTTCTTCCCGAAAGAGATTTTTTAAATAAGAATCCCTAAATTTTATAAAAAAATATTTGCTATTATTAAAAAAATATTTAACTAAAAATAACATACCATTTAAACATTAGATTTTAATAGAATTTCTTGAACTTCTTATTTGGTAAATTTAGTTAGTTTTGGTGATCTAAGTAGCTCTGTGTTGTCGTAGAATAGGTGAATACATAAATACATTTTATCAATGAAAAAGGGCCACAGTTATTTCAAACTTTTAAGCAGGAAGAATTTACCATTGGCTAGCTCGTATCTTAAATTCAAAATAATATTAAATAAATAAATAATAAAATCCAATAAATCACTTGCATTTTGATTACCTCTTTTCTGGATACAATATATATTCTCTCATATTTAATTCATCTTCGGTGTAAAAATAAGTACACAAAAGATACCTTTCTTACGATTTAAACAAATTTTCAAACACATGATTATAAAATCCCTTATATGACTCCAACCTTTCGCAACCTGACGAACACTGGTATATTAGAGGCGGTAGTTTTTTCCAGATGCCGGAAACATATTTTTATTCACTTTCAGTCGGTTTCACATAACTTACCCCACATGTTCTTTTAAGATTTGCATTTGCATTTTACAATTTTCTGTAATTAATAGGAGAGAGATAATAATAATAAAAACAATTATAAATGTTAAGTTATTATACTTTCTGATGAAATGATTCTTCTCATTGTCAATTACAGTATTATCTCTTATTTCTTGCTCTTGTTTGGTTTAAATATTGATGGGCTCATATCCTGAAGTGTAGTCTCTAAAGATATAAATAGATTAATTATACTAACAGTATTTTATTATAATTAAAGTTTTTAAATTAATTACTTTGTGAAAAGTAATTAGTCGAAAATAAAGTCTCTGAATGCGACATTAAATTTATTTATCACTTTGTCCAATTAATTCACAGTTTTGTCTTCTTTTTTTCCCATTGAAGATCCGACAGCTGAGTCAAATGGATTTACGGAAGCTTCAATTTTGTATTTTTGATTAAAATTATTTACTAATTCTAATACCTGTGAAACAAAGAAAAAACAAATATTAATATAATTATTATCTTTTTTAAATTTTTACTTCTTTTTGAAATATTCTTCTTATTCCCCTTTGTTTTTTTATTCTTTTCCTCATAAACTATCGGCAAATCTTGGTACTAATAAGAATCACAGTTGGCTGGATCATTATTATGTTAACTCAAATAATTTTGACCTTCTTTTTCTGCAACATACCATTGTTATTCTTAATTTTATTAATTCTTTAATTATTCATTAATAAATATAGATTTATGCTCTTTTTAACAGGGAATCACTTGTTGTGGCTCAAAAAAATCGATTTGTCTTTTTTAACGCATTTTTTTCTGATTTTCCTCTTTCTAATCATCCTAGTATAATGATTCTTCCAAACCTTCTATTTTGGAAAATTTAACATTTTAAAATAATTTAGAGTGATTTTCAATGAATTCAGCTCTTCTCATGTTATAAAAATCTTCTAAAACCTTTTTTTATTCATCAGAAATTATAGAATTGGAGTTATTCCAGAACTATTCGTTTTCAATTTAGAAATTAAAATCTTTCAAGGTTTTTGCATACTCTTCCAGCATTTATTTTTTATAATCGTGCATGAAGAGTTCAGATTTTTGTTTCATTTCGTTAGATTAGTTTTATTTAATAATTTATTCATGTTCATCATCATTTTCATTATCCTCTTCCTCCATCGCATCATTATTTATATTTTTTTCCAATCCTTCTTTCTCTTTAATAGAACCCTTCTTTTTTTTTTGCTGAGATTCATTATTGTTATTATTATTTCCAATTACAGTTTAAATCTAGTCACTGTCTTAGTTTTTACTTTTGAGAGCTTCCAGTTACTCTTAACTTGGCATTTTTATTTTTATAACAGTGTCTTGTGAAGCACTTGTTGTAGTGGTCATTATACTAGTGTTATTGTTATTAGAAATTGGTTTTTTTTAATTAGTTTTTTTCTTTTAATTTTTATTTTCACTCTTATTAACTAAACTCTAAGAACTGCTAGCAATTGTATTTTAACTTCCTTGACTCAAATTGGTGCTGCCACTTTTATTTTTGATTTAGATTTTACTTTTTTCTTTGTGTCAACGCTTTTTTTCATTGCATCATCTTTAAATGAGTCAATTGAATCTTATTCGATATTATAGTTTTTGTAATAAACTTTTTTGTAGTCATCTTCAGTCGTAATGAAAGATTCTACAGCTTCTCTGGACATCTGTCTCTTTCTTTTGGTTTATATTATGTTTTTCTAGTTTTCTTCAATAAATTATTCGTTTTTTCCATTTTCTAATAGATTAAAATTTTAAGAACATTAAAAATTAGAAATAAACCATATTATATTTTAGTTTAAATTAAACTTTACTTTTTTTTTCAATGAACTGTCATTTTCAGTTGATTGAAAGTTTATTCTGATAATATTGTCCCCATTTTATTTGGCTTCGTTTTTCTTCTTACTATCCGGTTTAAGAGGAATTTTTATTATTACGTGCTCATCATCATCTTCACTTTCAATTTACTCTTTGTTTTTTGATTAGCTTTAATTTCCTTTCACATCAATATCTTCAATTGTATTTTCAGAAAATATTGATTTGCTTATACTTATTTTGGTGGAAAAGGGTTAAGAACCTTTATTGACATTTTTTTGGTTTTTAGTCTTTAATTCGATTTAGATTTAATTTATTTCATATTTTTTGTACTTTATTTCCTAATAATATTTGGCTTTTAATCGATATCTTTCTTTTTGCTTTTTATTTTATTTTCTTTTATACTTTCTGATCTATTTTTTTGTTTCGAATTTTAAGATTTAGATTTTACAGGAGTCCTATCTGTAGAATAAGAAATTTATTTTTTTTTTTTGATATTTTTATTTTTAATTTTAATTTTTTAATCAGGCACTTAGTGATTATCTTTTAAAATTATTTCTTCAGTTTCTATTTATTCCATAGATTTTTAAGGACTCTACTGTTTTATATTATTTTCATACAACTCTATTCTAGATTTTCTATAAAGAGAATTGCAAGATCTCTAACTCTTATATTATTATTACAATTATTCTTCATTAATATCATTATCATTATTAGTATCCTATTTAATTTTATTCATTGATTCTATTTAATTTAGAGAATTATTTATTTCATCAGCTTCAGCTTCGTTAAATTTTTATTATCCTTCAGGAGAATTTTCAATTTCGTCATCTTCTTTTGATTTTTTCCTCTAAAAAAACAAAACAAAATAGTTTATCCAATATACAATAAATACAATTTAATTTACATCTTTCTGTTTTTTAAGTCTGGAAAATTTCTAAAATTATGTGTACTATGCCATCATTTCATCAAGTAAAAATCTCTAAGGCATCTTTTGGCTTCGTTGAGGTCTTACACTGACTGAAGAAGTGTAGGAAGGCAATGTTTTATCAACCATTTTCACCGTGTTTCTATTTTCTCTTTAAAGAATACTCTCAGCCGGAATAACAATGGTGGTATTAATATTGCTTTTATTATTTTTTTTTTTTTAAGACTGACTGTGCTGCTATTTTTCCCTTTTTCTCTTTTCCAGCTGATACTGCTTCTCTTTTGATATCTGGCTATTATTTTTACCCATCTATTTGAGTCCTTGATCCTACCAAACTGGTTTTACTATTTATTCTACTATTGGGTTTTTTTGGTTACGATTTCTAATTACCATCTGAAATCTTTTGCAAACTAAGTGCCTTTTTATCTAAGTTGTTAATACTGGGAATTGGATCTTGATTTTGTATAATTCTTTCCAGATTTTACTTTAGTGAAAGTAAATTTTTTTGTTAATATTTAAGAAATTTTTTGCTACCTCCATTATTAGCACCCGTACTCTAAGGGATACTTGTTAAACTTGGAATTTATTCTAAGGAAGCCACTTATGTCGTTGCTTTTTATTTCTGACTTTTAGAATTGCTATTATTCTTACCGCTTCCATTTTACTATTTATTTTTACTTTTATCTTGCTAGATAATACTTCGAACCCTTTTTCCATTTTAATTTATAGCTAGATCTTCGAAATCTATAACATTTTCTTCTATTTCTGTAATATTCTCTTTTGTATCTATGGTTATAACTCCTATAATTTAAAAGGAAAAATATTAAATTAAAATAATATTATCACATTTATTTGATTTATTATTTTTAAATGGATTTTCATTCTATTAATAGATAATTTAAACATAATATATAAAATTGATTTGATATATTATGTATATATATATACACAAAGCAATATATCAAAACAACTATGCAAAAGAAAAAAAATATCTAAATATTAAATAAATAAATAAAAATATATATATATAATATCTAAAATGTTTGTTACACTATAGTTTTAAAAATCTATTAAAAAAATGATTATAAAATATAAAATAAAAAATTTAGAATTAAGCTTTATATACTATAAATCCTAAACAAAAATATTATAATAATATTTATAATTTATAATGTAATATCATACAATGATAATGTCGTCAAATTTTATAATATTTATTAAGTCTTTTAGAAATGTATGAGTATAAATAATATGACTTATAAATTTAGAATAATTTAAGATGATAATCTCTGTATAAAAATTATTTCCTAAGTTAGGATACTATGATGCCAAAAAAAATATAATTAATTTACTTTATTTATTAGAAGTTGCTCCTGCAATTTATTTTTATGATCCCCTTGTAGCTATACTGCTTGAAGATGATTTCCCTTTAGGCTATGAAACAAAATGCTGACTTATCTTGGTATTATTTTTCCCGTTCTATTCCTTTGGCCCCTGTTTCCTACCTATTTAAAAATTTAACGATCATATTATTGTAAATTTAAATACACAATAATAAACTGTATATTATAAGTGTAGATTCAATAAAAAAATTTTATATTTATAAATAAGCATATATTGACTTCAAAATGTGTTAAAAAAGTCTGAAAATAGTCCAAAAAGATTATTTTCATGAACATAATTAATAGAAGTACAGATATCGACATTCTTTGTTGGATTGTTTTTTTAGTGTTTTTTTAGAAATTTAGTATGTATTTAATGCTATTTCAATTAACATTTAATTAATGTAAAAAAACATATGTGAAAATTTCCAAAATTGAAATCTTCATCACATATAGCCAAAAGTACCTCCACTTGATTCTCTGACTGATTTTAAAACCATTTAAGTGATCGGCTTCTTCAAAAAATGATGATTAGATATGCTTTTAGCTAGTTGGTTTTTATATTAGCAGTAGCTGTTTATTTCCTTTATTTTATTAATATTTAGGTTGATGAGCTCTAACCAATAGTCTTATTAATTAAAATGAACCAACACGCTTAATATATTATATTCAATATAATACCTATTAATATAAATAGAAGTCTTTAATAATTATTAATGCCTAAAAGTCCATGTTATGAATAAAATAGTATTATTATTTTCATTTATTGAATATTTAAAATATATATAAAGAAAAGGGAGTAACTTTACTTTACTAAAATAATTATTATAATAATAAATAAATATCAAAGTATTAATAAATTACTTGCAAACTATAGTGAATAATAATATTATATAATAAAAACTTTTTAGAAATAAGAATGACACTAAAAATATATAATATAAAAAATAAAAATTCTAATTTAAAAAACAATTTATTTTCAATCAAAACATAATTAAATTAATAGTATTCTTTATTTTATTTGCAGTTATCCATCTTCCAAGTCTATGTTCTTCTCCTTGAGTGTCTATGAAAAAAATATGATTGTAGGCATAATGTATTATATTTTATATTAATTAGTATTATGAATCATACATATAAAAAAATTTTATAACATTTTTTCTACATTAAAAAAATAATTACATGCCATCATAGAACAGTCGTGAGAAAATTATATATCATTTACAATCCCTTCCTAAAATATAAAAGTTAGTTTTAATATTATTTTCTAGTTATATTTTTTATTTGATTAGATTACTAAGAATCATTATTCTAAATAATAATAATAAATGATCATAAATCATTCATACTTACTAACCGATATATGTAAGAAAATTATTAAAATCAAAATTTACGCATGGAAGCTCGAATATTTTTTCTATTTTTTTCTAATTTAAACCTAATTTATATATTTGCAATTTTTATCGTAAGATCCAGAACATACAATATCGGTGTTGAAAGTACTTCCCTATTACATAAAATACATATTAAAATGATTTAACTATTTATTTATTGTATGTATGTATGTATGTGTATATATCTAAATAGATCATATAACATTAAATTAAATAGTGCAGTATAATAAAAAAGAGAAGTTTAAAAAGCGGATCAATGCAACTATATATATCAGCTTATATGCAAAATAAAATTGTAAATTATATATTTTACAAGTGCCGTTATCCATTTTCCTTCTCCGTGAGCATTTTTCACTGAACTTATTGGTTTCTTTTTCTTTGTACTCCAAAGACAAACTTAGCCATCCTAACTTCCAGTGACAAAATAATCGTTTGTAATTGCTTTTATACTATCTATTGAATAATCATGATGTTAAAATATTAACTAAGTACTGTGTTCAGTCTAAAAATTAAAAAAAATTGGATAATTTATAAATTAAGGAAATACTATAACAATATTACTTTCCAATATATTGCTTATTTATCATAACCTCCAGATATAAAATTGTCAGCAGAACATGCATCTACTGCAATGACTTCACTTTTATGTCCATATCTATATTACAAATATTTATTATTATATAATATTACAACTATTGTTGTTATAACTAAAAAATTACAATGTGTCCATAAATGCTCTTTCACTAGCGTCCCATAATTTAAATGTTCTATCACAGGCGACTGAACAAAATTGATTACTATTAACTCCAAATCTAAGTCCGTGGATTGTATCCTTGTGACCTTTAAATGTGTCAATTAGTTTTTCTTATTACAAATCCCATAATTTAATCATTCTATCTTTCCCTCCTGTAACCATATACTTTCCATCGAAATTAATAGCCATACATAATATCTTTTAATAAAAAATTCATAAATAAAAATTATTTTTTTTATTCATTGCTAAAGTACTTCATCATAGTGTCCTTATTTATCTTTATCTTTTCCTAAACTCAAGAAGCTTTTACTTTATTATTCTATATCCCATTTAATAATACTGCAGTCTTTAGAGGCTGAGTAAATATATTTTTTATTAGGGTGGAATTGAATACAAGTAATGGCTTTTTTATGGCCTTTCAATTGAATATGTTTAATAGAACCACTTTCAAATTTTTCTTTAATCTGTTTATTTATTAATTTACAAAATGTTAATTATTGAATTTCAATGGAAGATTTTATTTTTTACTGAATCAGCATACATATTATATATTAAATTTTTCTTTTTTAATAAATTTTCTTAGAGGGTTTTAGTGACATTATCAAATTCGTCATCTCTTTCTACTGCAACATAACTATATCTTCTTCTTTTTGTAATCCCTCCTCCACATCAGAACCAAATTTATCTTCTGCCTAAAAGAAATCATCATTTATTTTCTATTTGCTCTATTTTTTTGCTGACTATAATATCTATTGCGCTAACCTCAATCTCTTTTAATCTACAGTTTCTAAGATTTAATTTTAATATTATAATACTATTTTTAGTAATTTATATAATGATTTTATTATTATATTGATTCTTATAGCTTTTATCATATTTGTTGCATATGTATACAAGTTAAATATAATGGCTCACATTTATTGCTTAAATTTATATATATATGATTATAATAAATTTACCTTCATCTCTATAGGCACTTGGAATATTTATCTCTTCTTCGTATTCTTCATTTGCAAGTCTTTCATCTTATAGAGATATATTATCAGATGAAATTTCATCGTAATCATCTTCTTTTTATTATTTTGTACTTTTGATTAGGTTTGGATTTTTTCTATTTTATAAAATAGGTAATATTTTGGTATTTTTCATATTTATTTGTTTATGAATATCTTGATTTGGATTATAAATTCATTTATTAAAATTGACTAATATTCAGTAAAAATATGAACTATAATTATAAGTGATATTATTTTCTTATATATTAATCTCAGTATATATTTACATTAATTTTATCAATTCCGTTTGAATTGTTTGTCTATTTGTTTTTTCTTTTTCCGATCATATTTAATTTTTTATATTTATTTTGTTGTGTTTTAGTTTTATTAAATCGAATGGTTATTTCTTTAAAGGTAAAATTATAATTTTTCACTCAATTCATATAGTTTTTAATTCATAGTTTAATAAGCTTTTAATATGAAAATTAAAGTAATAATTATTTTTATGCTATTTTAATAAATTAGTGTATAAAGAGTTTAGATTACAGTTTATTCCGATTATTAATTTTATCGGTAATCAGTGGATAAGTATTGTTCCGAGTCTAATATTATTACTTCTATTGGTGAAAACACAAAATTTTAAGTATCAAAATTTATTTTATATTTCAAAAATAAGATATTTAATATATATAATTTATATATTATAATTATGATGTCAATTCAATTTATTAATGGGTTTTAGCTCAATTTGTGAAAAATTACTTTTATTCTATGAAAAAATTTATATATTATTAATCATAGAAGGTATAAATGCTGTTAAATGTATTTATATATACCTTTGAAACAAAGTGATACTATTCAGTATATTTACTAAGCAATTTCAAGAAGTTTTTATCATGTGTAATAATAATGAGCTAAAATGCAGTATTATTTTCTCTAGACTTAATTAAAGCACTTAATTACTTTGCTAATCCTGAATATAAAATAAAAAATTAATTTCTATATATTTAAAATTTATTAAAATTTAGATATTACTTTCTATATGAAATTTATCTAAATTAGTGGTAGGTTCATCTAATGTCAATATTCCACACTTTAAACTAAAAGACTCAGCTAATGCAAGTCTGATAACTATAGATGCTAATACTTTTTGACCCATGCTACACCTTCCTTTCATATCTATTTCTTGCTCGCTAATCATATAATAACAATATGGCTTAGTTAATGTTTGATATATAAAATTGTGATTATATACTTATCAATTTGCATAACAACTCTATAGTTATATTATTTGGAACCTCTTTTCTAAATTCCTTCATTTTCAGATTTAATTTTGATGTTTTTAATATCTGAACCTTCATATACTTACTAAAAGATAAATTATAATTATAATGATATTAATCTTAATCTTAACATTTTATAAAATTACTTTCCATGTATCAGCTATTATTTTATTTATTTGATCCATTTTTTCCCGATGGAATTCCAATAGAGTATCTTCAAGAGTTTTTGAATACTACATTAAATCATCTACTGCAGACTACTATAGCTCAACTTTTAGTTTGAATTCATAAAGTTTTATTCATCTGATGTAAGCCGATCTGAAATTTCTTTCTGATTAAAATAAATATAATGATTTTTATTATTTGATTTTATTTAATATTGAAAAAATAAGAGATTTTACATAATTTTTCTATAAATCATCATATCGATATTTAACTTCCTTAGATAATCCATAATATTCTTTTTCTATATTATTTAACTGATCCTCTATTTATTATAATTTAATTTTTCTTTGTAAGAGCTAATTTTTTTCTTGTTGCAATTTATTAGATTCTATCAATAACTCGTTTATTTACTGATCAGTTAATTAGCTTTATAATAATTTATCTAATTATTATCTTTCATTTGTATTTTCAACTAAGTTCATTTCTTAATCTTCTATTTCCTCTTACTAATAATCATAAATTTTAAAAAATATTTTATTATATCTTATAAAATTTTAGAAAATTATTACGATAACTGTCTATTCATTTTTAAGATTTTCTATAAGAATATCTAGCTCTTCTCTTTTTCTTCTTTATTCTTTTTTCTAAGTTGATTTATCTAATTTTAATACAAAATATAAGTTTAATATTTGTCAAAAAATAAATTAAAGGTTTACTTTTTTTAAGCTCAAATTATAATTATTTGTCTTTTTATTAAAAATCTTATATCCACATTTCAATTTATTTTTCTTCTTAAATAATGCTTTTTTATAGCTAATCTACTTCTTATTAAATCTATTCTAATATTATTTAATTTTATTTCTAGTTTCACTTATCTGAGTAATATTTTATCTAATATTTAATAATTCATCTTCTTATTATTCTAATTTTTCTAAATTAGATTTTCTTTCAATATCATTTTTCACTGATTATTATGATTCTTATTATAATTTTAAAGTTAATTTTGTAATTTTTAAATGTGATTTATAATTTCCTAGTTTATGCTTTATTATTTATTTATTTAATTTTAAAGTTATTCGCAATCTTTTTAAATTGATTAAAATTCTTTAAATATCTATTGATAATATTATTTATTAATAATAATAAATAATATAACTAATTATAAAAATAATAATACTTATTAAGGATCTTCTTATTCCTATTCCTCTTGCCTACAACTTTCATTTAGTTAAAGTTATTAATCAATTTACTAGAAGTTTATATTTGGGCTATTTCTACGGATATTATTTAATTAAACATCAAGTAAATTAGCATCATTCTCTTAATTTTTAATTATTCCCATTTATAAAATTTTTTTTCTTTTTCCTTTACAATTTATTATTATGTTTCCACTTTTTAAATAATCTCATCATATTTTTATTCAATTTTTTCTTTTATTTGATTATTTTCTAATTTCTGCTATTCTAATTTTTCTAATTTTAAAGATATCTCTTAATATTAATTGATCAAATCTTTATTAACCTTCATACTTTTCTAGCAGAAAGGATTTCAATTATTTATTTTAAATTAAAATTATTATTAAATTAAATAAAATTACTTTTTCTTAAATCATCTCGTATAGATGTTCTTCATCTTTTACTAACTCATCTTAAGTTTATTTTTAACTTTTTCTTGTGATTTAACTAGCTTATTAATATATTATTTCTCTAAATCTTATTTGCAAAATATACATTTATTGTTTTAAATGCTATTTTCATATATGTAATCATTGAATTCTGTTGATGCAAACCTTTAAATATTTTATAGTTTAATAAATAAAAATATTTTTAATAAAAATTACTTTTTCTTTATTAATTTTTCATTAAGATTTTTATTTATTCTTTTATTTCTTTATAAGTTTCATCATAATTCTGTTTGGAATTCTTAATTTATACATTTTTTATCTCATAATTTATTTTAAATCTTCTAATTATTATTATAGTATTGCTATTTGGTTATTTAAAAATTTGGAATTTGCTATTTATTCATTCACTTCTTTTCCTTGCCTATCTTTTTCAAAATTAAGTTTATTTTATTCATTTTTTTCTCTTTCTAAATGATCTTTCAAAATTTTATGCAGAGATTAAAAATCTTATTTTTCATAATTAATATCCAATCTTATAAAAAAATTATTTAAGCTTAAACTAACATAGATGTTTATTATAAAAAATTACCTCATATCTTTAAATATTTCGCTCTTTTTGATAAAATTTCTTCTTTTGCATCCTATAATCGCTATTTTAAGACTTTATATTCTCTAATAGTTTAGATTTATTTACCTTATATTGTTTGTTGCTAAAATAAAATTTAATAAATAAATTTGTATCAAATATAAGCATAATTATAATTAAATAAATTACTTCCATTTTATTGGTAATGCCTTTTTGTTCAGTCTATTTTTATTATAAATTTTTTTATAATAACTTTAATTAATTTTAACTTTAATCTTGCTAAATATTTTATTTAGAAATTTCATTTTAACATATTTAGATATCTTCTTATAACTATTTTTTATTCTGTTTTTCATTGTTGTAATTTAATATTAATTATTACAATCTTTGTTATTCCATTTAACAAAAACTATATTTTGATTACATAGTACTTAAGTTTTTATTTACTTCATCAATTTACTATTAATGGTTACTTAACAATTATTTTTTTTATCCTACTAATTATTTATTTTAATTTTACTTTTAATTAAAACCATTTATTATATATTATTCAATATCTCCAATTTCATTATTTATTTATAGGCTTGATTTTAATTTTTCCTAATTGAAAATATTATATAATAGTTTTAAAAGGTTATTTTAAAATTTACTTTAAGCTTGGTTAGTTCTATTTTTAGAATTTCTATGTCTTTATCCTCTTTCATTTCTTAAAGTTACATTTCCATATTTTTAATTTCACTATCATTAGTTTCTTTTTAAGTGGTGAGATTTTATATGGTTTTCTAAATTTCTACATAATTTTTTTCTAACTTTTTTATTATCAATTCTATATTTCCTATTGACTCTAATTAATATTTATTATAAATTTCTTTTGTCAAACCATTAGTCAGCTACTATTTTTTAATTTATAATTCTCTATTTTTATAATCAGAAAAGTTTATTTTAGTTTCTACATTTTATATATTTTGCTCCAAATCTATAAATTCTTATTTTTTTTGCTAAAAAAAAATAATAAAACATATATAAAGTAAAAATTAGAAACTTGAAGATTTTCATATAAATAGTTACTTTTAATTTGTCGATATCAGACTAATATTTTTTAATTTTTTATGAATCTTCTGCTAATTTTTATCCATCAAGTGAATAATTATGTTTTTTCTTATATCTTCTTGATAGGCTTTCTGGTAATTTTGTAATTGTATTTTTGATTCTTTAAGCTTGCTAGTTATATCAGTTTACTAGAGTTTTATACTTTCTTGGATTTTTGTGAATTATTAAGTATCAAACAGGTTGTCAAAAATAGTTTTCAATTCTTAATTCTTCTCAAAAGCTTAGTTAATAAAGATTTATATTTAAAATAATATAAATATGAATAAAATTAAAATAAATACCCCAAAAGCTATCTTCTTAGTGACAAAATATTACATTTTTTAACACCGGTATCGAAACTCCTAACAAATAACTTACTGCATTTTCAATTTATCCACATTTTTTATTAATACTTTTAGTTTCTCCTTTATCATCTTTGAACTAAATTAGTTTTTTTATTGCAAATAAATAAAATAATTATATTATTTATTTACTTTTATATAGTTATCCAAGGTAGTCATTGATAAATCTTTGTCTTTTTTTTTTAGACTTAACATGTTCGTTCTACTATATATTGCTTTCCAGAAATCCCTCCAAATTTTAATTTCATAGTAGCCTTTATAAAATAATTTATATATTAAATAATGCTTCATTTAAAAGATTATTTAAATAATTTATGGTATAATGCTACCTTTATTTCTGGTTTGTTTTTAATTTAGGATCCATTATAAAATACTACCCTTTATCAGCATTGGGAGGAAATGAGCCTGTAGTTAATAGTTTCAAACATTCAATGATAGTTGTTTTACCAGCCCCTAGTAAAAAATATTATTGTCTAATAAGTATTTAAGAAAAAATTATTCTATTTTCAGATTATTTTACCATTGTGCCCAAGAATTAACTAGGTTATAAAAATTTAATTAATGAAAAATTTATAGGTTAATTTATTATAGCAAATTTTAAATGTATATCTTACTGTTAAGGGCTTTTAAAAGTTGATTGATTGTATTGAATCACTATCCTATTATAAAGTAAAGTATTTAATAATATAATTAACAATTAACATTATAGTATTATTATTATATTTATTTTGAAATTTACATAACTTCGAATTCCTGAAATTACTAATTTATCTATGAAAGACATGATTTTATTTAATTTTTATTTCGTTTACAATTTTTTTAGATTTTTATTCTATTATTATTTATTAAAAATGCTTTTTATTAATAAATAATATGTTTATTATTAAGCTAATATAATTAATAGAATATTTGATTTAATAATATTTCCCTCTCATTTTATCAGAATATAAAAGTTTAAAATCATCCTATAGTAACACCTATTAACAAAAAGGGTAATTTTTTTTATGAATTATAATACTTGATAAAGTAATTTTTTATTTTTAATCATTTCAAATATAATTTCTTTTTAAAAATCAGAATATATGCCAAAATGAGATTTTTTAAATAATAATTATTCTAGATTTATTAGAATAATTTTTGCTTGTTATCAACAATATAATCAAAATTTAAAATAAAATAATATAACATATAAATAAAGCAATTAAAAGAAAGAAAAAGATTTAAAAAAAAATACTAAATAAAATTGTTTAAGCATTAGTGCTAGGGTAGGAAAATGGAAAATAATAATTAAAAAAGTAAAACGATTATTTTACAATTCCTTCTACAAATGAACTTTTAGAGAAAATAGATATGTTAAAATCTTTAAAACAATAAATCTAATAATCTTTAGATAAATTTACACAACACACAATTCCATTTCTCCTTTGCGAACCATATAAAATTATAGATTCTAATAATACTCTTGATGATTAAGGCAGTGTTTTTTAAAATGAATAATAAAACAATAATTAACAGTAAAACTAAGATGACTAAAATGAGGAAAAGTAAGTAGAGATTTACTTGACATATTTCAAAGGTGCTAAAATTGCTATAGTTTCTCCCCGATAATTATGTGAATTCGATTAGATTTCATTAAAAATTAAAGTAAAAATTAATGATACAAATTAATAAATAAATTTTATTAAAATTAAAAATTATTTAATATCTAAATTTATATTTATTTTAAAAACAAGAATTTAAATAATTAAAATCAAGAGTAAAATATAGAAAATTTAAAGGATTATAAAATTAAAGTAATTAAAAGAGAAAAAAGACTAGTAAATATGGCAACTTTAAAAAAATATTTTACTTTCTATTAAACTATAATTAACTGTGTCATACTTTAAGTTTCTAATAAAAATTAATTAAAAGATTTTTCATCTCTTTTTGAAAAACCAGATCCAGATAATTATTATGTTAAATATTTTATACTCCCAATAGAATACCAAGTAATAATTATAAATAAATAATATTAAATATAAATTTATATTATTTAATTTAAAGTAAAATGATAATGTAAATATTAATGAAAATGTGATAGATTAAGTAGCAAAATATAATGATCCTCAATTTTAAGATTCCTTTAAATTGACTAGTATGCTTTAAAATGATAATATCTCCATTGATAATGTTATTCAAGATAACATTTTTGAAGTGTAGGGAAACAATTTAGGATTTTACTTTAGTTGTGTTGTAATAAAAAACTGCTAAGAAGAGACAGCATATTCATTTTTGATTTAGCTATAAAATGTATGTCTAAAAACTAATATGTAATAGATTTTTAGTTTAAATGTATAAATACATAAAATTATTAAAATATATTTTCTTAAGATTTTAATTGTTTAATACCACTGAAGAAAGTTCAAAAAATTTTTCAGTAGCTCATCTTTTATATAAACATGAAATTCTTTCCAATATTGATCAAGTTTTTAAATTAAGAAAATTATAAAATTAATTTCCAATGGATATGAATGGATCAATTTTAGTAGCAAAATAAATATAAAGCATTAATGTTTTTGATTTTATAAATGATCAGAATGTCTTATAACAAAAAAAGTTTCCTTCCTTAAAAGAAAAACCCCCATATGAAATTCCTTTTTAATACTTTATTTTAAATGACTAGATAAAGGTTTTGCCAATTTCTATTAAGGATTTAGATAGAATATGTAAAGTATTATCAAGACATGTTAATTTAATTTTATATCTATATAATAAATAGGTACTTTTCCAAATATATGTTCCTATGTTGAAAGATATGAATTAGCTTAATTGGCAGGAATAAAAATGAATATAAAAGCTAAGTTATAAGATTTAATTAAAGCAACTTCAATGACTAGTTGTGGGTAAAGTTAAAACTTTGAAATGTTAGAAACGCTAGGAGACTCTACTCTTAAATATTTAGTTAGTACATTTTTAAAATACCATATCTTCTACATATATAAAATATCTTATATAATTCACACAAATTGTATTAACTTATATAAAGCAGCTCATTTATTTTAAACATTACCTGATGCTAATGAAGAAGTGCTTACATGCGTAAGGACTAAAATGATTAAAAATGATTTTCTAGTAGTAAAGGGTTATGAAAATGGAGTGTAATATTTTATAAGTCATAGGGTGCCTTATATCTCAGAATATATCTATCCTTTTGTAGAAACATAGAAAAAAACTAAATAAAACTTTAATTTATCAACAAAACAATTGGCAGATGTTTCTGAAGCTTTAATAGGAGCAGTATTAGCTTAAGAGTAATTATTTTATTTCTAATTACTTACTTGTATTTTCGATATCCTTTATTTTTTAAAATAAGTTATAACTTGATATCTGCTTGTGAGTTTGCTGAAGATTTCCTTGATTTAGGGTTTTATGAATCTATATTTTAACTAAAAAAATTTAATTTTTTGACTGAATCAGTTGTAATTCCTCCTAATTTTATAAGGAAGCTAAAAATTTGAGTTTGAATATGTCCATAGCTAATATCTTGAGTTAAATAGGATTATTTAACTAATAAGATTTTGATAAGTTGCAGGAATAGAGATATAATTCTTAAAAAAAAAATATGAGTTTAAACCTAAATAAGAGTATTAGAAGTTACACAAAATGAATTGGGAAAATTAAGAAAAAATATTAATTAGTTCTTTTTTTGAAAAATTAGAATAAATTTTAGGTTATTAATTTAAAAAAAAAAATATTTAATAGAGGCATTTAATTTTAGAAACTTAAAAATTCATGGTAAATATTGCAGATTTTTTAAAAATAATTATTAAAGATTAGAATTTTTGGGAGACGCTATAATAGAAACCATCTCAATATCGTAAATTTAAAAAAAATTATTATAAACAAAATTATTTAGTTTTTATTAACAAATCCTAAAATTTAGAAATATTTTTAAATAATTTGATGATGAAAAACTATTTGTAAAACCAGAACTACTCCATAATTCAAAAATATTTTTACTATCAAATAGTTTTATTGGAAAAATTATATATTTATTGGGTTTCCATGAACTTATACTAAATATAGATGAGGAAACTAGATTAGAAGTTGAACAATTTATAAATCAATATATTGAATATATATAAGATCCATTTATTTACTACAAAATACATGAACTTGAAACTCCAAAGGTCCTAGGGGATTTATGGGAAAGTTTAGCTGGGGCAATATTGTTAGATGGGTAATATATATAAAAAAAAATTAATTACTTAATTTATCTATTTTTCTATTTTAATTAGTGGATGGTAATCTGTATTAAATGTTATTGGAAGAATATATGCTCCATTCATATTATAATATATTAAATTTGAAGAATATTCAGTTTATAATGCTGTGTCTTAGGCTACTGAATTAATAAATTGCATTTTTTAAGCAGAAGATGTTTCTAAAGAAAATCCTTATTATTTAGATAAATAATTTACATGCAAGGCAATAGATTAATAAAATAATATTTTAGGTTAAGCTAGTGGTAATAGCTTAAAGTAGGCAAAGGAAAGAGCTGCATATTAAGTTTTTTCTTATTTAAAAAAATAACAACAAAATAATTAATGATTAGGATTAAATACAATTAGGCTTTACATTGCATAAATATAAACTATTATTTATATAATACTAAAATCAAGTATACAATTAAAAAAACTACTTTTAAAATCTAGAAAATTATATAAAAATATTTTTTTATTTTATATTGATTCTATATTATTTATTCATTTCATAAAGTGTTTATTTAGTAAACAAAAAATAAATAATTAAATCTATTTTTATTATTTATACTAAAATTAATATAATATAGTATTCAGTCTTGTAATTTTAAAATTTATTTTAGTTATAATAAATCAGAATCAATTTATTTATTATGATCTTCTTCTTGTTAGAGACACTCTAAATATTTTTTTTCTACTTGCAAATATAGCTAATTATTCTAATTGTTATTTCTTCCCCATAATGTTTTGCATATCATCATAGCTTTTTAAACATATTCAAGAGCAATTTATTCGTCAGATTTTATTTGAATAGATATCTCTTCTAGTCCTTATTTCTGTTTAATTTATTAATAATCTATAATTTAGCTGATTCTTAAGTCTTCAAGTTCTTATCTTTAAATAAATATATATTAATAATATTTTCTATATTTGTAACTTTTATAATTTAATTTTACATCTTTAAATGCTATAATAACTTTTATTCTTTAAGTATAGTTTGATGAGCACATTTAATTGCTTCTTAAATTTATTAAAAACTAGGATTTTCAGTATCAAACTCTCTAAGACACTATATGAGAGATTTTTCATTATTTTACTTCATAATTTCATTTATTTCATCTTTATTTAATAAAAACTAATTATTAGAAAAATCATTAGATCTCATTTAAGAGTTTAATTTAAATAGAAGTGTCTCTGATTTAATGAGTATATTATCTTGCTTGTCTTTCAAGTCTTGATATTCTAAAGAATGGGCCTATTTTAAATACGATACTGCACCTTTTATTAAAAAATTCTATAATCCAATATCATTGAAATCATCCATCACCTATAATATTCCTTTCTATCCCTATATGATATCTTATATTATAATTTCCTTTAAATAAATATTAAATTTATTATCTTCTGTATTCTTTATTAGCATAATATTCGCAACATTTTGAATATTTAGAACAGTCCTATATAAACATTTTAATTTAAATAAACTATTAAAAAAAAGAAGTAAATACCTTTATTTATTGACTATTGCTAATTTTAAATAAAGTTCAACAAATTCTGGATGAATAAAATTATTATTAAAATAAAATGTTAAGATTTTTTCAGCTTTTTAATAGTTGTTTTAGGCTTTATATAGTTTTTTTTGCTACATATCATAATCTCCCTAAAATATGTAATTATTAACTCTGTTAATATTCATTTATAATTAATTTCTTAATAATATTTTTACTTTTAGTATGTAGCATTAAGAAATATAAAGGTTTTTAGAAAATTAATGCTGATCATTATCAAAAAATATTGCTTTATAGATATTTTTAGCTTATTTTAATTGGTTTTTTATGTCCTACATAAATTATACTTAGGTTACTCCTTCATATAATTCCTAAATTGCAATAAATCCTAGATCATCAACACTTTCAGTATCTTATTCTACATTCACAGGTTCTGTTTCTTTTATTTAGTCCCTTGAGGTATAGTTTGATTTAAATATAGTAGTTTAACTTAAATTTATTTTTGATGCTGAAATTTCTTTATTTTCTTATGATTTACTTGCTAGAATGTCATTGGTTTTCTTTTTATAATAAAATTTTAAAATAAAGCATTGTTTTAATATTTAAAAAATACTTGTTTTTTTTAAGCAAGCTTTTCATCTCTTTTTTTTATTAAATTTCCATATCGATATTTAATTTTTTATATGGCTATCTTAATGTAGTATTTTATATGATTCAAACAGATCTTTGCTCATAATTTACAAAGCTATTCTTTATTTGATAATGAGAAAGTGAGCATATTCTATTGATAATTTTCCTTTCTCTGAAATTATTCTTTACTCAAGATATTCCATATTTACTAAAATATGTAATTCCATATTTGGCATTCTTGACTTGACCTTAAATTAAAGAAAATTTATTACTATTTACTGGGTTACATTAAAATAAATTTACTTCAGATATTTGGAGCAATAATGTTAGTTTCATACTAGGGAGATTAATCAATTTAATAGCTAAATCATCAAAATCTTCGTCATCATATTCTCTTTTAGTATATTTTTATTCATCTATTGGAGTATGCTAAATTTTCAAGGCTTAAGTAGTGTACTTTGTACATTCCTTTTATTCGAATATGTAATATAAAATAATAAAAATTTTATTTTTTACTTCAAAATATTATAAAGACTAAATATAATTATGGCATCTAAAATGATAATTTCCTAAAATATAGCCTCTGTAAGCAGTTAATAGTAGACTTGAAATTGAAATACTGAACGCTTTTAAATTTTTGTCAGCTTCATAATTATCACTAATATTTTAAAGTATAGATTTTGATTCTTCAAACTTTCCCAATAATGAATAGCAATCTAACTTAGCACAATTAACGTAATTTAAGAAATGCTTAAATGTATTTAAAAGTCGTTGATCTAAATAATTATATTTTATATTTTAGATATTTTGTTCTCCCATTTAAGCTGATTTTTGCTCTAAAAAAAGCTAATTTTCATATTTTTCTATATATTCAGCTATTGACTAGGCCATTTATTCTCCATTTTCCACCAAACCTGAGTGTGTTAAGAGTCTTGATATTTTCCATGATGTTTTTAACTAAAATTTTAATTGAATTATAATCGAAAATTTTTATTTAAATATGTAATGTACTTATAAGCAATGATTTTGATACTCATTTCTAGATTTATATTTAAGAACTATAACTTTTAATTTTTCCTTTCCATAGAAATTTAATTCTCCACATATCAGTTATTAATAACAAACTAAACTATTCACATAGTTTCCATCAATTTCATATAAATAAGATAATAGATCATTGTATAATGTTACTTAATATTTATTAATTGCTTTTTCCTAACATTTTTTCAAATTTATTAGAAAAAGCATATAAAAAAGAAAATAGGATTACTTCAGATGAACTAGATAAGGTGTTTTCTATTTCTTGAATAGCATTTTATCTTAATCTACTGGTATGTTATCTAATTATACTTCTATCATGGTTTTCATATATTAAGTTAATCAATTCTCTGTCATCCACTTAATTTGATTTTGTGCATGCTATTTTATCTCCTTCAATTTAAGCCAGTTGTAGCAGATGAGAGGCATAAAGCTATTAATTATATTTTGAATTTTTTTTAATTAAAGTAAAAATTATAATAATTACTATTTATATTTCTCTCAAATATTTTTTGTCCCCTAGGATTAATGCTATTTATTGTAGAATCTAATGACTAATTCAGACAATTAAAAAGAATTCTCATAATAGCCAAACTTTTAATAGTCTATAATAATTATCTGAAAAATTCTTTAAATTATAGATTTGTCAGATGATTTTAATAGTTATTGGATTAAATCTAATATTGTCTATAAAAATAAATAAATATATATATAACTGATTAAAAAAAATACATTCGTATTTGTACCTTGTATCGTTATTAATTCCAATTTGAAAGAATTATCCAGTTAACAAGCATAATTCTTTCTATTTCTAAGTTTTATAATTTATCCACACTTTTTTGGTGGGAAACTTATTGTTAGAAGACTATTTATTCATGTCTGCTTTCGGAAACTTCTTTTTGTAGATGTAAATGTAAGTTATTTTGAGATTAAATTATTTCTTCAAGAACCTCCTCCATATTGATATAATCTTGATTGAAATAATAAACTCTAGCTAATCTTTCAATCCGTATTTATTTAAGGGAAAACAAATTATCTTCTGCTTTTATTGGACGACTACTATACTATTCTTTTATTTAGATAGTCCATTATTTTATTTTTTACTACAATTATTAAATTTCTTCTTATCTATATAATTTTAATCTTTTTAAAAAATTTCATTTTAAAAGAGTAATTTTAAATTACTTTTCTTGTATTAGAGGAGTGTCATGAGAATCGTATATAAAATTCTAATTCTAATTGGAATATCCAATAATTTGATTAGCTACAAAGATGCAATTTTCTAAATTCCTTTCTTTAATATAATGACAATTTTCAAAACTTTTTATTTAGAAGTTTTGTTATGCTCTAGTTAATCTTAGCAATGCCTTATATTTACACATGACATTTTCTATCATAAGTTATAGTCTGCCAATATAAAAATCAGGTAGTGGATCTGTTTGAAATGTTGGATCAATTTCTTCAGGATCTTCATCTTAAACCTCATTAATTTTTGAATTAAAATATCAACTAATTCTTCTTTCTATATATCAAACTCAATTAGATGTATGATTCTGTAATAAAATATATTTATAATTTTTTTCATTTCAATTAAAATCATATTAATTACTGGTCAAGAATTCCCATCAATAGTATAATATTTATTTTACCCCCTTTACTTAATCCAATTATCCATTTTTTTATTTTAAAATATTATTAATAAAATGTACTGTCTTGTTCAATTTTTAACAATATATCACAATGAATCTAATTGAATTTTATTTTTTCTAGCATCCAAAAAATACCAACCTTATTTGAATTTTAAAATTATTTTGATTAATTTTCATATTCAGCTCTTATTTAATTCATTAATTCATGCTATAATTTAAAAATAATTGTTAAATTAATCTTTTTAACAATTTATAATTAATTTTATGTTTAATTATTACACTGTGTTCATAGGTCTTTTAGAAAATATATTCATACGTAAGTAATAGAGAAAATTTTAATAGTAAAAGCTAACTAATTCCTTTGAAATTGGTTCATTGCATAGTGTTTATTTATTTTTGAGCATATTTATAGTTTTTCTTATCAATTCACCTGCCTATTTGGACTTTCCTCTATCATATTAGAGCATGCACATCATTAATGAGCAATTTAGTAATCTTTTTTCATTTTAATAGTTAATTATTTTAAATAAAATATAATAACTCCATACCTTATTAAGTTATGAACTGAAGATGTATAATATCCATAAAGTCTGATATCTTTTTTAATCCTCTTTACTACTTGTTCAAAATGACTATGAGCTTCTCTTTTTAGAGCTTGATTTTATGAATAGTCATACTATAAAAATTTGCATATTCCTAAGAGATACTCAACTTAAATAGATAAATGCTCAAATTTAGCCTTCACATTCCAAATTGAAACGCTATTTTAACTTGTTTAGCTTTTATTATCGTATAAATAATTTTGGTGCTTTTTATATAAATAAATATTACTTTCTAAGAATATTTTAAATATAAAATAGACTTTATTATTATTTAATTTACCTCTTATGCGATATCTATATATACATTTTTTTGCTCATTTATAAATATAAAGGCATTTTATAAATTTTTTTCAGCAACAGAGTAATTTTTCTTTGATATATAGCTACTTCCTATAAATATTAAAGCACTTACTTAATTTAGTGTATGAGTAAATGGAGAAATATCACTAGTATGAGACTAATTCATTGAACTAAATTCAATTTCACTTTATTAAACTTTAGTATAGCTTTCTAATCTTTCATTGATTTATCCCAACAATTACTAAAAAAATATTTTTTAAGTTAAACATTTTTAAAAATAAAATTAGGGAATTTATTTAAACCTATTATTCTAATGATTATTGCCTACTGTGTGCTTTAGATTAGAAAGCGGAATTATAATTAGTTGTATTTTTTGATTGAGAAGCAATTATATCGGGAAGAAATTTTAAAAGTTATACTGTTTAATCAAATATTCTGAAAAAATTTGAAATAAGAAATAAAATAATATAATTATATATATTTTTGGATTACCTTAATTTATTATAAATTTTACATTGAAATAATACGTGATTAATTGATTTATAATGTTCCGGAATTTTTGAGTGCTTTTTCATTTCATGTTGTAATCTTTCTTTAAATTTTTAAACTATAAACACTGGCTCTTTTAGTTGTTTTTACTCATTCAATTTTATAGATGTTTTTATTTACTTTCCAAAATTCATAAAAAAATCATATATTAATATAATATGATCTATAAATAACAAAAATTTATTTATATATCTATTACAAGTAAAGAAGGTCTAGAATTAGGATCCTAGGCATCAATAATCCTGTAAACACTTTAATATAAAATAGGATAATTATTGTTAAATTATATCGAGTTTTCTTAAGCAAATTAGAGCATATTCCATCCTTTTTATTGCATCTATTCATAATGAAATAAAATTTATAATCGTATATATAAAATAAATAATAGATGTATCAAATATTTACTTCCTATATACATTCACCCAAACTCATCATATAAATCATTATACAAGCTACGCTATACAAATCTGAATTTTTTGGATGGAAATTGATTTTATTTTTTTAATTAGACTGCAATTCAATAATCTCAGTTGGTAAAAAAATTGATTCTAATTGACTAATTTTTCTTGAAAAAATTATCTTTTGTTTGCTCTTTACATATTGGTAAAGGGATCCAGCTCCTATTATACTGTAAAAATCTTTATTTTGATCCGTGAGAATAATGTTGTGTGGATAAATATTTCCATGAACTAAACTAAAGTCTTAAAATTCTTATAATCTTAATAAAAATAGATTGAATATTATATTTTGTATTTTTTAATAATTTTAAAGAAATAGTTTACAAATTTAGTAATGACATATATGTATATAACAATTCTTATTCTGTATAATAGTATTGAGATTATAATCTTTTTCTTACAACATCAGCTAAACTACAAATATAGCTATCTTAATAAATAATAGCTTAATAACCCCTATTAACTTCTTGGAATGCAAATTAGTCCTAAAAATATAAAAATATGTTAGTATTTAAAAGAGATTATTTTATTTAAAATTACTTCTTCAAATACAAGTGAACATTAAATACTAACTATTCCTGCATTCTTTTTTGACATTTTTTATATTTTTAATTCATAATCTTAATAGTATCTTGAATTTAAATCGTATTCAATGCCAATTTCTTTATATATCATTAGTCTCAAATTATCCTACACAAATTTTTTAATTAAAATTAAATATTTTAATTTTTACTTTTTTTTTTTATCATTTAATCAATATATATTATGTTATTTTACATTATATCTAACTATCCATTTTTGCTCTTCTACATTGCTTTAATTTTCTTTCACTAAAGTTATTAGTTTAAGCGGTTTATTATCCAAAAAAATGATAGCATCATTTTTTCTTTTTGAATTTACCAGATAAGAGTTTCACTAAATAATTTATCCTACATATAAGGTAGCGCTATCTTTTCACTTTTATTTAAATTTAAGTGAATTTATTTAACTCTTAAACTTTAAATTCCATCAATACATATTTTCCATTGCTATATTTATATCACATATACTATAATTTATAACAAAATAACATATATTTAATTTACCTAATTAGCCATATATTCAAGAGATGATAATTTTTAGGTTCCTTTTAAATATAAATAATCATACATATCTTACATTCTTATATTATGCAAATCAAGGCTTATCTAATGTCTTTAAAGAGTAGCTTCGTTTTCAATCTCTTTTTATTAAATAACTTTTAATATTGTTTTTCTTTATTATTTCATGCTGCATATATTTTCTGTTCTATTATATATTATTTTGAAAATATAAATTTATTTTTATAAAAACACATTTAAAAGTTACTTTCTAAATCCATGAAACCATATTCCATTAATACTTGCAGGAAATAATTTACGGCCTTTTGACTTTAGCTTTTTTGAAGCTTATTTCATATTATATCCTTAATGCAAATACTCCTTGATAAAATTCTGTTCATATTGTTCTTTTGATTTTGCTTTTTTTTCCATATAGGCTCTTCTTAATATAAAAGGCCTTTGAACATATCCTTATTAACCTGTAATATATAATTTTCTTCAAAATAAATTACCTAAAAACATAATTATTTACATATAAATTTAGAATCCAGCCATAATTTTCTGCTTTTATTATCTTCCTACTATTCTTCTTTTTTTTAGATTTACTTTTATTTGTTCTTTTTTTTGATATTCATTTCTTCATCGCTATCGTTTTCAGTATCTTATTTATTTTGAATTAGGAGTTTTAAAAATCATAATGTATTTAGGAAATGATATACCTTCAAATGATTCATCTATTAATTAGCTTTCTTTCCTCATATATAATGTTCCAAAAATCTTATATATGGGTCTAGTGATTAAAATTTTTTTGCATCATTAGCAGCTTCTAAATATTTCATATATCTCCCAAATTTTTCTATTTTTTATTAATTAGCTTCATCTACTGCTTCTTCTTCATTCTCTTAAAGTTCTTATTCTTAAATTTCTGTATTTTATTTCTATTTTTTATTTTATCTGACCTTAATAAATTTTTCTATTGTCCCTTTAATAATGTATTGTTATCTTTTTAGCATATTATAAATCCTAAACAAAAAAATTATTAATTATTTTATTACAATAAGAGTATTTATTATTTAGCTATACCTATAAGGAATATCTCCAATCATACCAGAATAAAAAAACCTATTAATATGTGTAGGTATATATATTTATAAATAGCACAAAAAAATATATGTTATTTTTATTACTTGATAATAAAATTAAAAGTAAGAATAACTAAAAAAATCGTAACAGGCCCTCCTAATTTATCTGTAAAATCATTTCCAAGTCTTAATAATGAGTAAGTAATAAATCCTGTAATAAAATGTATATAAAAATATACATTGTATTAAATAAAAAATATATTAAGTTTTAAAGTACCAGCATTACTAATAATAGAAATATAAATGCTGAATTCAAGCACGTTAAACCAACTTCCTATCGAACTATCACTGATAGGGATAGGTCTTTATATCCAATTAAGCATTTTTAGTTTATCTGTATACATTTCGCTTATATTCCACATAAAAGATAAGAAAAATACAAGAGGGAAGACTATTCCAAACAATGCCAATATGGAGAACTAAAATAATTAATAAATTTTAAATAAAACATTATATATTATATTATATTTTATTTACTTAAATTGTAATTTCCAAATATTCGTCAACTGTTCCATATATGTCTGACGATTGTGAATATGTTTCTTTTATTGATTCCTTTTCAATATATTATTATATTAATAATCTTGGGTTTTTCTCATCTGTTCCTAGTGTTTTCCTCAAAGTATTTAGTTAATCATCTAATTCTTGAACTCCTTCTTCTAAATTTTTACATTATTTTATAATAGAATATCATTTACTGAGGATTATCTTTTCATATTACTCTTTTAAATATATTAATTTTCAATTTTATTTTCATTGCATCATATAAAATATAAGTGGTACTATGCTATTTCTTTAGTTTTTTAGTAATTGTTCTTTTTGCTCAATTTTTTTGTCAACTTTTTTACTTTCATCACCACTTAGGCTCTATCTCTTTTTTTACATTTTTTTAACAATTTATTTTAGTAACGGAATAAAGAATCCAGATAAACCGATTATGAATAAACAAACAAAAACACACCCGAAATGGAATTGGGCATGAATAAAGCAATCATTCTAATAATATTTAAAATTTTTATTTTTAATAATTCTTTTTATCATGAATAATTAATTACATTGTAGCATGGGAGTCCTAAGGATTAGTTTAAAAAAGCAATTTATAGAACAGGGCCACAGATGCTTAAAAAACTAAAACTAAACCTAAAAATTAAATAATTCAATTAAAATGCTAAATTCTATGGAATTATAGTTTATATAATTATAAAATTAAATGATATTTTATTACCGTTTCAAAATGTAACTTGTTTCATAATCTGTAACATTTTTATGATTTTCATAGTTTGTCAATAATTTGCTCATATGTTCATATATATATATTCAAAAAACTCGAGCATTAAAACACTACATAAAGCTGGCAAGATAACACTCGGGTTCATAAAATCGAAAACATAAAAAAATCCTAATATAAAAATAATAATATAATTATATTAATACACTCAAAAATTTACCAGATGTTTCTCTTATTTGTTCTTCAGCTATTTTATTAAATTCATTTGTGAGATATAATAACCCAATCATAGCAGTAAAATACACTGCTATCAATATAAAACAACATATCATTGTTAGACCTGCCTTTATTATTTTTATTAACTATGGAGAATCTATAGTATTTAAATTATCTGTGATTAAGGAGCGCTAATATCTCCCCTTAAAAGCTGGTCTATCTTCTTTGTCGTTAATGATTCTGCCACCAGTTTTTTTTCTCTACAATTTAATTACTTTAATATTGTGCAAAGGAAAATGAATTAATTTTACAAATTGTCCAAATTAGCATGCATACATAGTTTCTTCTCTTTTCCACATACTTGCCAATTAACTAATATTTTTATAAAATTTGCTATACCTCTTAGATAAATAGTAAACAATTATATTTTTAGTACCTTGACCATATTGATTATATAATTCCAAAGGCAGTTGTTGATATTACGAATTGATAACTATTAGATTAAGTTGATAATTAAATTATAAATACTGCAAATCCTAAAATCCCAATAATCAGAAGGTGCTTACAATAAAAACTCAAAAATATAAAATATAAAGCTATTTTTTCTCCGTAATATTGGTAAACTTATTCCCCCGGTACATACCATGGACATGTCATTCTTTTAAATAATTTCACTGAATAAAAAAAAATTAATTTTATTTTTATTATTACCTAAATGACCATTGTTGTGCTAAATTTTATAATTTTTTTTGGTAAAATTTCTTTGAATTACTCTTATATTAAACTCTTTTTATTTTTTTCTTTTCTAATTCTTAATCAATTTCCTTGCTAACTTATTCTGTTTATTATTATTATATTTCATTAATATTTATATTTAATTGATCTTAATTTTTATTTTTTTCCTCTACTTTTTTAGATTTAAACAAATTGCTAAATATTTTATCTGCACTTACTCCTTTTAATTCGAAAGGATCATTTACAGGGTATATTTAAGAAATAAGATTCGAATCAATTACAAAATTAATATTAATGCACTTTTCTATTGTAGAATTTACCAACTTTATTCTAATTTTTCAATTTTATTTAACTAATATATTTACAAAACTAAATAATTATTACCTTTCCATTGAAGAAAATAATGAGGTTCTGCCATTTTCACTAATAATATAATTTTTCCATATTACTTAAAATTTCTTCTACCTAGGATCTGAAACTTCTCTAGGACATCTAAAGTAATCTACATGAGGATCTATGGGTTCCATTTTTAAATAGTCCCAAATACATTTTAAACTCTTTTATTTTTAATTATAGTTTACTTGTTGCAGAGCAGTGATAAACGATTGTTTATACCTGAATTAAATGGGAATTTAGAACTTTTATTAAATCAATTATTATATTAATAAAATTACTCATATGATAATTCTTATTTTTTCATTTATTTAATAAGTTTAGAATGAATAAATTGGTTTTATTTAATTCCATGAGCAAATTTTAGGACTTTAAATTTATGTTCGTGTTTTCTTTTCTGTTCCTATTATAGCTATCGTTTTGATTTCTGTATATAAAGTAGTAAATAGCGTTCATAATTTAATATTAAAATAATGCTTACATTTTTGTTCTATCCGACATCGTTGGATATTTATCCTTTTATTTCTTAACTCGTATTAGTTAATTCATTTTTTTTAATAAATTTAATGATTTAGAACCTAAAACTTCTTCTTAATTGAAAGATACAGATTTTTTTCTGATAGATTAATTTGCAAACTATAATTAGCATTTTATTTTTAAATAATAACTGTTTTATTATAATTAAAAAATACCTATATTTCTTTACTAATTTTTCTTGAAATCTATTTTCCTCTAAGACTATCTTAAATATCTATAGCAACATTGTCTTCATTAGAATTTTTATGAATTTTTTATCTTTCTGGGGATTAAACAATAATTTCGTGAAATTTTCTAATTTACTTGTCAGATTTATCTGAAAATATGCCTTCTTTAAGTATAACATTTCTTCTTCTTTACAATTTTTTTTTTTATGTAAGATAATATTCAAATTAAATAAATAACAAAATATGTACCTCTTATGCTAATCTTCTTCAGGTATGTTATCCTAATGAAAAAAGTCTTCTTGTATATTTTGTAAATGTGTGGGAGAAGAATCATGTACCGAATCGCTGTCAAAATTCTAAAAAATGATAAATCCTAATAAAATATTTTTTGAAAAAATTTCTTAAAAATACTTCATCTTATTATTCATTCATATCTTCATCATAGTCTGAATTATCTTCTAACAAATTTTTTCTCTTGAATTCAATTATTAATCTAATATACTATTTGTCAGACTCAGTTTTTTTATGCTTTTTTTTAATAATTTTGGAGTTTTTGTAAATCTGTATCTTACATCACATATTCTATTTATCTGAAGAGCTTCATTGCTATCTATCTTGTATTTTTTTCTAATTTTCATACATTATTCATTTAGGTATACTAAATATTCAAAATATAGTTTCCAATCATTATCACTTAATTTCTAATCATTTACAATTTCTAAACTATTGTAATCGAATAGAGATTGTTCTATATGGCAATTAGCTTCTCTTGCTATTCTTTTAAAGTTAATTTTATTAATCAATTATCTAATTTTTTCTCGATAATAAAAAATTTAGGTGAAGGAATATCTTCTTTTCTTTCTCTGTTTTATTTTAGTTTCTCATAATTAGTCCATAGCCTACAATTTCATAACAGTTTTTAATTTAATTTTTTAATCAAAAAAATAATTTTTTACATTGAATTTAGTCTTAACGGTCTGTAGGTATTATCAACTGGTTCTAGACTCAATAAATCACAGAGTTCAAAATTTAAAGCCTTTTTTTAAAGATTTGATTAGAATTTACTCTAGAGTGGGTTAATAATTAATAGAATACCTTTGGCAGTTTATCCTTTTCCGCTGTCACCTATAGATTGTTATCGTCTGCATAGAGAATTGTGAATATATATTTCCCATTTTCGCTAATAAAGTGCCTCATCATAAATCCAACCTAGATGGTAAATATATCTCATATTAATTACTATAATCTATTAATAGAAAATAAAAATTCACAAATGTATTTCATACTTTCAACAACCTTAACCAAATAAGATGCCTAAAAAGAGTCAAAAAATCGCATGTTTCATTGTTGCTCCTGACCCATTTTGCTCTTTCTTTTAAGAATTTTTGTTCTTTTTCATTATAGTTTTATAAATACTCTTAACTGCATTCTTATTATTTAAAAAACTTTCCACCCGTAGCTATTTTTTACTAAACTTCTCTGTTTTATAATAATGCTAATTTGTAAAACGGACTTTGCTGATAGTTGGGATTAAGAAGTTATTCTAGGTTTTTATCGCCTGCTAGTTTGTTTCTTTTTACTTAAATTTGCAACTATTTTATATGTGTTTTAATTGAGTTTATTTGTTAATGCTATTCCTGTGTATAGTAATCATCCAGTGTTTCAAAAACTTGATTAAATGCTGCTCTAATTATTACCAGGTCTTGCATTTCAGTTTGGTTACTAACATCAAATAAAACAAGAGCCTTCTCTAATATGTTGTTTTTATAAGAATGTGAAACTGGTTTAATCAAGTTTTTATTATCTTTATGATCCGGATTAGGAAACTTTAAAATCATGTCACCTATTACAAATTTAAAATTTATTTGATTTTAATAATAAAAAATCAGGTACCAATGCAATAGTCCTGTTCTCTCAACACCTGCAACTAATTTTGAGAACTTTTATTCAAAAACATAGAAATATCATAATTAAAATGTTGTTCTATCTCCTATCCTTTCAAAACCTAAATGTAGGTATCAAACAAATTTTCTCCTATTAAAAGATAATAAACATATAAAAATAGTTATTTGCATTTATACCTACTATTATCTATCTTACCTAGAGAATTTAATTTTAAATTTCCTCGTTTTCCCTCTTCATAATTGGGGTCTTTTAGTTTTTATTCGTGTTAGGTCATTAAAAAGTCAATTTATTTATAAGCATCATCAAATTTTTCTATTTAATTCTAGTTTTAAATTAAATTCTTCACTGTCAATTTTTAATTTAGCTTTTTAACTTATTCATTTTTCTTCGATTTATTCTGAATCTTTAAATCATTTAAATTCTACACCACTTTAGTTTCAGATTTTACTTTTTCATTTTTGTTCGTAGATAGCTTACTAGTTACTCCCTTGTTATGATTTTAATAAAATTAAGAGTTAGATTATCTACCTTTTTCCATAATGAAATACTTATGCTGTATTTTAAAAATGAATTTAAAATATATTATTTAAATTGATTAATTATGGTTAAGGAATAATATTCTATTATTTTTATTTTTAATTAAAACAAACAATGAAATAATATTTAATTATACCAAATATTTTAATTAAAATATTAATCACAACAATTTCTATTTTTATTACTATAATTTTATAAATTTAAGTAAGTTATTACAAAATATTTTAAAATATAAAAATTTTTGAAATATTAAAATTCATTACATTTTATCATGTTTTGAAATATTAAAATTCATCACATTTTATCATATTTTTAATTATACTTTAATAATAGTTTTTTTATTAAATAAAATTTACAAAAGAATTTTTAAGAAGATTCTTTCAAAATATAATCCACTAAATTATTATTTTTCAATTTTTTTTTAAATTATGATAATAGTATTTATTAATATATTCCAATATGATGTATGTATATAAGGCTTTTTATAAATAAATAATCTATTTTTCTATACGTTTACATATATTATTCCTATTTGTTTAATACATATATCAACCTTTATCCACGCTTCAATTATAATAAAGCTATTGATAATTAAAAAAAAAAATTAAAATAAGAATTTTAGAAATATAATCATTATTTGCTATAATATATAAGAACTAATCAATGAAACTAGCAGTATTTTTAATATTTTTAGTTTCTCTAAACTTATATTTAGGATAGGAACATTTAGATGATTTCAACAAAGTATTATAAATAAATTAAAAACGACATTATGACATCAAATCTAGAGATCCAGATATGTTTATGGTACTTTATTTACAAAATATAAATTTTTTACAAAAAGATATATGATAAAGAATTATTTTTACTATAAATATTGATATTTTTCTTCCATGAATAATCTATCACATTTCGAAATATTAATATGTTAATTTTAAATTAGAACATGGAGTTTGTCGTTCCTAAAAATTTATAGCCTGGGCATCGATTGGCCATTATAACAAGGCCAGATGATTATAGAAGTGATCCTGATATATTTATCCATGATAGTATTTCCCAACCCACGGTCACTGATTTATTAAGGACTCATGTAGATCATTTTTGTTATCATTACGGTATGTAGAAATAATTTTTGTAAATTTTTAAGATAATTAAACTAATTTCTATAACAATTTCTTTATATAAAAGGGCCTGATTTTTGTTTAATTCCAGAAGAGTATTTAATTCCAGGAAAAACTTTATATATAACAGTATATATATAGTTCGGGCCTTGTTTGTTTAATCTTGAAGTTCGTCAGATAAATCCTCCTAGTTAATTAGAATTTAATGTTGAACAAAGACTCTTTTTGAAGGATGATGATAACGATTTTGAAGAAACTTTAGCAGAATATTTTTCTGTGAGATTACCTACTGAAGAAGAAAATCCTGATGTTTAGTAAATATTTTATTTGCATATACTAATCCGCAAACCTAATTATTATATTCCTATTCATAGCTCTATGTCGATTTCAGTCATTAGATAAAACCCTTCCTATGTTTACGAAATGAATAGCGAACTGAACGAACATGATTTACATATGATGTTTAGTATGGGAAAAAAAGACCCCAACACAAATAATCAATATTTAAGAGAAGGATTGTACAACTTAGAAAATGGGATTTTGTTTTAAATCGATAAGTATATATACACTTTATTATTTTTCTATTTTTTATTTTCTAAATTTTACTTTCCTTAGCAAACACCCATTGTGGAAAAGAGGAGAAACTTATAACTTTGTTGTAACTTCCAATGATAGAGACCATATCTCTGTGTTCCCAAGACTGATTAAAAAAGAAGAAATTATACCCCTAACCTTTGACACCACCTTCCATTTAACTAAAAAAATTTACCTGTCTTTTTAAAGGCGAAAGATGTGGTTACCTATAAAATACAGGATTTTTATAAGTTGCATGACAAAGATATTGCCGATAAACAAAAATTGAGTACTATAATTGAATTGCACCAGACCTTTGGAGATGCGGATTTATATGTCGATTGCAAAGAAAATGTCAATAACTTCTAATAATCGAAATTCGCAACGAAGTCTTTTGAGATAGGATCTGAAATTTTAGTAATATTAAAAAATTAAAGCCTTTTTTTGTATATATATATATCTAAAAATTGTTTTTAGCTCATATCTAGTGAAGAAATTGATGAGAATTGTAAAGATTTATATATCACCGCCTTTGCCGAATAATACAATTCCATCTTCAATATTTAAATTTCTTTCAAGCCTGAAGATCTGGATGGAGACAATATTTTACCAATCAAGCCTGGTATCTAACCACTCTTTAAAATTGAAAAATAAGAAAAACTATATTATATTTTCTATTAGGTGTAAAGGAATATGGATATTTAAAATCCGATGAAATGGCTAGTTATATCCTTGAGTTAAAAAGAGACGCAGTTTTCAACGTTACAGTATCATTGTAAGCCTTAAAAGGTAAAAAGTTTAAATGATTTTATGTGAATTAAATGTTTAATATTAATAAAAAAATTAACTATAAAAATTCCTCAAAGGAAACACCGATTTATATATAAGAAAATGTGGAAAAGATGATTAATGTCTGATAGAAAAGAATTTAATCAATGAAAAAGACTCTATTCACGACAAATAGCTGGTACAATTTTCTCAGACTGATGGAAATGATGTCATTAGTTTCAGACATAATTCTGACTCGTGTTTCAGTTATAATGATCATAGACAAAACAGCCCTTACTGCTTTTACATTATCATGGTTTATAATAAGCAATACATTGCCAACCATACAATCAAAAAAGACTTAAAATACTCTTTATCTGTTTCACTCGGAAGAGAACCTCAGTATTTAAGAGAAAATGATGTCACTTACGGAGTGGCGCACCTTAATGAATTTAATTATTATATGTTCCATATCGATTCATACAATGACATAGAATCTATAGTTTTTATAATAACTCCTCTTTCGGGTATTTTCATCTAAAAGTATATTTGAATATTAATTTAATATCGTTTGCAAGGGGATCCCAATTTGATGGTATCTAGAAAAGCCACAAAACCGAATTACTAAAATTCAGAATTTATATCAGCCGCCTGGTACAATTATGTTGAATATTTAGAATCAGATTTACTTAATCTTCCTGATGAAAAAACCTTCTATATAGGAGTGCATGGATTCACAGAGTGCACCTATACGATTAGAACAGTAATTCATAGAAAATCAGATAAACTGAAAATCAGACCAACCTAATTGGTGAACGCAGTGGCCATGAATAGTTTACTAAAAGAAAACCAAAAATATGTTTATTTTGACTTCCCCATACACGATTCCCACAATCTAATCTAAGTAAGTGAAAAATTACGGGATAATAAGAACTTTCATATATAAAATTTTAAATTTAAATTTTTTAGATTCAATCTTCAGTTTATGACAGTAAACACAATCTGATATAAATATTTGGACGACCTTTGTACGAATCTGATGTTGAAAAAGTGGAATAAATACGAGAAGAAGACTATCCTTACAGAGCTAAAGGTCAGTATATGCAAATTGAAAATGACATCTAAACAACAAAAGAAGGGTTTATCGGGTACAGATTCATGGTTAGAAGACAATCAGAAAAAGTAAATGAAAAACTATATTTTTCAATTTTCGCTCAAAGCTTGGACTCATTTATTAAAATGGTGCCCGGATAATAAAGAGAATTCATAGTTTACACATAAAATGGTGACAAGGGAGACTTAGCCGAGCAATTTTAAAGAGGAACATTCTTCGAAATTGAAGTAATTGAAGTGGAAGTATATATATCCTTTTTTATAAACCAGTACATTTTTTATAGGTGGATTTGCAAGAAGACGAGGAAATTCATATAGGAATAGATACCGAAGTGCACAAAAACTTTTTCTACCTTCAAATGTTTACAGTTAAAGAAAACGCTCTTAAAATGGTTGAAGGCGCCAAGTATAGTTCCGAAATAACTATTGACCAAGATAAAGATAGGTATTTTGCAGCCTTTTTGAATTTCAAACGAAGTATGTTGGAGACTTTCTGTGAAGGCTAAATGTATTCCAAATGCAAACTATATGGTTTCATTGGAATAATTGAGAGAAATACCTTTGCAGATGCAGAAGTAATTTGAGAATAAAATATTTTTATATTTAATATTAAAAATTATTTAAAAATAAAAAACCATCACAGATGTATGACAATAGAGTCAATTTGCTAATGCTTAAGGTTGACAAAAAGAACTAGGCTTCAAAAATAAGCTTGAAAAAAAATGAAAACTTAAAAATTCCTGTGATTACCAGAATAGACAAACCCATTAACTATGTCATGTATTATGAAATTCCTAACAATGAAACCCCCTTTTTCATTGATATTCAAGGCCAAAATATTGCTTCTTAGGTCAAGACCTAAATTGTCCAACTTTCTCAATTGAACGGCAAAGAGCAATTTGCCTCTAGTATCGATTTGGGAGAAACTGATGTCTCTAAATTCAAACATTACTACAGAGATTTTGATTCGAAGGAACTCTCGAAATATAAATGCTCTGCTACGATGAAATGTTATCTTTTGGTTAACATACAATCACTGGCCAAGTATAATTAATCCAAATCTAATATTCTTTTTTTCATTTTTTTAAAATAAAAAATTAATTAATTTCAAAGCAATAAATACCTCAATGTCTAAATTGGAGAAGATATCCATGATATTTCTAAATAAATGAGCGAATTTATTACAGGAAACGTTAAGAGAGATTCTTACAAATACTATAAAGTTTACATCCCCAAAGAAGTTAAATTAGTAAATTTCATGACTAATATGATAAATGGAGGAGATACAGACATGATCGTTTATCACAGCCCTACGGAAGATAAATTCAGACCCTAGCATACCTCTTCTTCGTCGCACAATTGTAACGAATCCCCCGGAGAAAACCATGAAGTAATTAAAATAAAAAATGAATATATAAATATAGAGAATTATATCTAACAATTACTAAAATAAAAAGTGCAAAATTTCTACTGTAAGAGGAAAGGGAGATAAAATTGTATTTAAACCAGGAAAACAAGGGTACTACATCATTGGCATTTATGGAGTAGATGTAGGCGATAATTTGTTCAGTCTGCACTGGAGTGCCTAAGGAGGTGAAGTCGAAATCAATGAAATCTAAGAGGGAGTTGTTACCCATTTAGAAGCAAAGTTTTAAGAATTCTCCAAATACTTCTTTACTCCATCAGAAACTAAGAGTGACAAACTCAATTTACTATTTTCCAGTTCTTAAACTTTGTTCTAAAAACTCAAATTGAGAGTCGTCGCATGTTAGGACCACAAATTTTAGTTGAAATCTGAAGGCAGATTCTGCAATAGAGAAGAAGGAGAAGAAAAGAAGGTAAAGCATATCGATCTTCATGAAACTTCGTAAATAATTATATTTATAATATGAAAAATAACTTTGTATAAAATCTTTTAAATTCGAATTAGAATCAATATCGACTTAGAAGAAATGTGTCCCAATAGACACTAACAGGGAGTTAATTGCCACATTATGATCGCCTTCAGAAGCACTACAAATGACAACATTAATTTTGACTTACTGGCAACTTAAAGTGACTAAAATCAATAAGTGCAATCTACTTTAAAGCCTGGAAATTACTTCAAAAACACGATTTTAAAAGGAGAAACTCACAAATTCTCCTTGCTATTTGCCGATCCCAAAAGCCAAAAAGACCACTTCCTCAACGTTAATTCTATCATTGGAAATCTCGATATTAAAGTCATTCCCGAGTCTATAAGAATCAGACCTCTTATGGGATACTCAAAAAATATTTTCACAGTCTAAATATACGGAGATCACTTTAATTAGTTATCTGAAGGAAAAGACCCAAATAACTACTCTTTAAAATCGATCGACTTACTTATTTCTGGATGTCTAAATGATTTTGGATGCGAGTACGGACTGGGAGTATCTGTAGCTGGTTAAAGTTTAAAATTAACACCAGGATTATTATATACGGGTACTTTTTAGAATAATTTATTTTATGGCTAATATTTATTTTTGTATATTTTAGGCATTTTAAATTCTGAAAGAGAATAGATTTTTGATACACATGTAGATACTCAATCTAATAAAAAAAAAAAGTTACTTATCAATTACCACCTTCGTACCTTGGAATAAAAACCCCAAAAACCTCTATGTTAGTATTTAAGTTTTGTATTAAACTAACAAAAGAGCTCTGGCCAAAACTTAAAATGATAAATTTGAAGTTAAAAAAGGTTTCCATTCCTTTGTTGTCCATGTAGAAGAAAATGATCCAAAAATTTCTGTTAAAATTATCGATGAAAATGAAAGTAATGCACTACTAATAAATAAACATTAATTTAATATAAAAATTAATTTAAAAAGAAAAAATGACACTATTCGATGTGGAATTTTCTTTGCTCATGTAGAGTGGAGTAGCTCAAGAGCTTTTACTTGAAAACAATGTAAATAAACACAGAGTTCCTTCAATAACTCAGCCTAAATTTTAGCGTGAGTAACCAGACATTTTTATCATAAAAGTAAGTTATTTTTATTGTATTAATAATTTTTTCACTACATTAAATGTAAACTTATATCCATTTTACAGAGTCTTAAAAAAGGATCGGTTTATGTTTAGGTAAAATAATGTTCATAACAATTTAAACTCAATTTTGGAACTGACTATGATTCTTTACTTCAAATTGACAATGACTCCATTAATTCAGGAACCTAAGATGAAGTGGTTTTCGATATTGAAGACAAAATACCTTACTATGTATCAGTTTAAATGCAGCCATATACTTAGGAGATACCAGACACAAATGGTGATAAAAAAGACCCCATCCCTCTTTACCTTGGATTTTACAATATTTAAGCGTACTACTTTAAATAGCAAACAATTTCAAAGGATTTATTGCCCAATTACCAACTGTCAGCCGGAGGAGATGGAACTATAAAAGTATTTTAATAAGACAAGTAGATCTATTTCGGGTTCTATGATATCAAAGCCAAAAGTGAAAATATAAAAAGGATCTCAGGATCAAGTGATGAAAAAATGTGGGCAAGAGTTCTCATCACCTCTGGGGAAAAGAGATCGCACAAAAACCTTTAGATGTGCAAACATTTGCCGGCTTAAGAATCCTTTTCTAGAAGAAGGTTTATGGAAGGGTAATTATTAATTATTTCTTTTAGTACTTAGATTAAATTTATATTTTTAATTAGAAATGATATATCGGAATAAAATCTCAAAGATATGGTCAAGGACCAAAACAAATCAGATAAACTCGAGTATGTAGATGCTAATAGTGAGCCTTAAATCTATCAGGACCAATTTTTGCTTAATGATTTAGAAAACAATTACACAAAGAAAAATGAGCAATATAAGCATTCTTTGGTTGAAGGAGATTTTGTTTTCTCTATCGATAGAAAAGAACTCAAAGAAAAATTCCCCAGCTAGGAAAAATTATATGTCTCTGTTACTATCGTCCTCCCCCCTAATTCTTACACGAATTTACCTATTGATAATTATTACGAATTAGAAGTTAACTATGAACCAACAATATTCAGTATGTCCTAAATAAATAAAGTAGACAAACAATTCAAAAAAGCTAAGAATTCAAAAACCTGGTGTAAAAATTATAGAAAATAATTTTTATTAAATTTTTTTTTAATACATCAATTAATTACTACCTTTAATCATTTTATTTAGTCATCATATCTATGATACTAAGTATCCCACTTCTGGGGTTGCTGATATTCTTTATTATCAGAAGGGTTCAGTTGAAATTGAGACAAAATAAAAATATGGGAAAGGATGGAAGAATTTAGATGCCAACTGATAGTCACCATGCTGATGATTAATCCAATAATATTGAATAATTGGAACATTTATGAAGAAAAAAATATAAACATTAAAAATTAATGATATGATATATGTATATATATTCTAAAAAATTACATGTGAATTTAATAAATAAATAAGCGCCAAAACAAATGCATATATTATTTTTCATATAGTGAAATAAAACTAAAAAGAGTATTTTAATAGTAAATATTATTATTATAATATTGCGTTTTATTTTCTTTCTTTAATAGTCATTATAAATATATCATGAGCTGTTGTTTATTTGTTTCTCAACTTATTTTTTGAATTTATATTTATATTTCTACTTCCCTTTCAATTCATTCTAATTTGGAAATCTCCATTTTAAGTAATATATCTAACCCAAGGAAGAGCATGATATCCCGACTTTTCTTAAATCTTTAAATATCTAACCTAAAATCCACTTACTGTGAAATAGGGAATTTCAAATGTAATACTAATAGGCTGTTTTTAGAATTTTTCTCTGTTAGGACTGATTACAGAAGGTAAATGGAAAGAGGCATTCATCATATATTCTCTTTGTCCTGGGAATTATTTCAAGGTCCAGCACATGGCCTGTTCATAAATTTTTATATTAAAACATTTTCGAATAAAATCTCAAATATTAAACGGGGCAATTAAAATATTGTTATTACTTCTTTATCAGGAACGTAATTTACACTACCTTGTCCGGCTTTGAATTTAGGCTTTTCAGCATCATCGGGTACGGGAATGTAAATATCTACGTTATTGGCGGTAGATTTTTATTTAAAGTTACTTTTGGCTTTGACCATAAAATCAATTTTTCCATTTGAAGGTCTTTCAATAATAACATCAACAGAGAAAAGAGGTTTGACTCTGACATCAAGTCTATAACTGGTCAGTTCAAAATCTCCATCTTTTAAATTATTTGAAGTGTTAAACAATAAATTAAACAAATTTTAAATAAAACAAGTTACCGGGAGGAATGAAGGAGATAACTCTTTCATTTTCAAATTTGGAAAGTCTGACACAAGTATGGAATTTCATATCGTCAAAGGTAATGGCTCTTGATCTGGTAGTTCTTCCTTATGCTTCGAAAAATGCCTTGTCATTTAATCCCAATTTCAATTCGGGCATACCTATATTTGTTTGATTATATGTTTAGCAATTAGTAAATATATACAGCTAATAATAATGTGTAAATTAAGTATAAAGTTTACCACTCAGACAACTCTTACACTACAACTTACCGACAATTTCAGATTTAATAACGTTTCCATTTGGTCCAATTAACATATTTAATTTTTCTATAACATCTAAAAATACTTCGTTTTTTTGTGTTTGATTCCAGGGGCTCTCCAAGGAACAGCACTGGAAAATACGGTAACTATTATTTTTTTGGCATAAATATTAGGAATGATGTTAATTTTTTTAATTTAAATATTTTACTTGCATTTCCTTAATCTTACAATTTTTTTTGTCAACCTTTAGTTAGAAACTTTCAGTTTTAATTACATCTTTTAATATTTTAAATTCTGAAGCTTAAGGATATCCATTATCCATCATTTCATCTAATAATTCATAGATAACCACAAAGTTATCTCTAACTGACTCTTCTTCCAATTCCTTTATTTGAAAAAAAAAAAATAAATAATTCTATTATATGAGAATGAAATTGGTTAGTTGAAGATAAATATTGCAGTATTACTTTAAAATATTCAACCATAACATCAATAAGTTAATGTAAAAATGTGAAGGCAACCAAACAGTTAGTGTTTCTCTTTGTAACCGCAAGGAAAATCAAATTGTTGTGATGCAAATAGAAAAAAGTGTGACCTTCCTTGTCTCTTAAAACTGGTTATATGCTGTACTCATCATATTCGAGTAATTTTTTATTAAAAATATCGTGTATATTGACTAAAAATTAAAATTGTGCATTACAAAATTAAAACTACCAAGTTTTTAGTTATTTTTATAAAATCTCATATTAAAATTATTAAATATTTTATGAAAAGAAGAAATTTTGTACTTGGCAAATCTCCCCTGTAAGATCTTGAAATTAAAACTCTTCCTTTGTGATCTAAAATATAAATTGCTGAAATTCCTGACATTTTTATTATTATTTTTGCTACTATTTATCACTCAAGGATTGCTTTGTATATATGTTTGGTTTATTTTTATGTAATTCTGAGTTAAGTTTAAGGATTTTAGGTTATTTTATTATAAAATAATTAAAAATGAGTAATAAATAAAAAATAAATATAATATTAATTTTTTTTTTTTTCAAATATAATATCTACAGAATTTAATAAAATTAAATAAAAGCAAGAGAACACATGCACACTAATTATTTCTTCTGAGCTTTTGTTACTCTTTATATTTATATTAAACCTGATATTTAAAACTCAAAATTTCCTTCAATTGGTTTTTAATTAAAGTTTCTTAAATATTATATATTTACAATACAGGTATATATAATTTACTTGACTAGGAATTGTTGATTTAAATTTTATAATAAGAAAAAAATAGAAATTTAAAAACAGTTTTAAAAAAAATCATTATTTTTCATGAACATACTATGAAGCTATTCCGGATAATCCCTATTTAGCTAAAGTGACTTCTTTTTCCTGATTAATGTCTAACCCTTAATAAAGTCTATTTTTAAAAAGTCAAGTGTTTAAAATATTTTTTAACTAGCCACCTGATAGTCTTTTTCTTCTTTTAAAACTAATGCATTTTGCAGTACTTCGCCTACTTCAATTTCTTCTTCCTTTTATTCTTCATTTTCAGAAGACTTTTTACAACAAGTATTCGCATTATTTTGGCATTTACAATTTGAATCACTCTTGCAAGATTGGGTTTTATTTTCTTTACACTATTGATTATTATTACTTTCAACAAATTCTTCCATATTAGAACCGTCAATTATAAAATGAGAAGAATATGATTAGTCAGAAAGGGCCAACTCCAACTCGTAAGGAGTAATAAGTAATTTATAAAATTATTTGTACTCAAATAAAGAGTTGTTGTGACAGGATATTATAACATACCCATCTACCTCAGGGAAATTGTTCAGTTTGGCTTCAGTTAAATTATTCATTACAAAACTGAAACACTTTTTGTTTGCTTATTTTATTAGTGTTCTGCATTTTTTCCAAACATTTTAACAAAATTTAGTGTTAGGATTTGTAATCAAAATACCTTTTAAATATAATTTTTTTTAACCTAAATATTTATATTTTTAGTTATTTAATGTACCGAAACAATCTATATTTCTAGCTTCTTCAATTAAATGCAATCTTTTCATAATAGAAGTATTAATTCTAAAATTAACATCTCTTAAGTAATTATCTTGCAATATTTTTATGTTCTATATTTTAAACTTTTCTTTTATAAAGAATAGTTTTTCTACTAATTTTGAATTTTCACAACTTGAAATCAGAATTAAATTTTTCTCTCTTTCCTAATCCAATAACTTAGAAGTTTAATACCCGTAAAAGAGTTAATTATTTTCATTACAATTTTTAAGGTCATTGATCAAAGCTATATTACAATTAGAAAATTCTTCATTAAATGCCATAAATTATTCTTAAAGATAGCTGTACTCTTAGTCAAAAACTATTATAGTCTAATATTATAAGTTAATTTAGAAATAAATAATAAAAACAAAATTTTAAATTTCAATAATTTTACCTGAGAATTTTAGTTTTCTTAAAAATATTTTTTCAATTCCGAACTAACTATCTCTACATCAAGTTTAATTTTAGGTAAAACATAAAACACTTTTTCATTGTATTTTTCTGAAAAGCAAGCCTGTCCAAAGTGAATTATCAAGTCAAAATTAAGATGAGATGCTCCTACAATATCAACACAACAAGATTATTTTAAATGATCAGATAAAACTGAGACTTTGCACTTTGAATTTTTACTTAAATAGGACTAAACCTAAATTATAACGCTTTCTATTAATCCAAATTTTTATTTATAAATTTAGTGAAAATAGTACTTATATAGCCTCCGCTAATTAAAAACAGGAAATTAAATTAAAGTCTCTTTAGCTTATGTTTAATTTATCACATCAATCAATTTCTTTAAGTCGAAATATTCTTCTAAAGAGAAATGTTCTTTTTATTATTTGTAGGTATACGGTAATTGAGATTCAAATTTTTCCATTCTTATCCTTTTCAATTTAATAATATTTATTAATATTAAAAGTAAAAAAGTTATTCCGTGCAAAAGTATATATTTGTCTAGTAATAATATTAATGGAAAAAGTAATAAAAAAGAATCAAGAAAAAATTTATTTAATTATTCTACAATTTCATAAATAATAATTAAAAAAAACAATATAAAAATTAATATTCATAAATCTATTATTTCTTCAACCTCTTATTTCTTTTTCTTTTGAACTAGGTTTATATCATATTTATTTTTATCATTTTAAGAGGCAACCTCTATAAAGTTAGAATCTTCGAAATTATTATTAGCTCTTTTTTTATAATTTAATGGGATAGCTTCTTCATCTTTTTTAAAATATTTCTTAATAAACTTGCTTCTTGCAATTTTATACATGATTTCTCTTGTATAAGCTTTTATCCAGAAAATGCCGAAGATTATATTAGTTATTACAATAATAATAAATAGCATATATTTGAGTTCCGATCCTAACTCCCCAGATAGATAGTAGAGTCTAGGTATAAATATTGAGTAAATTAAAATTATTATTGAAAAAGCAATGATTACCCACAATAGAGAGTCACAGTAGCACATAGCAAGGCTTTCTTTTCTAATTAATTTAAATCCTCTTCAATAAAAGGTTCATTCTTTAGATGGTACAAATACGAAATAAAGCCTACTCCTACAATGCAAATAGCTTGAATTTATATACTATATGATGCCATAAATACACTAATAAATATCATAATAATTTTTCTGTATAATATTATGAATTCCCAGAAATATTTATCAGTTTTATATCCCAAATATAAAAATCCATATCTATTTTATGGTGTATAAATATATTTATTAGTAATTTTATTTTATTTATTTTAAAAATTACGGTCTTTATATTTCTCTTTCTTCCAATCTTCTTCTGTGTTTCCATAAAAACCACAATGCCAATCCTGGAGCGACAACTCCCCAAAGAGATAGACTAGGTACGACTCCAAGTAGAACCCATTTTAAATGAGATCCTTACCAGCATTTCATTTCATAATCTTCATACATATAATTTTCAGGCTTTGATTTACTAGCAGTGATATTTGAAAAAAAATTAAGTCATACAATATAATGTATAAAATAATTATATTACTCTCCCAAATTTCTGCATCTTAATGCTCTGATAGTTATTTCTACTATTGTAGTATGAATAAGGAAAATAATAATAATTATAGACGTAATTGTATTCGCTTTCATGTTTTATACATGATCTTTAATCTGTGACCTATATTTAAACAAAAAGTACAAGACCCAAACTAAGAGGCACACTGTGGTGAAGAAAAAGGGACTTATAGATATCATAAGTAATTTTGTAAAAAATGTAGATAATCCTCCTAAAGAACTTGAACTATCGGTCAGTTATTTAGAATTAGAATTTAAAAAACAGTCGAAAGAGAATACTTCACTTGTACTCTAATTCACAATTTATTGTATTGCCAAAGTTTATTTTACCTGAAAAGTAATGAAAATAGTAAAATATCATATAGTATAAGGAAATAGCAAAAAAAAATTTACTTCAGATGGCCAATTAAAATCGAATGTTCCAACGATAGCAACCAGTTAAAAATAATTCATTATAATTTTCATTAGAACAGAACTTCGATTGTATTATGGCTCTCCAGGTTCATATTTCTTTTCTTTCAATGTATCTCTGATAGTGATTATCACAACAATAATTGCAGCTAAAACTATCAAACCTAGTAATATATAATACCACGGATTATTACTACAAGAAACACAATAAATCTAAAAATTAATTTGTTGTTTTAGTTATCTTACGGTTTAATTAAAAATATAAACTTTACTCCTCTACTTTTTGCATATCCTGGCCGACATGTAGAACATAAATTTCCTTGATATTTATCTGCACACCATCCACTTACACAAAACTTCGAGTCTATATCTAAGGAATTAGTGCATTTTAACGACTTTTTATTGTCATTATTCCAAGCTCCTAAATGTTAAATGTTAAATAAGATCGTACAAAACTATATATATATATTTATTTCACTATGCTTTAAAATACCTACACAAGCATCTGGATTGTCACATTTTATAAAATTTCTTGAATACTCATGAATTCTCCAATACTCTTTTTTGGGACCTGTTCTTCTTCCACTAAAAAAAACATATATAACCTGTTATATCATAAAGAAAATTAAGTAATTCAAAGTATTGTACTCGCAGGAACCTCCAGTTGGGCATTTTTCACATTTTTAACCCTTAGTAGTTGGAAATACATTTAATGTACCTGCATCACATACTAAACATGAATCAGAATCTGTCCATCTTTCATTGGGAAGGCAATATCTTACTTGAACTTCCACTTGCATATTTTGAGATACGGAGTATCCATTAAATTAAGTTCTTCCTGAAACTTATTTAATAGAATTAGTTTGCAATGATAATTAAGACAATTAACCTAATATAACATTAATTTATTTTTTATTAATTTTATTTTTAAATTGACTAATTTTAATACCAGGAGTTTTAGTAATAATCAATGGATAAAGATAGTAAGAACCGTTATAAGATTAGAAGTTACTTGAAGAACTTATTCCCAAAGCTGCATCAGTACTAGATAGAGTTAACTATGTATCATTCAAATGTGATAATAATTATCTAAAAATATAAATTTTAATGTAAAGTAGTTTTTAAATTTAAAAAAAAAAATAATTTTATTTGATCGAACCCAAATTCATCATATAATTCTAAGATAGGTGGGGGGATAGTTGTTTATCCAGAAATTAATTTTGTTTCTAAACTTGAACTATTTTAGCTTGGTAAAACCTAAAAATTATTAGAATAATAAGAAAATAAAAAGAAATTAGTATTTAAAAATATATACTTGATTTGGGAACGAAAGTATTCTCCTCGCTTTTATTTGTTGTTCTTATTAAAATACTTATTATATTTTATTAAGTCTTCTTATTTCTAATAATTAACTCTTCTCATTCTTTTCACTTTATTATTCATTTTGCAAAAGTCTCATTCGGCTGCCACCACTACTATTATTATTTGTACTTGATTACGTAGAATTATTAGTTAAATCTATAAGCCACTGATAGTCTGATGAAGTTACATTTTTTTTTCAGATAATCTTATAGGATAACACCCTACATTGGGACCATACAGTGCAGTATTATTTTATATTGAAGAAACAGTATCTGTGACATTGGGAATTTATTAGTTGAAAAACACTCCTCCTCCCCCTTATTTAGCATTATTAGTTAAAATTTAGGACGAATCTATAGTCAGCATGCAAGAAGCATGCTCACAATCATAATAAAGTCCCCCACCAAATGAGTTCGCTGAGTTTTCAATAAATGAAGAACCGGAGATTGATCCTGTAAATGGCAGTTTACTTCCCTATATTAAAATAAGCAAACCAGCTCCATTTTAGGCATTGTTGTTTTTTATTGTAGCATTTTTTAGCGTCATATAAACATTATTTAATCCAAAACTTATAAATAAATAAATAAATAAATAAAACAAATAAATAAAAATCATTTATTTCAAATTATTTTCAATACCTAAAAACTTCCTTGTATTCTATTGATATTCCACCTCCAGAGTCTCCGTTTATAACATTTTTAATTTCAGAATTACTAATGGTAATATTTCTGCAAGTATTAGAATAAATTCCTCCATTAAAATTAACTGTTTAGTTGGTTTCGCTTATTCCTGATCCATCAATGACTATATTTGAGACTTAAAAGTCGAAAATATTGGAGCCAGCTATACTATAGTGGGTATTTTAACTAAATGTGCAATTATTGACTATCGATTACGTACTTTAATCAATATGTATGGCAGACCCACCATATTTATTAGTATTTGCATTTTTATTATTTGTAAATATGCTATGTTCAATGTTAAAAATCCCAGACCCACTAATTGCTCCTCCAAAATCTCCTTCAGACATACTAAAGGCTTGATTATTTGTGAAATAGTTGTTAGAATAGGTTTACAAGCTGTCCTAAAATTAAATATAATTAATAAAAAAGTTGATATAATTGAATTATATCAGTTTTACTTCTGATTCTACTAATATCGCTCCAAATTAACTTCTAGCTCCATTAAAATATGAATTAGTTATTTAAACCACTGAATCTATCAAATAAATAAAGGAAATCTTGGCAGTTTAGGTACTAGAATCATTGTCTTCGAAGCGACAATTGTTAATTATAAAGGTAGGAGAATCTTAAGCTACTATATTTTTCGACTGCTATTGTGATTTGTTTTGCAAAAATTAAGTATTTGATATAGTAACTGTTGTGCTGGAAGTTGATATAGTGTTTTCTTTGGCTACGTTTAATTTAATTATAGTTTGAATTTCTACATTATTCTTCATATTATTGGATATTACAAGATTTCCTTTAATTAATCATTATATTTTTTATTCATTTTCATTTTATGGTTTATTGTTTAGTATTTACCTATTTTCTAAAGAATTATACTTGCATTTTCAACAACTGTAATATCATGGAAATTTCCACCTCTTATCGTTATATCTGCGGTGTTTCCAAATATAATACCTCCATTCTATGACTAGATTTTATGAATTTCTGTTCCCTCAATTACCAAACTTCCTGAGCTTACTCTAATTGCTATTAAATAATGGAATATAGTGAATTATATCCATATAAAGGAAATTACCTCCTCCAGAACACCCATTACAGGTAACATCATGTATCTAGCCTTCCATTATTTGTATCTTTCCAGATAATACTACCCAGATTAAAGTGGTAAAAGTTATTCCGGTCATTTGAACTGGATTCGATAAATTTGAGTTAATTATTGTTAAATCGGAAAGTTGTTTTATAAAAATTTATATGACCGCTGTATTTAGGTCCATATTTAAATTAGTAATAGATACGATTGTGTTTGAATTAATATTTAAAGCACAGTAAGGATTTTCATATGTTGAAGCAATCATATCTTCATTTTTCTAAGGATAAAAATAATTAATCATTAAAAAAATATGAAATCTTTTACTTTATTTGCAGCTAAACTAGTGAGAGTTAGATCCTTAACTGCGTTATTAGAAACTGTAATATTCGTAAATTAATTACTATTATTTACAGTAATCATTTCTAATCCTAATACATCGTCTGCTTAATTGTTTTAAAAATTTAAATTATAAAACTAAGAATTTATAACAACAGATGTTAGCATCATAAATTAGGTGTTTGATTAGGTTATACTTATATTATCTATAGATATATAATTCGAATCGTGAACATAAATCATATATCCATAGAGACATGTATGCTGAGTTACTGTAATTTCTTTTATTAAAGTAGATCTATAACTTATAGTTTATTGTTGATTATCATTTCTCTTATGAGATATTGCCTAAAAATAGTTAAAATGATTTTGTATTAATTTATTAAATAAATTGTTACTGTGACTAGTTATCCCTTATTGTTATTAAAAGTTAGAGTTTGGAATACAATCTCCTATTTATATTTATTAAGATTAGTATTTTGCGATTAAATTACATCCATGGGAATAAAAGAAGATATGGGATTTTAAAAGGTATTTTTATTTTTTAATGACCCGAAGTGAGGTATTATTTACACAATTTCATTATTACTAAAGGTAGAACTCGTAAGTTTAAAATTATTTCCATTGTGGGAAAAAAAATTAGTCGCCATTAAATTTTTAGTATTTGAAACGGTTATGTTAAAAATATTGAATTCTATTTGATTTATAAAATTGTCAAAAGAATTTCCATTATTCTAAGGAAACTATACTTGAAAAGGAACAGTATTAATTTCCTTATTAATTTCAAATTCTGTATAATATCTGATCAAATAATCGCTATACCTAAATATACCACTATCACTATTAAGAGAATCATATTTTAAAGAACTAGATGGTTGGGCAGGATTAACAAACATTTTTGTTTAAGGATCATAATAACTTATTTTATCAACATAGTTTTAGTCTTTATATAGTGAAAAATGATAAAAATAAAATATTATTTTAAAAAATAAATTCCATTACCTCCTGCTCCTATATTGTATGTATACTAAATAAAGAACTCATTGTCCTAAAAAATTGAATTTCTAATTTAAATGACTGAAAGATTTGGTAACTATAAGCTTAACTTAGTGAGAATATAATTATCATAATTTTATTTTTAAAATTAATCCTATAAAGCTTTTAACTAATAATTGTATGAAATAAGGGGAGCAGTACACATAGAATTTTTATATTTAAAAGTAGCTTTATTTTTCACTTAACTCGAGAATCCTTTATAGTTTTTGAAAGTATTTTCATTTAAAGTAACAGAACTTAATCCCAATATCCTGTCTAAAGTAATGGCAGCTCCTAAATGAAGATCTCCACTAAACACAGCTGCATTATTTGAAAAGGTATTTTTTTCGATATTTATATAATTTCCAAACCTTACAATTAAGGGAGAAGATTCTTTTGCAAAAGTTATAGGGTTAGGCCCTGTCTCTACTTCAGTATTTTGCAATACAAGCTCTTGTAGCAAAAGATAAAATGCATTGCTCCCCATTATAGTATTATCCGCTATAATTTCTTAAATTGGAATAGAATTGTCTTCAACTGTATTATTGGTTATATAAGTATGCAAAAATCCCTAAATAAAAAAGCAATTGGAGATAATTAGGTGATTATCACGGCAGATATTTGAGTCAATTGTAATTTAATTTATAGGAATATTTTATGGAGTATAGCTCGCATCACAAGAAAACTATGAAGCACAGGTTACGGTATTTGCATTGGGATTATGAGTCTGCACTATAGTTTAATGCCATTATTTCATTCTTAGTTGACCAGGCGTTTCAGGAGGAACTGGTTCTCCCTGTGCCATAAAAATAGTTTTATTTTTTAATATTTTAGATAATTTTTACTTCATTTTCAGACCCAGAGTTCGGTGGATTTGATGTTGATAAGTCATTTTCAACGCTAAAACTATACCGAGTATAGTAATCATCGAAATTGGGCACTTACGGGAGAGGAGTCCATTCTTAATTATTAAAGGGATCTGCTTGCTTTTGATCATTAGGTTCACATGAGATTATAGCATTTCTTATTTAAAAATGAGATAATTCGATTTTTAATATAATCTTAATAATCAATAAAATACCCAAACGAGTGGTTGCATCCCATATTTCCTATGATTTCATTGTTTGCTACATACACTCCATTGCAGTCTGCCTGCACAATGTCAGGGGAATTTTTAACAATTGTAAACGAAGGAGAAAAGTGATATGCAAAATTGTTAAGAAATTTATTATTCGCAATTATAATTGGATTGGAAAGGGTTTTTTCAAATCCTTCAACGAGCAAGTTGGTTCCTCCCGTTCCAATGTTTTTTTCAAAGGTGCACTTTTGAATTACTAATCCTTTTTTGACGTTTCTGATATGTAAAACAGATCCTATTTCTCTTTTATAACTCAAAAATCTTCTCACATGCTTATCTATGTACTGTTTATAGTTGGAAACGGCAGATATGTCATTCGGAGTTTCCCTTTGCTACACAGTAGGATTTACATAACTCGTGTAAGGGGTCCAAGCAGTTCTTTTACAGTTATAATCACTTCCCTCGTCGAATTTTACCTTGGTTAGCATTTGCTTAAACGTTGAATCAATTATTTGTATTTTTCCATCCACATTTTGCACTGACAAAGCCATTCCTTCGGGCATGACTTTATTCTATTTATTTATTTTTTAGAGAAATCGGATTTGAAAACATTGAAATTTTGAAAAGTGGACTAAGAAATGAATATTTTGTGGCAATCTGTGGATGCAGCAACAGTTGGATTGAAGTCTCTGCAATTTTGAGAATAAGTCTCACTGACCAAATGACCATAATTGATTTCATGGCTAAAATTAGTACTGTCATTATTTGGAAATTGTGAGTTTCGATTAGGCTACGGACCCGGCTTTCTATCTATGTACTGTGCCTCACTTAAAGAATTCGTAATCAGCCCATATTCAAAATAAATATTTTTAAAGGTGGTAGTGTTGATAGTGATTTTTCCAGCCAATTTAAAACTGATTAATGATTTAGCATATTTGTGGGCAATGAAGTTTTAAAACTCACATCCAGAAATATTTAATTCTGGAATTACGGCTTAGTTATAGTCAAGTAAAAAATCTAATTTAAATAATCCTTCAGGCTTTTGAAACCATTTTGTATCGATTTAAGAACCATTGTAGTCAAAATTGTTATCTATATTACCTTACTCTAAATATTAACTTGAACTCTATTAATTTTTTCATATTAATACTTATTATTTAAAATATAAAAATGTTATATAATTTTACGGGATAACATCCGTCATTTGCAGAAACTAAATCTAGATCCTCGCAAGATTGAGAATTTCCTAACGGAGATATCGAAGCTAAATCTCCTCCATTAAATATTATATTATTAATAGTTGCAGATTTTGTAACATGGAAAAAAAGATTATGGTTTTTTAAGATTAGTTTTGGTTTTAATATCGTTGGATCAAATGAATAGGAAGAATATAGAGTTCCTGAAAGAATAGAAGATGTTCCAGCCTCAAAGAAAAATGTGGTACTCACCTTTTATTTAAAAATTATTGTATATATAAATCATTAATTGTAAAAAGTAGTTGCCATACTCTTTCAAATAGTCTTAGTTTCCATCTGTCTTCCGTGGCATCCATAAAATCTTTTTGTAGGTAAAATTTTGCATCTCCCAAATTTAATAAATAAAATTTTATGGTGGCTTCTTAATAATTAGCAAGATTGAGAGAAATTAAATCGGTTAAGGCCTGTTAATATTTTCAAATGTTGCAATTGAAAATTATATAATTTTTTTATTTATTTGATTTAAAACAATACCTAGGTAAATGTAACTGCTCCAATTGGGCCTATTGCAGTATCTGATTAAAATTATTAAATTTAAGTTATTAATTTTAATAAAAGAAAATAAATATTACCTGGATAGATATAATAGGTTTTGATAAAAGTTGGAGATCTATTAACTCCCATAGAACAATCATAATTGTATCCCACACTCTTAACATCTTAAAAAAATTAGCCAGCAGATTTTTGTATCTCTGTTTTTCGTAATTACATTCTAAACATGTAGCAACATTAATAGGAGAACACTTATAGCATTTATCAATTTGGCACTAAAAATACTTAAGAGCAGGATCATTATAATCACCAACACTTGCTCCCCACAAATATTTGTATCCTTTTTACTATATTATAAAGATAATAATATTATTTTCTATACAATAAATTCATTTATCAATAAAAAACTATATTTTTACTGTATTTTTATTAAAAAGATCATGAGAGAACTTAGGCACACATATAGAATCTGCAGGTATAAACCCTTGCTAACATTTTTAACATTAAATAATAGAAAGATTTACATCTTTTTAACACTACAAACAAGTATCATCACAATAAGAATAAACTTCATAAGTTTTTTATTGGGTTTGACAATTTTCTTTAAAATATTATTTTTCTTCATACTTATTTAAGTGTTTGCACTCATTTTTACCCGCTATAAGCTTGTAATCACCTAAAAAATTAACAAATTATTTTTATAATTATTCTTTACTCTATATATTAAAATAACTAATATTTGCTTGATTTGCATTCTACACATTATTCTTTTGTCACTCCATTATCTGTTGCCTAAACTTTCTTTATACACAAGTTTTCATCTATGTCAACAAAATTTATTATAATCGAAGAGCCTGGATTCTGAAATAAGTGAAGAAAAGTTTATTTATCTTTGTATAAAATAATTTTTTGTTAGTTAAAATTTGAACCTATGATTATATTAACAAGTTTATTGCATCTCCGCAGATATAATTCTATCTTGTTTATAGTAGCAATGTCAAATAAATATAAAATATGATTGTTGCAATTATTGAAACCCTCATTTGTGGTATCTTATATTTTTAAAATCTATTTGAAGTGAATGCTTATTATTATTGATAAAAATAAAATATTTTCGTATTATTTTGTTATGTTTTTATCAAAATGTATCTGAAATAACGCAGAAATAAGAATTATTAAATTTTTACTTTATTTTAATATCAGTATTATTTTTATTTAATATATAATAAAGAAATGAAATAGTTATTACTATTAGTTATCTATAAATAGGTACTGAATTTTTTTAGTAAGTTTATAGTTTATATATTAAATGAATAAAAATATAAAGTTTAGTTTTATAATAATAAATATATTTTATAAATATAAATCATTCTGTTTTAAGTCGCTTTCCCTAATCTTGCTATAGAATTTCCTGGTTTTCGATTTTTTGCTAAGAATTTTCTATAATCTAAAACTAATTTTTTCCATAAGAAAATTAATCAGCTTTATTATCAAAAAATTTTGTCTTTAATAAAAGTATTAGAATTGGGAGGAATGCTTTCAGGAGATTAATCTTCTATTTTAATATAATTATTATGATTATCCATGCTAATAAATCCATTTTAACCTTGTATGGAACTTTTTCCCATCGTTTCCCATAGTTTGAGGCCACTTCCTCTTTTATTGCTAAATATCTAGTGTACAAAGCTTTTTTGTTTGCTTTTACTGTTTGAACTAGATTATCTTAAACTATATTAAGAGGAAATTTAGGCATTATATTGACTTTCTTACAAGTCTAAAGTTTTGAGAAAATTAACAGTATTGTTCAAACTTTCATTCCCTTTTTATTATTATTATTGATAAATATAAGGGTTGCCAAAAGAACTTTAAAGACTAAATCTCGGAGAATGAGAGGAATTTAGATGCCTTTTGTCACTGTTGGTTGAATCATTAATTTCAGAATTTTCTGTTAAAGAAACTTGGTTTTTGTTATTATTTTCTTCAATCAAAGATAAATTTTTACTTTAATTTTACAAATTTTACATTTTTTTGTAGGGTTTTAATTTTTAAAAGCGAGTATTGGGGAAGATTGCTGTGGTCCATTATGTAAGTTATTATTGTCTTTGTTACATTTACCAAAAATTTGAGTTTTCGGATTATAAAAACCCTAAAAATCTTTTCTTTTAAAACTAATATCAATAGGATTTAGAATTCCATCTGATCCACAAGAAAATTTGGTTTCTGATTTAAATCTTTAACTTTTTAAACAAGAAAAGGGGGACAATTTATCTCTTTTAATGGACTTTCATAGTCAGACTAGGTATTTTAAGTATTTTATGTAGAATGAATAAAGGTAGGAAAATACTCAAATGAGTATTGCAGACTATTTTAATTTGTGGATTTACTTTTCGAATGTGATTTATTATTAATATTATTTTCTTCTTCATCACTTTAAATTTTGTGCCCCTATCGTGACTAACTAATATTATTAATACATGAAGAATTAAATATGTTGTTTAAACTCTTTTAAAAGGTGTCTTTTGAACTTTTTTATTTGTCTAGCACTTGATGGATTTTAGATTATGCTGATATATAAGATTCTTAGGATCTTTCAATTAAATGTTGCTGTATTTGTGTTTTAAATTTTTCCAATTTTTTAGAATTATTACAGTTTTACGTACTTAAATAATTCTAACTTTTTGGGAGCCATTTACATGTTTGAGGAGAATGACATGAAAAATCCATTATTTGTCCCATGGACTTAGATTTTATTTGGTTATTTTCTTTATATTTTTTTATTTTAGAATTTTATTTGTTGCAATCAAACTTACTTTTTTCAATGTAAGTATCTCTTAGAAAGTCAATTATAGATAATTAAGATGATTTTTTATTATTGGCTTTTTCAACTGATTCTCTAATTTAATACTGATTATTTAATTAGATTATTTTATCATGATCTTTTAATATTTATGCTATTGATTCTTAAAATTGCCTAATCTTTTAGAAATATCAGTATATATGCTAGAACAAAACGAATCAAAACTGTTTATTATATTTTATAATAATTTCTAAATTATTGGCTAAACACACTCGTACTACAGATTTCCAGACTGTAGTTTGTTGATGGCTAAATTTACTTCATGGATACTACCGTTGCTTAAATTTTAAATTTATCGAAAAAACTCTTCGGCTGACATCTGTTTATAAAGTAAGTTATTGAAAATCTAATTCGATGTCAGTAATTCTGAAGATTTTTAGGAAAAGTAAGATTTAGTTTAGGTGACTATAGAATTTTTAAAAACAACGTTAGTTTTTGTGTAAATTCTTAATATTTAGCATCTAAATTCTTTGTAAATAGATTGTTTATTTGTTTTAATTCTTCTTTTTCAAGTTTTTCCATAAACTACTTTTTTTACGTTATATCTTTTCCATCGACTGAAGAATACATTATATCTAACATTTGATTTTGTTTTGTCTTTTCTATATGGCATTTGATATCCTCTTACTTTAAATTACTTAATCTTTACACTCGTGTAAGAAATTAATTTATATCCTACAGTGAACAGGAGCTGTTCGGATTCTCAGTAATATTTTCTGATTTGCAATTCAAGCATAATAACTTATTTAAACATTCATTATCTTGGCATACCCATTTAATAGGTTAGTTTTCGTGTACGGAACAATATATAGTTTTAAAATTGTAAACTTTTTCCTAATTATTTTATAGATTTAACGAATTATTCAATTTTTTTTGTCACTATTCATTCAGAAAAATTTTTTGTTTTGAGAAAGTTTTCTAAGTTTTTTATTTATAAATACACTATATTATTAATCCAATATATAAACCTTTTTTAATTCCTTAATACATCTTTATAAGTTGAAAATATATATATATTATATTTTTAATATGAAAAATACAATCATTATAATATTACTTGAATTAAAATAGCCATAATCTAACAAAACAGATTAATTTTATATAGATTATAATATAAGTAAATAAAATAAATACAACATAAAATAATGTATATTTTAAAACCTTATTATTTTAAATATATTTCACTTAATCAAAAGATTTTTGAATTTATTGATGCAGTATTAGTTTTTATTTATTTATTTAATCAAATTATTCTAAATTTTTTAAATTTACATGGATAAAGCCGTAATATCTGAACGTATGGGTGAAAATATTAAAAATGGAAGAAATTATAAAATTTAATACTAAATTCTAATATTTAATAAGAATTATTTTAACAGAAATAAAATTTAAAGTTAAATAATATTGGAATTTTATATTAAAGATTTTATATTAAATTAGCTGAAGTTTAATATAATTAGCTATAGTTAGTTACTTATCCACTATCAATGATATAAAAAATTAACTTCAGTCCACTTGTTTCCGTCAAACTACAAAATTATTCTGGCATTTTCTATGCATTCTTGGGTTTAGTTGTTGTTTATATTTTGCAGGGCATAAATTTTTTTTTGTATATTATTGGCGTATTATTCCAAAATCCTTCAGGATAGAGCAAGGGTGTTACATTTATATGTCTAATTTCAGCATCAATTACATTTTATTCATCCATTTCTATACCAATTACGAACGTTTAGCTTGATTCTTTATTTTCAAAGTATCCTCCAAACACGTAAATTTCATTATCATTAATTTAAATAGCACTTGACGAATTAAGCAGTCTAAAAACATGGGAAATTTACAAATTATTATTACATCTAATTTTAGTAACTTAACTCATTTAAATACCTGAAATTTTATAATACTTTTGTTGTGCATTCACTTCCGAATCTCGCATCTATTACGCTCCATCTATTATAGTGTATATCATACATTTCTACTATATTATTCGGCTCCAATTTACTTCCCAATCCTCCAAATTTAAATATGAAATCCTCTCTAAAAGTGCATACAGCACTATTGATGACTGGATATTACAGCTCAGCAATCTGCTCCCAAAATCTCTTTCAATATTATATCTTTCGCAACTTCCTTTGATGATTTAGCTTTTATTATAAAAAATACATACATATGTTAAAGTATATAATGCTAGTATTTTTATACTTTTCCATGAAACCTCCTATTACATAAATATATCCATTTAAGTAAACACAAGAATGAGAACTTCTCGCTTCTATCATTGATTATTTCTAAACGAGTGTACTTTGTTAGAAATTATATTCATATGCATCACTTGATCTCTTATCAGAATTTATCTTCCCACCTATGAGGAAAATTCTCCCGTCTTTAGTAATGATAGATTTGTGAAATTCTCTTATAGAAATGTGTTTCGGTAACTGTACTTAATCAAATTTGGCGATCTGGTTTTTCTACTTAATCAATTGTTCTATATCACACAAATGGAGAATATTATCATGGTGCTAAAAGAAGTGCAAATACTAATTTTGGCAATCGAAACTGAAATAATCTTCACTATCTATATCAATTGTTCTTCTTTCAAACTTCCTATCTATTTCCTTTAGATTCATATCTTAAAATAGTAATAGATTATAAATGTAAAAAATTTACAAAAATAATGAATTGTTTTACTGTTATAAACATTGATATTAGATTATTTGGAATCTGAATTTAATTAATGTTGCGAATTTTACTAGCCTTGATATGAACTATTAAACTAGTTTGCATTTACATAAGTATCCTAATTAACAATTTTTGATTGAACAATTTACTATTAGGGAATTTTTTTGGGCTAATAAAATCCATGGTCAGATTCTATTCCGGAAAATTAATTTGTATGTTATAAATGGTTCACACTTTTTGATGGTTGATTTTAAAAGCTATTGTTATTGCTCATTCTATTTGCTTTTGGCAAAGTAATAACTTCTTAAGTTTTCATTACCTAGTCAGATTCTAGTTAAATTTCTTATTGATCTTTATAATCTTAAATGATACCTTTTTAAAATATATATATATATTAATTTACATCCTATATAGTTTTTTATAAAGCATTACCTAAACTTGTGTATTTGAAAAGCTCTTGCTGAATATATTCGAGCCTTTTTTCATTAATATTTACATCAATGGAGTACATATTTTGTTCTTTGTCAATATTATTCAAATCTTTTTAAAAATTATCTAAAATATTTCTTAAATCCATATTGCATATTTTTTTATAGTATTAATTTGATTAGGAGACTCCAAATTGGCATGTAAAAATTCCAACTCATTCAACATATTTTTTATTTTTTCAAGCATACTATTCATTTAATAGCCTTTATTTGAAAACTCGTTGATTCTATCTTAATATTTCTTCTCCAAAATATCAAAATATTTGTTAACTATTTCTAAAACATTACTTCTCTACTTTTTAAGAGTAATCATTCCTTCATCCATAAAGTCCTTAAAATAATTTAATTTATAAGGAACATATATAAATGAACAAAAATTGTAATTACCTCTGCTAAAAATAAATTTTTATTTTCCAATTCTTCTAATTAGGTCACTAACTATTGAGAAGCGGCCTTTATTTTTTTTGTGCAATTTTGCTTAACCAATTTTATAGATTCTATATCTGGAAAACTTTATTATTGCTTATGAAGTAGAATATGTTATTCTATACAATCAGGACACAGAGCCTTTAAACACTGATAATTATTGCAGAAGTTTGTTATGTATTCTTCCGGATGCTCTTCACAATATGATTTAACAAAATAAGACTATTGCTTTGATCCTTAAGCTGAGCCTACCAAACTATGACTTGACTAATGACCATTTTTATTTGCAGATCCATATAACTGTTATTGCGAATGTTGCTATTAAAACTATTAGGATTAAGAATTAGGAGTTCTTTAATGTTGCATTTATATTAATATTATTATTTATATAGATTTTCGAAATGTATAATATATTTTATTTATAATTTTTATTGTAAATAAATTATTTATTAATTGTAAGATAAAATATTACTGTTCTAGTGATTATGTTTTATTATAATTTTATTTTCAATAGTTAAAAGTAAGATTCAATGTTTCTACGACTATTAAATACTAACTTTTCAAATAAATATAATTTTATGAAGAAAACATAAATTTAATTGGAATTGTATTGATCACTTGTAATAGTTAATAAATGAGTAAGTACTATTTTAGAATAATATTATTTAATGCTATAATATATTATAGTATATATTATAGAAAAAAATTCAAAAATAATTTATATTAAATAAAATTATTCAAATAATTTATACAAATCGAATTTTTATCTTTTAACATCAAATCAATAAAAATATAAATTATGTTAGTTCATTTGCTATAATAATGAGGCAGATATAAGAGAACCTATAACATTTTTAGTAATGGCAGCTGTGCACCCTTTATAAAGAGATAGAGCTCCCTCCTAGGTTTTAATTTTATTGAAGCAATCAAGTGTGTTACTATATGTAGGGTTTTTGTTGTACCCATTCATTTACATTCTTCTTCTATATAAACAATAAAAATAAATATAATTCATTAAATACATCCATATCTTAATTACCTAATAGTATCTAAAGGATATATGGTCAATAATGCAAAATTAGATGCAAATTGAGAAACTCCGAAATAATGTAAGACATTAAATTGGCTTTATTGTAAATATTATTTAACTTCAGCATTTCTTAAAACATCAAGTACGGTATAAATTGAAATAAAATAATGAATATTAGTCAAGTTTGCTAATAAAAATCCTCTATATAATTAAGAAATTCCTTGATTTTATCTTGTATAGCTCAGAGTTTAAAACACAGATTAAAAAGTTCTGTATTCTTTATTTTTAGAAAATTCTAATGACATTCTAACTCTAACAGTGTCAAGAGGGTAGGTAAATAGCATACTTAACATTCCACAGGTAGTAGCACTTAGGAATTTATTTAAAATATATTAACCCTCCTAAACAAAAAATATATATTAGCAAAAATTATAAAAATACAAAATATAAACTACTTTCCATAAAATAACATGTTTTTAATTGAATTTAATTATCTAATATTTACTCCTTGTATTTTTTCTCCTTAAGGGAAAAAGGTTCTTTATACATTATCATAAAATAAAAATTGGGCAAATGCTTGAGGAATTATATTATAAACATTGGCCATATTTCCTCTCCAAAAAGAATCTACACCTTACTAACTAGGAATTCCTAAAATAAATGATAATATTTCCTAATTTTCAGTCTATTTAGTATAAGAAATATAATTAGACTCTTATTATACTGGTAAAGTAAGCAGCATATGATTTGAATTTATAGCTTTGGTTAAGTGTCAAAATGTTTTAAGTTTGCATTATAAGTTTAACTCTTTCCAAGGGGCAGTTAATGTTTTAGTTATAGCTGAAACCAATCCAGCTGAACTCAAATATGCCAACATTTAATTAAATCCCCCTTCTTATTTTCTAACTCTTTCCATTTTTTCGGTTTAAATGAGATTACAATTAATGTGTATTATTAAGTGTAAGTATTTTATTAAAAATTAATAGAAAAATAAATAAAAGTGTATGACTTTCAATTTTTACCATAAATTAAACTAAGTTAATAGTCATTACAAGAAATCTATATAAATAAAGGTAAAAATAATTAGTCTCATAAAAAGAGTAAACTATTTACAAAAACTAAAAATTCTGAATTATTTTTTAAAAAATTTATATTAAATTAAATTTTATTTATTTAAAATATATCAATTTAAACAATATATATTTTCTTAATTTTTTTATTTAATCGATACACGTTGAAAGTTATTTCCGATTTTATTATTTATAGAAATCAATGCATATTCAAAACCTATCCTATTCATTCTGTTTATTTATTTGATATAAGATAATTGAACTAATTAATTCTTAATAAAATAAAAAGGGCTTAAAAATTAAAAAATTAACAACATAATGATGAAAGAAACCAATATGTAAGCATTAATTTTAGATTAAAATCATCAAAATTTAATAGTAGAGCTCAGTTAGCCTATTAATATTTCAGAAAAAAAGTTTCTTTGTTGTACAAAATAGAAAAAGCATTTTCTACAAGATGATATAAAACATATCAGACAAAGTATTAACTTTTATATGATACCTTACGAATAAAATGTGGTGGTAATGGCCTCTACTCCAATGAGAAAATTTTTTTATGAATTTTCATATAAAAATACAAGTAATTTGAGTTTTCTAAGCAATTAATTATTGTAACAAATATATTTTACTATTTTAAGGCCACAATAACCTGCAATTTATTACACATTTGGATATCAACTAAAATATCTTCACACATTTTGAAGGGTAGTCTTATTTATGTTTTGCTTAAGATAAGTAATAACCAATTATTATTTCATTTTTCGAATTTTCTTTTACACAATATTTTATTTATAGGCAATTGACTTTATATAAAAATTTTCAAGTAGTTTATTAGCACACTTTTAAGTCTTCTGCTCAAAATCTTATTACATTAGATAACTAATATATATTAGCATTTACTTAAGAAGGGTGTATGCTGATAGGTTCATAACCTGGCCAAGAAAACAATTAAAATATAAACAGTAATGCGTATAAAAAATTTGATCATGAAAAAATAGTAACACAGGCCCTTAGATATTCTTAAAAATCAATTTGTACTAAGGGTTAATATGTTTTTATGGAAAACTCTTTTTTAAAAGTAAACTAATAAAATGGTAATTATAAAATATAAAAAATAATCAAAATAACTTATATAATTAATTTTTTTTTCGTTGAATAGGTAAAATTATAACTTAAGAATTCTAAATGAGTAAACAAGCAGAATATGTTGATTTGGTTAAAGAGAACATTAAATATGTGTTATAAAATGGAAATTAACTTATCATAATATATGATGATCATATAATTATGTTCAAAATTTAAAATTTTAAATAAAACTAAGATAGCAGTTAATAATAATAGGAGCCTACTATATATTATTTAATGAAAATAAACAATATAGATTATAAAGGAAAAGTACAAATTTTAGGGGATAAGTTATTATTGAGCGAATAAGGAGAATTAAAACTTTTAGAAATTTTAGAAAATTTTTAAATCAAAATTCACGACACGGATTATTATGATCAAGAGAATTGTTTTATGCAGAAACTTTTTTCGCTTAATTCTGAGTAAATTTATAATAGTTAAAATTATTTATCGAATTTAATTTAATATGGTTTACTAAATTAGATTCTTTGGAGTTTTTAAATAAAAATATGAAGAAAATGAAGATAAGCTAGTCTAAGAAGAAGATAAAAAAGGCAAAGTACTAACTAAAAACATGAAAATAATAAGACTGTTTTTTAAAATACATAGTATTAAAATAACAACTCCCATAACGAAAATCAAATAATTACTTTAAGATAATAAATTAGAAAGTGCTTAAATTAGTATGGAACACTTTTAATTAAATTAAAATGTTAAGCTATAATTGCAATGGGAAAACTCTAATAAATCGAACACAAATATAGAAAAAATTTTACTAAACATATCAGACTTAGAGTAAATTAAAATATATTTATTTTTTTTGTATACATTTATAATTACTCACTATTAAATCAGGTATATTAAGAGCTAATTCAAAAAATTGATTAAAGAAAATGCTCTTAGTATAATATTGGCAGAAAAGATAATGAGAAAAATAATTGATTTGTGTATATAAGATAAAAATGTAGTATAATATTGCAAATTTAACACCATCATGAGAAAGATAAAAATTTATAGTATTACAACAATCCAGCACCAAGAAATATTAGAAATAAATTATGAAGAATTCAAAAAAGAATTTTTAAAAAAAATTCCATAGAAATTTTAATTAGTCTATTGCTAAATATTCCTAAAAATGAAAATGAATAAAAAGACGAACTAGAGAAATACAACTTGAAATCTTAATCATAAAAACGATTAAAATCCTATTTCTCTCTTTTTCATTAGGAATTTATTGAAAACTATATGAAATTTTTCTACCAAATATGTTCTACTTTACAACCAGAATAAATTTAACAGATTTTGTCTTATTAAGATATATTTCCCTTTAAATAATAAAACGAAATCCAATAAGACTAAGAATAAGCATCATGGATTATTTGGGAAAGAGAAATAGAAACATAAAATGTCAATTAGAAATATTAATATTCGTGCTCGATGTCATTTGAAAAATTAAAATTATTATTTTAAGATGAAAAAGTTGATTTAGAGTATATTATGAATTTAATAAATTCTAAAAATAAAAAAAAATATGTAAAAAATAAAAGTTAGAATTTAAAAAATTATAGTAATAACTTTGGAAGCTTCGAAATTGTTTAATCTACCATAGAAGAAGTATAAAATATAAGGGCTTATTTAAAATCAGAATAGTTATATTTGGATCTTTCCAAGATGCTAATGAACTATTAATGTGATATTAAAACCTCTTTAATGATTCTCGAAATTGGGAGGGAAGATAAAGGGTATTCCATTTTTATTGAATGAATTTTTATTAATTTATAAATTTTAAGATGATTTTTAATATTTTTAGATTTTTCCATGAACTTAAAAATATCTTGTTTGATATTTCTTTGTATGAAATTGCAGTTTACCAAAACAATATTTTGGATATAAATTTTGAAGAATTTGTCAACTTTAATGAAATAAAAAAATTGGAAATAATGTTGCAAAATGAAAACACAGAGTTAGTTATAGAAAGAGTCAAAAAATATATATTAAATATTCCAGTTTAAAAATGTACTAAGAATCTGTAGAAAAATATTTAAACTACAGTAAGTGCACCTTCAATCAGTTTTTTAATTTGATAAAAGCTTTATACCAAAATGATGAAACGGAAATATTGAAAAGAATTTCCAAAAATGTTTAGGAATTTGTAGAAGAAAAGTTTTATTTCGAACATCATCAATTTTTAGAAAAAATAGCTTCCTTCTTAAAGCACGATGAATAATTTAAAAATAAATTGCTTAAATATGCTAAAATATCAGAAATTTTTTATAATTTTAATTGTAATCATAAACTAGGTAATATGAATTAATTAGTATGTTAATAATAATTAAAAATAATTTAAAATGAATTTTATCTAGGGTTTTTAACAAATTTTGAAGAAAAATCGGAAAATGACACCAAAGCTAATTTACTAGGTTTGGAAATTATTGATTTATTAATAGAAAATTGTTTGTAAAAAAAATCAAGCACGGAAATATCGAACTAGAAGAAAATAAAATATACAATATTGAAAGCTCTAAGAACATATGGCATGTTATTAAATATTTAAAGCAAAATTTATTTTATTTATGTGTGTAAGAATAATAACTATTAGATAAATTTTTCACTAAACTATTGAAATACTCAAAATATAATGCATTGAATGACTTTTTGTGGGAAAACTAAAGGTAAATTTATTTCAATAAATATCTATTATACCATCTATCTTATTTTAATTTATTTCACCTGTTAGTTACTATATAATGGCTGAAGAGCTTATATTGAATTTTATTGGAGATATAATTGAAAAATAAGAAGACTACTAACAAGTGTCTGAGTATATAGAAAAGCTAATTGAACTTTTAATAAAAAATGAATCTAAAAATCTTAAACTGCGGAAATTTAAATCAATAATCAAACTTGCTTAGTTGTTCCAATATTATGAAATGCCATTCAAATTAAAAGAAATCTAATATTTAAATCCTATCGATATACTTAATGAACTAATTGATTGCAAACATTAGAAGCATGAAAGAACCTAACAGGAATATCACACTTATCTAGAAAATTTGCAAATAATTAAAATTTACAAATAATTTAAAAAGATAAAAGATCAGTATAATTCATAGTTGGTATACACTTAGGAATTTTAAGATGTTCTTAAGAAACTCGGAATGCAACTCATTCAGTAGAAAATATGTTAAGACAAGGTTATGTCAATTATAAAAATCTTTAACGAATAAAAGTCCATCTATATTTCAGAATTAATATTTTAATTCATATAATGTCCAACTTATGATTTAAATGAAAAAGAGAAATTTAGGTAAATTTAATAAAATATCAATTTTTTTAAAACTTTAAATTTTTTTATTTTATTTGTTTATTGCTTAGATTATTGAAACTAGCACTATTAGAATGCAATAACTGCGAAATTATTCATTAAATTATATAAAAAATGAATTCGGCCGAATTTTCGAAACATCAAAACTAAGATTTTAAAATACAACAAGCTAGCTTATAATAATAATAAAATACTAAATAGCAGGAAGAAATTAATAGTAAAAGAAAAATGGCTAAAGAAGCTGCCAAAAAGGAATCAGCTTCGCTTCTCAATTGTTTAAAGGAACCATTAACAACTCAATAAAATATTTAACTAAAGTAATTATAAACTTCTCCAAATATTTATTTGACTAATTATATTTTTCAATACACTTAGGGATAATTAGAAAAAGATATATTGTTAGGAGATATTTCAATAGTTAATAGCTAAGCTAAACTATAATACTCAGACAGAGAAATTAGAAATTTATTACACTATCTTTTCGAAACTGATTTAAAGACTCATTATCAAAAGTTTTTTACATTTTTTAGATTTTTAACCATTACTCCATATAAAGCCTTTTATTATCTTTCTATCAATGCATAGATAACATTATAAGAAATAGATTAAGTGCTTCAGATTTTGTTTAAATCAGATTTACTCAATCATGAACATTTAGTATCTTGTTTTTTAAAACTATTGATATTTAAGAAAGATAAAACTAAAACTATCAATTTTTTTATTAAAAATATTGATATCAAAGAGTTAAAGTCATAGTTTTAGTAATTATTTGGGCACGAAAAAACTACTTTAGAATATAGTTTGTATGAAAAATATAGAGAGGCAATGCTAATAGTGGATAATATTGAGAGCTTTAAATAAGTATTAAGTAGACCGGACAATCTATACTTTGACAAAACCTAGAGAAACCAAGCAGTTTGCAAACTGATTTAGTCTCCAATTGAATTAAAGTAGGTTCAATGAAATTTTCTTATTTTTTAATTTATATTGTAAAAAATAACATAATCTTATAAATTCTAGAAATGAAGAGTTATTAGAACTACAAGACTTCAATTCAATTGAAGTTCTTATTAGTGGGTGTCTTAAATTTTTGAAATCATCAGAAACAGTCAAAGAAAAGTAAATTCTTCCACTTTTCCATAAAATAGTAATGGTCAAGGGAGAAAGAGAGCTTATTAAGAGAGCTTTTTAGTATGGAACATTGACTAATTTTATAGTTTTGGTAGAATTACTAAAAAGAGAAAAAAGTAATGTAGAAAAAGATATTGACTGGTAAAAAAAAAAATTAATATAGTTTTATTTTATTATTTTCATATTAAATTTATATAGGTCGAAAGTATCTTTATTGAAAACTTGGGACAGCTGTAACATATCTTTTTAAATAGGCTATATTCTAGATTACGAAATAATCTATAATTCTAAAAAGTCTCTTTAGTATTACTAAGAAATGGTATCTAATTACACTATTAATAAAGACAGCCTTTCTGAGCAGCTTTAGCAAGAAAATGTTTTTATTGTAGCAAAATGTCTCAAATTTTTCTTTAAAAATCCTTTCGACTAGCTTTTAAAAGTTGACTAAGAAGTTTACTATTGCTACCTTAAAAAATTATTGAAATAATGTGAAGAATATTTTGAATATAACCAGAGTTTAAAATCTCAAATTAAAGTTCTCATAGATAACTTTGATGCAGAGTTTTTATATTGCCAAGTAATAAATGACTTGAAAACCCTGTAAATTAACTCGGAAATTAAATTAGAATAACATTTTTGGATTATCTTTGAAAGTTACGACAAAATTTTTGAACTTGCTAACAAGTAATTGATAAATATAATAAATATTTAAAAAATTTATAATTATATTATTCAAAGATATACAGTCTACATGCAAATATATTCCAAACAAATGCAAATTAAACTCAAATAAGAAAAGGCTTTGGCAAATGAAATATTTAGATTCAAGTTATAAAATCCCTAATTATACTAGCTCAATTTGGAAGCAATGCAATACAAAGAATAGGCTGAGGAATATTTTGTAAATAATTTAAATTCCGAAAATCCAGATGAAAAGATCACTTCATATAAACTTCTTTTGGAAAATTTCTTGTAGTAATTCATTAAATAAAACTTAGAAATCATTGACCAAATTTTGGAAGAATAAAATTTAGAAATAGAAACTTCATTTTTTTCAATATTAAATAATTAAATGAGTTTATTAGTGATTTGTTTTTCTAAGATTTTAACATGGATAATTATGATTTCAAAGACTCCTTTAAAGGAATCGAAAAACTGAGAGAAAAAAACATTAGAATTTTAAACACTTTTGTTATAAGCATTACAGACATATTGAAATAAAGATCCGAAAATTAAAATAAATTTTCAAACCTATCACTCGTTTACTTTATTGTGTAATTGAAAGACATAATCAACTTTGACTATTTAAAGGAAGGGATAATGGCTCTTAATTAAGTTTCTTTATTATTACATCTTTTGCAATATTAGTAGCAAAACTATATAACTGAAATAGAATCCTCAAAACTTTTTAGTTAGGTGGTTAATGAATTTTAAAAACTGTAATTAGAATGTATGAATTTATCAAAAATAGAACTTGAATAAAAGGTTGAGTAATTAATTTAGGGTACACTTGTTCCCTAATTTAAAAACAATGATGTCAAAGCTTTATTACTCGGATTATCGATCATTGATATTATATTTTAAAATGATTAAATTTCAATCGATTAAATGAAGAACAATTTATTTAGTCGTGCACTCGATCATTTCGAACTTCATATATTACTCTAGCTATTCGAATTAAAAATAATATATTTTTAGGAAGGCATACAGGTTTAGTCAAATTCTAGCCGTGTTCAATTGATTCACATATTTTAAGCTGATACCGTTGTATCACTGAGTAGTATTGATGATAAACTATAGGTTTAAAACCAGACTTATAGTGAGGAAGATAAAATTCTTTCAGAGCTGCTCTTTAAAGAATTAAAAGTCTACTTGATGGACGAGTAATGTGAATAGTCATGTATTATTAGTAACTTTGTATTAACAAAGATGGGAATCGGATAATTTATGCAAAGTAGAGATATGAAAAACTAAGATATTTAAGAAGTCTATAAGCATTTGATAAATTACCTTAAAGAAGCATACAATTAAAATAATAAGCTGTAAAGTAAATAGTATGAAAATATGGTAAGTTAATGCAAGAATTAATTACTATCACAAAGAAGCTTTTAAGAAGTTGAAAAGTACTTCTACCAATTATAGAAACAAAATAATTTATTTTCATATGTGCATAATTATGATGTTCTTCTCTTCAACATAATTTCCCTAATAGAAATCAAATAATATTATGAGGCTGGGAAATTGAATCTAATTTTAAATAATGTAGACAAGTAGTCAGATATTAAGTAAATATTGTAAATTTTAAAGACCTCAATGCATCAATACTCGGAAGATGAAAATATATAAGAATCATTAAAATAAAAAATACGTTCCTTAATAAATGATATAAATAAGATAGCATGATTGATCTTTACTATCTATATACTATATTTTGACATATATGAAAGTTATAAAAATTTTATAGTTCGAATATTAAGATATTTAATCACAACAATTTTGCAATTCTTATTTTCCCTATTGACCTGCTAAAAAATTATTTATATATATAAAATATTAAAAATAACAATAATTAATATTATCAAAAGTAAACTGATTATAAATCACATAATTTAATTAAATTCTCAGATATCAATTATTTATAATTTATTAATAACTTTTCTTAAAATAAAAACTTGTATAAAATCGGGAGATAATAAATATATAATATGTAAAAAGGAGTACTATTACTACTAATTTTAGTTTTAGCCATATCTAATGTATATGCTGTATAGCAAACATGTACTACTAGTGAAGAGGCTAATAAATGCAGTACATTATGTTGTACTAAAAATGGATAATGTGCTGAAGATTCTGATGATTGCTATATTTACGGAGATAGTCACTGTATTTATTTACATTGTAGAGATTGCTGCTTTAAAGATTCATTCAACCATCACTGTGGAAGCGATTATGAATGCAATAGAGATAATGTAATTTATAATTTTCTAATTTCAAACACTGTTTCAAAATATTTGCATACTAATCTGCATTTACTAATCTTAAAAATTACATAAAAGAAAAATAAAATTTTTCTATTTTAATTAATAAATTTTTCTAAAATACTGACTGTATATTTTGATAGTTTAGAGGATTAATGGTAACATTAATTGGTATCCTTGTGATTCCCTCCCCCTTTGTAGTTTTACTCGTAATAAGATGCGTAAAAAACATTAAGAACATAGCTAAAGAGTCATTATACCAAAAAATGGATCCTAAAGATGCCGAAGAATTATAATATGTAGAAAAATCTCATTATAAATCCATTTCTCCTTTAAATACTTTACACAGATGAATCATTCTTTTAAACATTAATATATTTTATATAATTAAAATTTACTTTATACACCCTATTTATTTTTATTTAATATTCACATGAAGATATCTATGTAGATAAATGTTAAAAAAATATGATGTCAAAAAAATTATTTTCCCTCTTTAAAATAATAATTCCTACAAACTTTTGTTATTATTATATAAATAAAAAAATTACAAAAAATTCATGAATTCTTTAAATTAATAATTAAACTACTTTCAACAGAATAAAAAAGAGCTAATTATTATTCGATAAATTTTAAATGCATTTCATAATTAATTAATCACAATCACTAAATTTAATGATAAATAATATGTTAAATTTATTTAAGAGTAAATAGAACTAATTTTTACTATTATTTTATTTCTCTCTATTGTATATGGCAATCTATTATTTATTTATTATTAACAATACGGAAATTATTAATTATATTACAAACATATAGAAAAAAAAATATAAATAAAATAAATTTATTCTATTATATAGCTCAGTAGGAAGTGTTAAATATGGACTTGATATATGATTTATTAAATCCGCAATAACCGTAAGTAACTATCGATATACTTTAAAATTAAAACTCTAAAAGATAGAATATATAAAAACTTAAACTTTTATGCAATGATGCGTTTATTATTATTCAACCAAACAAAAATATTAAATTAAATAAGTAGCTAAAAATATGTCGTGAGAGTGGTAATAAAAAATTTGGACATAAACTAATATACATAACATATTTTTATAAAATTTATATTATTTTTCAAAGGAACTATAGTAGAAGAAAATATATAATGTAACAATAATAAACATGATACATATTTCGTAAGTGCATTGATGGGCATTATATATATTAATAATATTTAATATTTGATTCTTGTAAGAGAAGTCTACGAAAAGTGTATATTAAAAGATGATGAAATTATTTATGAAATAGGAAGTATAATAATCGAACCAATAATAGTAAAAAAATGTCAAAAATAGAGATAAAATTATGTTAGTTTGGAATATTTTCTAAATCAAGAATAATTAAAATAACTTTAATTAAAAAAAGAAGGATTGGAAAAAATATTAACAACAGGATTTTATTTCTCTATAAACTATCCGCTCACCCTTTCCCAATAAAGATAATTAAAAGGTGAAGAAGAAGATGTTTAATTTTATTGGAATTATAACATGTTACATTAATTTAGAGTAAATGGTATTAAAATTAAAAATTGGAGTAATTAATTTATTCAAGGATATGTTGGAAAGTTTGATACAAAAATAAATGGTATTTAGTTTTATTTAATAGCAAGAAGGGCATGGATAAGAGGGTACATATAATAATATTATTCTAATTTTATTTTTTAATTTTAATTCTATTTGTATTTAATATAATAAGGGGGACCAGATATAATCACAGAGGAGCTGATGAAAATGGGAATGTAGCAAACCATGTAGAAACTGAATAAATTATGTTATAAAAAACATAAATAAAAGATGAAACCTCTTACAGTATAGCATCTTACGTATTAATTAGGGGTAGCATTCCTTTAATATGGAAATAAGAAGGGACTATGAAAACAGAACTATATATAGAGCATGATAAAAACCTTTAATAATAAACATTTACAAAGCACTTTGAGTCTATATTTAAACACAATGAAGGGAAAGTTTTGTGTATAAATTTATTGCACAGAGAAAGCAGCTTAGAATAAAAGTTATCTCATTCTTTTAATTAATATGTTTAATAGAGTGAACCCAAAGATAGAATTACAATGAAACATTTCGATTTTCATCATGAATGCAAAGGAAATTAGTTTATAAATATAAACCACTTTTTGGAGAAATAAAATTTAAAAGAACAGTAGATATTTTAAAACTTTTAAGAAGGTGACACCCAAACTATTATAGAATAAAAGGGTACAAAAATTTTTAATTTATAAATATTACATCATTATTTAAATTAAAGCCTAATTTCTATTCATAGATATAATAAGAACTAACTGTTTAGACTGTCTCGATAGAACAAATGTAGTTATGATGAGAATTGGAGCCTACATGATGCAAAAAATGTTCTTAGCATTTAATATAGATTACTAAAAATAGTATCTAAGAAATAAACCAATTTTATCTTAATTGGAATTCTAAGGAAGAGATTAAATTACTTTATTAGTAAATTTCAAACATCAATGGGCTGATATGGGGGATCAAATAAGTTAGTTATATGCAGGTACAGGAGCTTAAACAACAAATATAATTAAATCAGGGTAAAGAAAAATCATTATTGTTTTAATCTTAATTTAATTCTCATATATATTTTATATAAGATAACAAGGAATTTTGGATAAAAGCATCAAAGGATTACATAGATTTTATAATTAAAATTTTGAAGATGGTTCTAAACAAGAATATTATGAAATCATTTGGGGAAAGTATAATTAATCTCTATAAAAAGAATAATAGGAAAATGAACCAATAGATTAAAACTGAAATTACATTTACAGCACTTTACTAAGTGTTGGAGATTAAGAAGAACAAAATGAGTTCTAAAAAATCCTAAATTGAGACCAATAAATTTTACCATAACAAAATTTATTTTTTTTAAAAAACCAATTTATTCCAGAATTAGTTTGAAACCAATCAAATACCTAAAATAATAAAATAAATTCCTTAAATTAAAAACTTAATTTTAATTACTATTTAATTAAATTTGAAATATCACCATTTTACTTTTAATAAAAATTAAGTATAATTTTAACTAATAATGAAAATTTTTTTTAACTATAATATATGAAATTTATTATTATACACAGTTTTTATAAGTATAATAGTTTTATAATTTCAGATGCTTATATAATTAATATTTTGCTTAAATTAATTATAATATTACTTTTATTAATTAATCATTTTTCAAATATCGTAATGCTACTTTTTGTTTAGTTGTATTTATAAAATCTAATTCTTTTTCTCAATATAAAATATTTAATTTCTATTTTATTATTTTATTAAATAAGATTATTATTATTAGTTCATTTTAATTATAAAAAGTTGAATAGAATAAGCAAAATAGTAATCTAATAATTATGGAAGCTTCAAAAAGATATTTAAAAAGTTCAGATAATATAGAAATAGAATTTCCTGAATAGTTTGGAGATGTGTGTCTTTAATTTAAAGAATGTGATCATGAATAACCTTTACCCTGCTCTAAAATTCATTCTTCCACAATAAATTTAATAAAATAGTTTTATGAGGCTCATGATTGGAGTGATGAAAAAGTTTAAGTAAATATTCCTTTGTAAAGTGATAGTTTAAAAGATGAAATTGATGAAAAGTCTTTCGAAGTAAGCCAACTAATTACTTACTTTTTTTATACTATTATTTTAAATTTAATTAAAAAATTATTAACAATGCTTAGATTCTATCCCCATATGCTGGAATATAAAATATTAATAAAATGGTACCATTGATTGATGCCGCATTTTTCTTAAATCTAGAAGGTTTTAAAAATGCTTGCATGGCTTCTATCTCTTATGAATTTGTTATAGGGTCATCTGAAGAGGATTTGAAAAAATTAAAAGAAAAACACAATATAGTAATTACTCCCGAAGAAGAAAAGCAATATGGAGATGAATTTGAAATTATGTTTAAAGAATTAAATGAAAAAAGAAAAAAGAAATGGAAGACAAATTGGCCAGAGAAGAAGAAAAGCAGAATTGAAATATTAGTTATTTATTATTTTATAACTTCTCTATTTTGATTATATTTTAGAATTTTAAAAATAAAAAAATATAGTTTTTATTTAATTTTATTGAGTTTAATTCTATATTCCTATGTAAAACTATAAAATTCTAATGGTTTTAATATAAAACTTTTATAACTTCGATTATTTTTTATATATATTTTTAAAATATATATTTACTTAACATTGCAATTTAATAAATTTATAACTATTATTTTAGAATTATAATTTATTCATTACAAAAATATTAAAGCAAAAAATATTAATAATATAGTTAATGGAACTTATATAACCTATGAATAACAACTTTTCAAGCAATCTGCATATTCAATAGCCTTGTTATCGTATAATATATCATTTTTGCAATCTTTGATACATCCTACATAATGGGCACCATAATCTTCATTTAGTCCTTTGGTTGCATCAAAATCATTTTATTCTCTGAATTATATGGTATATATATTTAAAAATACATAGAAGAATTAGAAAATAAAGAAACTCTAAGTTTTTCAATCAATTTTTTATAATTTACCTAAGGGTAATTTCTAACTTGTTTTTATTTCGACAATTATTTCTGTCTTTATCATTCATGCATTTTCTAAAATCATATATATTTTTATAACAAACTATATTTGGTAAGCATTTTTTTCTATAATAGTTATCCTCACACTCTTCCATGCATATTGATTAAGATCTATAAGATCTTTAATAAGCTAGTTATACTAATAAAAGAATAACTAATAAACTATAAATGTTATTTTGTAATTTCATTTTTAAAGTTAATAATTAATTAATAATTGATATATCTCTAATTAATCATAAGGAAAAACATTATTATATTCTAGTTTTTTTATTGAATTTAAACAAACAATTAAAAAGTATTAAAAATTAATTTTTATATTTATTTTTATAGAATTAAATTATAATAACATATTTTATATTTTTATTACAGTTAGTTTGTATAATTCATTTATAATAAAATTATTATCATTTCTCTATATCAGATTAATTAAATTCTTTAATTGCATCTTTTATTTAGATTTCTTCGTGCGAAGGAGATATATATTTTCTTAGTAATTGAATAATTATTATAGGTACTGTACTTATTAGTAATATTATGAGCATATAAACAACATTTATAAAATTATCTGGTGGTGTAAGTAAAAATAAAATTGGACAAAATAGCCAAACTATCCAATATACTGTGCAAGAAAAAGCCATCGTTGACAAAGACCATTTATTTATTTTAGGAAGCTATTAATAAAAATATTAAAATAAATGAATTAAATATAAAATTATAACAAATAAATATATATTTATTTATACCTCAGATATAGTTAATATGTATTGAGAAAGTATTAAGGCACTAAATTATAAACTTTAAACTATATAAATATCTAAAAAATTCAAGAAAATAATAGAAAGCATCATGATAATAGTTCCCTAGAATTAAATTGTTAATAAATTTTATTTTATAAAAAATAGTGCAAATTTACTGTATAGAGAGCTCTACATAACCAACCCAGTATAGTTTTTGTATTTACTTCTCTTCCTTTAACTAAATGAGTATATAAATGAGGGTTTTATAGGATGATTTCTTTCTAATAAAAAAAAATTTATTAAAAAAATAAAAATTTAAAATAATATTAATTAAGTTTATTAATTACATTTATATCTTATCCAAATACTAAACAAAAAACAGGCAACGTAAGAAAAATAGCAGAATATCCAAACATCATTTAAGAATTAAATGTAGGCTGAGAACTAAAGTTATGAGTTACAATAAATATTACCTGCATTACAGCTATTATCAACCCTCTATATATAACAAATTAACTTAGTAAAGAAGTTGCTTTGTAGCTATACCGACCATGACAAAGAAGTAGATTTGTTATATGCTTAAATTTAGTAACACTGTAATCTGCTGCAAGTGCAGCTTGTTTACCCTCTTTTCCTTCCACACCTAAGCCTAAATCAGCTTATTAAATCATACCTATTATTTAGAAAATGGGAAAAATATTATTTAGTAGAAATAATAAAAATTGTGTTAAGTTAATTATTACCGATATCATTTCCTCCATCTCCAATGGCACATGTAACTTTTTGGTATATTTTTTAATCTTTTCTGTAATTATTGATTTTTATTCTGGTGTACATCTACAATACACAACTTAAGGAGCCAAACTAACAATTTCAAAAAATTATTTTTCATGAAAAGTCAAACATGTTGCCAAGCTATCTCCATCTATTACCAAAATATGTGTATCCACCTTCTTTTGAAACTCTTCCAGTTTTTCTTTAGCTTTTTCTTCTTCTATTACTTCGCTTATTTAAAAAACTTCATGTGATTCGTCTTTTAAGCCACTATTTACTGCTATTGAAATAGCTGTTTCAATTTTGTCTCCTGTAAGCATCCATATATTTATCCCTGCTTTTCTAATAATTTAAAGACTCGATTGAACATCTTCTTAAAGCTTGTCTTCAACTCCTACAAGTATTAAATTTTATTAAGAGTTAATTAAAATGTTTTATTATCTTTTTTACCAGTTACACCTAAAAATTCAAGATTTTATTCTATTTTTAATATCACTTCATTTATTTTTACTATCTATCTATCAAACTTTCATTAGCATTCTAGTAATCTTTTAGCCATACTTCATATCTTTATTCTGATATTTATTTTTATGTTATAACAAGTGTCCTCAGCCCTTGGTGAGCTAGTTCTGATGATTTTTAATCCAAAGTAAGCTAATCTTTTTATGATACAAATTATCTCATTACGCTGTCAGCTCCTTTTACATACAAAATTATTTATTAGGATTCTTCATGTCTCACTATAATCCCCATCCTTTTGCTTGTTGAGTTGAAAGGAAATATTTGTAAAATTTCGTATGTTTCTATTATTCCAAGAGGATTTTAGATCTATAATTATACTTAGAAAAAAATTTTTTTTATTTTAGTAAACTAAAAATTAAATTTTATTATTTACAATCATCTCTCATAATTAAATCAACTCCTACTTATTAAGCCAATTAAACAAGTGCAATCTAAGAAAATTTTGTATATTCTGCTTAAATTAATATATTGATAATAAAAATAAATTATAACCTCATCGGGACTTGAAGCCTAATACTCTATTTTTCCCTCTCTTTCATCATCATCACCTTAAACAGGAGTAACATTATGGCAAATAGCTATTGCATTTATTAAATCTCTGAGTATAACATCCCCAGATCTGCCATTTTTATTTTATAAATTTTAATCATCATCTTCCAGATCAGTATCAAGACATGACTAGTTATTAATATAAATTTCTTCATAAATGGGGTATTTATGTTTTTTAAACTGATCTTCTATTATTTTTTAAATTTTATGTATATCTGAATCAGTAAAATGATTTTCACAATTTTTAATAGCTATTTCTCTGAATTCCATATCATTTTATGTCAATGTTCCAGTTTTATCAGTTAATAAATATTATATTCTACCTAACTCTTCAGGTATCTAACTATTTCTTGCAATTGTACCTTTTTAAACATGTCATTTTTAATTTTAATGTTAATAAGAATTAATATTATAATTTAATCATTTTTACCTGGAATACTTTTGTCTCTATTAATTTTAAATGTGAATAATAATTTTGCAAAATCCAAATTCACCTTTAAAGAAATAGGGATCACAAACGAGAGTAATATAATATATCTAAGATATTCAATAAACCATTAGAAATTAAATTTTGAATTTCTTATAATCATTAGAGAAAGAGAAGATATTACAAGCACTACAAACAATAGTTTTGCTACTAATCCTATTTCGAAATCAACTCTATTTATATAAAATAAAAATTAAAAAAATTTCAGATATTTTAAATATATATCTTTGAAAAGAAACTAGAGAAAAATATCCTATTCTAATTGGAATAGTGGTATAATGGCATATAATTTTAATACAATATACATATTTATTATTTTAATTATGTGAAATATGAATATATAGAAAAATTTTGTTAAAATTCTTATTAATAAAAATTAAAATAAAAAGTCAGTAATTTTATGGGGGATACCGAATTGTTTAATGATGTAAAAAAATATAAGAAAATATATTTAATTTTTTAGAATACCTGCCTAATTTAGTTCTAGGCTATCTAGAATTTAACTCCATTCTTGTCTCTTTTCCTGCATATATTACAATACCTAAATTATATATAGAAATTAAATTATGTATTTTTATTTTTAGTAATTATTAAAATACCAATAACTTTTCCACTAGCCAAAACCATATTAGCCCATGCAGTATTATCAAGAAAAAGTGATTCTTTCTATTTAAAATTATTAAATTAATTTTTCATTTTAAAATTTCCTTAAAACTCATAAATTCTTTCAGATGGATAACAAGCCTTGAAATTAAAAAAAAAAAAAAATTGAAATTAGAATTAGAATTAGAATAATGCTATGATATTTCATAATGAATTTATTACCTTAATATAAGCCTTTACATTAAGTAATTTTATTAATTCTTTTTCGCATTAGATACTTTAATTATCTTGTTTACTTTTAATGTATTTTCCTGTTAATGTCATTTCTTATAGACTTCCGTAAGAATTTTCAGTTTATCTGCTATTATCATCTAATTCTGATTCTTATTCGGTTAAAATATTGTTCTAAATTTAAAAACATGGCTATCCATTCTCTTAAAAACATTCATTGCTAGAATTATCAATTAATTTTTGAGTAGTTTAAATGGATTTTCTTAGTTTCCAATCTGTTTCTCCATCTAATTAATCAGTTTTTACATATAAAATCCCATTTTTTAACTAATAGAATATTTTATATTTAAATAATATTTTGGTAACTAATTAATGTTAAAAAATATAGAACTAACCTACTATGCAGTAATATCATATCAGCGGGAAATCTTTAGTGCCTAGCTATTTCTATAATATCTCCCACTTCTATATCTTCAGATTTAATATTTTTTAACCCATTCTTTGTCAATTTTCTAAATAATTCAGAATTAGCCTTTCGATCTCTATAATATCTAAGTTTAAAACATTTTATTAATTTTATTGATTATATAGATCATGAATATTAGATCAATAGTAAATACTTTAAACTATAAGTTTCATTCTAATATATATATATATGCACTATAATTAATTTTATGCATGGTGATATATAAATTACTGAAAATTATTAAAATACCTTTAAATATCATCAAATAATTCTTTAATCATTGCTAAAGTTAAAATAAAAGTCAATGGAGCAAATATACTGAATAAATACCCAACCCTAAGTGAGCCAATCAACTATAAACACGCAACTATCAGGAAAAATAAATTAAAGAACAATCTGAATTAATTAAATAGCACTATAGGTATAAAAGTAAGTATAGTATATTTCGTATTTTTAATTTTATTAACTTAAAAATTTATGGCTCAACCTATTTTTTAAAATAATATATTATATAATTTAATATAAAATTGTAAATAATGTATTTAATGAATAGAAAATTGCGTATTTACTATAAACTTTAGAAATAAAATTTATTAATATAATAAGCTTAAAATCCCACAAATAAAGTATAAAAATAAAGTTTAATACCTTTCCTTAAAACTAAATTTTTCTCCATTTTTTTTATATTTTAACTCCACAAAATATTCGTTTTATTCTTTGGCTCAAAGTTTCAGCTTATTAATTCTTCCATCCTTTTATTTCTTACTTTTTTTTAATGTTTCTTCCTAACTATTTAATAAATTATCTTAAAGAGTTTACTCCATTTTGTATTTCAATCGATATATAATCAGTATTCCAATAAGAATATAAATTTTAATAATTTAGGTCCTTTTACTATTATGATTTAATTATTAAAAATATATTATTTTTTTTATTTTTTTGGTATAGTTTTATTTTATTTTTAATTGAAAAGTATTTGTTTATATTAATTAATTATGGAATTTAACAAACTATGTATATTTTTTTGTTTGTTTCAAACTATTTTTCGACTTAATAATATTTATTTTAGAATATATGCATTTATTTAATAAAAATATATAAAATTTTATTTCTAACATCTTAAAATATTTTTATTTCTTAAATTTAATACATTTTATTTCTACATAATTATATTTACATTTTTGTTAAATTTGACCTTAATTAAAATATTAAAAAAAATATTTCTTTAAACTTAAACTATACTATAAAATATTTGATGTCTAATATATATGAAAATTACTTTATACCACTAAATTAATTATATACACCTAAATATAAATACGATAATTATATATAATTTTTATGTACAAAAAAATATTTTGAAGATCATCAATATAATTCAAGAAGCAAGTATTTTTGTATTCATAAGTTTGTTCTCTCTCTTGGATGATTTAATAATTATCTCGTAATCTGTAGGGTAACAAAATTTTCTTATGTATTAAACTAATATGATTGGTCCATAAGAAGCTATAACGATTACACATGTTTTTCCAAAATCAGTCCAACTAGTCAATCGTTTAATTTCAAAGAAACCAGGTAAAACAAACCATATAATAAGATACACTATAAGAGATCCTAAAGTTGATATGATTGACAACACATGCAACTTTTATAACTAGAAAGTTCATAAATAATTAATTAATTCAATATTGTTATTTAAAACTATATTGTTTCTATAATTAAATTTATCTAAAATTAATTCTTTATATTTAAGAATTAAGTTTAAAGCAAATGTAAATTCTAATTAAATTTGACTTTCAACAAAAATATTAAAATTAATATAACAAATATTTTTTATATTGATTATCTTAGTTCTATAAATGTGATATTTTAAATTTATTTATAGGCTTTAATTACTTCTGTCAACGTCATAATATACTCGATAAATATCAAAATAGAAAATAAAAGACTCTGCATCAAAAGAAAACTATTTTTAATCCATAATATGCACATACAAGTGATGCAAGTTCCCTAGAAATAGTAAAAAAAAATCAAACAAAATTAAACAGGCAAATAAATATAATAAAATATGTATACTGAATATAATGCTCTAAAGACCCACCCTATAAAAGTTTTAGTATTTAGTTCTCTTCCCTTTAACAAACTTTTATATAAAGGAGGGTATTTTAAAGCAGTCTCTTTCTAAAAATATTAATTATAATATTAAAAATGTGTTGATTTTTATTATAAAAATAGGTTGAATTTTTACATCTACATCTTCGTCAAACACAAGACAGAATACAGGGAACATTGTAAATACGGTTGTGTATCCAAGTAACAAATTAGAATTAAAAATAGGCAGAGATACAAAATAGAAGCAACAAATAAAAATCATTTACATAATTGTAATTATCAAACCTCTATGCAAAACAAATTAACTCAAAAGTGAACTACGTTTATAACTATGCCTTCCATGCCATAAAAACAGTTTGGTTATATATTTGAATTTCGTAATACTGTAATCGGCAGCCAAAGCTGCTTGCTTTCCTTCTTTACCAACAATTCCTACTCCAACATTAGCTTACTGGATCATTCCTAATAAGAATTAGTATGAAATAATAAATTAATGTATATATTCTAATATAATCTGATTTAAATACCAACATCATTCCCTCCATCTCCTATAGAACAAGTAATTTTTTTGGTATATTCTTTAATTTTTTCAGTAATTTTGGCCTTTTATGTTGGACTGCATCTGCAGCAGACTACAGAAGGAGCTTTACCTATTAATTTATATATGTAACCTTAATATTTGGTGTTAAAGTAAAAACTATGCATATAAATAAATACTGGCAGCCTCGACAAATAATTTTTCGCATTTTTCTAAGGCAATCTTTAAACTATCTCCATCTATTACCAGCACATTATTATAGCATATTCTATTGAATTCTTGAAGCTTTGCCTGCAATTCAACTTCGTCAGAAATTTCTTTTATCTAGAATATGTTGTATTTAGGATCTTTTAAACCACTACTAATCGAAATACATATGGCGGTTTCGATTTTATCTCCAGTGAGCATCCATACTTTAATACCGGCTTATCGCAAATCCTCTAATGTTTAAGTAACATTTTCCTACAATTTATCTTCGACTCCTATTTTTTATTAATTTTTTTTTTATAAAAATGAAAAAAATTTCAAAATTAAATCAAAAAAATACCGGTGACTCCTAAAAATTCCATATTTTTTTCAAGCTCTCCTATTACTTGTTATAATTTTTCTGCTCTTTCATCTAAACTTTCCTCTGCTTCTTTATATTTTTTTTCCCATATCTTATAGTCATCAACATTTAATAATTTTTGAGTGATTACAAGTGTTCTCAACCCTTCTCGAGCCAATTCAGAACATTATTCATCTACATATCCTCTCTAATAATAAAATAAGGGAAACTCATTAAATTTGTTTTTTCATTTTTCTATATTAAATACTTATTTTTCAGGTAAAAATTGCTTCATTATAACATCAGCTCCTTTGAGGTAAAATATAAGTTTATCCGATGCACAATGTCTTACAATGATTCCCATACGCTTGGTATCGGAACTGAAAGGGAATATTTTTAAAATTTTAAATTCATCATATTCATCCAGACAGTTTTTAATAGTCATTGTATCTTGAAATAATATAAATAGTTATTCTATTTTAATATAATATATTTCATATAAAATACCTTATTCTCTACTGTGTAATGTTAGTCCCATATTTTCTGCTAAAGTTACTAAAGCAATCTGTAAATAAAAAAATAAATAGTTAATTTTTTAAATAAGTAAATAGATACACTAGTTATTTTTGCTTACTTCATCTGGACTAGAAGCTTAGTATTCCTTTTCTCCATTATCTCCATATATAGGAGTCACATTATGACAGACAGCTAAAGCAGTGATAATATCTCTGAGAATTAAATTACTTTGTCTCTAAAATTTTTTTTGCTTTTTAAAGCATCTAGCATTTATTCCATATCAGAAATTGGTGATTTATATTATGTAAACTGCTTTTTTAATTATTTTTTTATTTCTTCCTTGTCTTCATCAGTGTATGTATAATTCTCAAGGGCCAATCTTTTAAAAATCATATCATTCTAAGTTAAAGTTCCTGTTTTATCAGAAAGTAAATATTAGATTCTTCCCAATTCTTCAGGAATAGAACTGTTTCTTGCCATAGTACCTGCAAATATTTTTATATATAAATTTAAATAAATATACAATTTAAAGCAATAAAAATAATTAAAAACCTGGAATATCTTTATCTAAATTAATTCTAATAGAATACAACAGTTTAGCGAAATCTAAGTTTACTTTTAGGGAGATAGGAATAACATTGGAAAGTAAAATTAAATATCTCATATAATCACTTATCCATTAAGTTGAAAGTGGCGTAGGAGGTCTTAAAACCATAATAGAACCAGATATAAAAATTAATACTACAAAAAGCAATTTTGATAGAAAACTTATTTGATAATCAACACTATTATATATAAAAATAAAAATAATAATACAAAAAGTTAAAAAAGTTATATAGTACCTTCCTAACTTGGTTCTTGGATCTCTAGAATTCATTTCCATTCTACTTTCTTTTCCACAATATAGCACCAGACCTGTAAAATGCAAATTAATAAATATATAGCAATAAAACAGTTTTTTAGTAATATTACCTAGCACTGTTCCTGTACTCAACACCATATTAGTCCATAATGTATTTTCTAAAGATAATGATTCTTTTTTTGCCTGTCCATTATTATTTCTTGCTTTTAATACCCCAATAAATTCATAAATGTTTTCTATTGGTTAATCGACCTATGATTAAATAAAAAGATAAGTTTTTTCAATATGAATATATTATAAATATACCTTCACATAACAATTTATATCTAGTAATTTAGATTTATCTGAATTTTATACATTGAAATGGGCCACACTTTATTTTGTTAATCCTCTAGTTTTATGTTCAGTTTTTTTTTAATGGGACTTGAAAGAGCACTTTTATTAGCTCCAATATTTATATCTACTTCTTGGATGACAACTTCATCATTTCTTTCGGTTTTAGATTTTTTTTGCTATTTATTAATAGATAGTTTTTATTATTTCTGCTCCTCAACTTCACTCCATTAAGATTCATTATCATTAAAAGTGGGAATATCAATTCCATTGATGGGATCTTAACTATTAACATAATTTTATGTTATCCTTACTGCTTTTCTCAATTTCCAGTCTGTTTCACCATCGAGTTAATCGGTTTTCACAAATATAGCTCCATTAGGATTGCTATTATAAAAATTTTTATTGAAGTAAAGCATTGATTAATTGACATTCCAAAAAAATTATTGATTATTTACTCGTTATAGAGTAAAAGTATATCAGCAGGAATTCTTTATCCTTTTTGAATTTCAATGATATCACCTACTCTTATGTCTTTGGATTTTAGAGTAACTAATCCATTTTTGGTAAGTTTGCTATACTTCTCTGAATTGGCTTGGGAATCTCTTCTATATCTCTAAATATCATCATAAAGTTCTTTAATCATTGTCATTGTAAGCACCAATGCCAACGGAGCAAAATAAGTAAAGGCGTATCCAACTTTTAAGACAGAAATCAATTAGCTGAGAGATAAAAGCAAAAAGAAAAGATTGAAGAACAATTTGAATTAATCAAACAAAACTTTAGGAATGAAGGAGATGGGAGTATATTTTGTATTTTTAATGGAATTTAATTGATGGTTTTTAGGCAAGACCTATAGTAATAGTAAATTAATTATTATTATAATAACAAAGTTTATTTAAATATCAATCTAATAATAAGAAGAAAACAACTAAACAAAGTAAAAACATACTATTAGATTTTTAAATTTAGCTCATTATTTGTATTTTAAAAAAGATTATTTATTACCTCTCCATTCAATCTTATTTTTCTTCTTACTGTTTATTTTGATGGACCGAAAAATATTCTTTTGAATTTCGACCCGCAAGATTCTTTAAATTCTTTCTTCCATCCTTTTCTATTATATTCTTCTATATTCATGTCCCTTTTTATGAAAGGTGAAGAAAGGTCATTTGTATTTTATTCACTATTATAGTTTGGCAAATCTATTTCACTGCCCGTTTTATTTTGCTACCTCTTCATTTTTATTTTCGTATAATAGGTATGGGTTTTAAATGAAAATTATAATTTAAAATATTTTCCTACTTTTTGGTAATTTTCCCAATTATTAAGTGTATTTTATTTAATTTTTTTGTATTAAAAAAGTTTGCAATCTAATTTTACTATTACTGTCTATCTTACATAATTCTCATAAATAAATTATAAATATATACCTGTATAAAAGATATATTTTTTGAGAAAAACTCATTTATGATTATTTTTAAAGTAAATCTGATGAAAATATTTTTTGTTTATAAATTTTAATTATTATTATCAATAATTATTTTGTATAAATTTTTAAAAATTTATTATTAGTTATAATTTAATTTTTTATAGTTACTCATATTCTTAATTTATAAAAAATAAGAGTTATATATTTCATTATGAGCTACTTAACATATTATCAGTGTCCTTTTAGCTTTTAATAGCTTAACTTATTTAGAGAAATATACTTAAATTTTTATTTTCATTTATTTTTTATCTTGTTATTTATATTAAATCATCAAGTTCTTATATGGAAAATGGTTTATGCAAAGAATGGGAAAATATACCCTGGTTTTTCAACTATGATACTTTTTATATATCATTATAGGCGGTATGAGACACTATGTAAGGAATTTAAATGTTAGAAACTCTTATCTATTTATAAAAATTATGTATATTTTGAGCTGAATCAAATCCATTCATTATAGGCATATCCATATCCATAATAATTAAGCTATAGGAGCAACAGCATTTATTATTTTAAAATTTTTCTTTAACTATATCTAAGGCTTATTTTCCATTTACTGCTTTATTTACACTTAATTTATATTTTCGTTCAAGAATTGTAGATACAGCATTTAAGTTAAATAAATCATCCTATGGTAAAATAATTCGTATTGTTTTTCTTATAATTATAAATTTAATTGTAAACAAATATATTATTTAAATTTTACATCTACAACTAAAATTGGCGCACACTTACAGTGATTTATTTATTATATATATTAATGATTATTAATATTTTAATCCTTTGAACATAATGAAGCTTCATTTTCGTATTCATCTATTTAATTGATTTAAAGTCCATAATTTGGAGGAGGGCTTTATAATTTTTTTATATTTTAAAATAGACTTTCTTTTCTTTTTGGAGATTTTTTATTACTATTATAGTTATTATAATTTTATTCAGGAGAATATTTAAAATTTAATTGTGATATATATTATTCACTCAATAATTACGACATTTCTCTATTATTATTATTGCTATTGTTTTTATTGTTATTATCGGTAACAAACTTATTATAATTTTATTTGTAATCCATATTTCTAATTAAATTGATTTTAATCGCATTAGGCGAAGTTGTATAGTCATAAAATTAATTATTTTATGTAGTTAATTTACTTTTATTTATAGTAATAAATTTTTCTGAACTAGGTCTTTTTCCCATAAAAGAATTTTTCTATTATACATATTTATCTTTGAATTATTTACTAAATTAAACCTGTGCTTCTATATCTAAATCTGATCTTTTTTATGATTCTGTTAGAACATTTAACATTTATTTTCTGATTTGCTTTACTTTATTTTAATCAATACTTTCTGAAGCAGATAGTTATTTATTTTCCATATTTTCTATTTTCAATTAAATTTCTTAATTTTTAATTGTCTCACATTTTTTAAATTAAAATTATTTGTCTTTTGATGTCCCTATTTATTGTTATGAAGAATTATTTTTCATAGAAGGTTTGGAAATGCTGTCTCCCATCATATTAGAATATAATCCTACATTTAAGAAAGAATTAGTTGATAAGATATTTTTATTTGAAGCATAAAATTGCAATTGATTTTTTATTGAAATATCTTGATTTTTCGGAATAGACAAAATTTATGGATTTTTTCGACTTTAGAAAATATTCTAATTTTAAATCGTGTAATTTGAATTATACACATCCTAATTATACATAGAATTTTGAAGTTAAGACTGAAATCTAGCTGTTGAAGTATTATCTGTATGACTATTTATGTAGGCCTAGCTTGGATAGTTTATGCTAAAATATTATTCTATTTTATTATTATTTATTTTCTAATTACTATTTTGCTATTTTAAGCTCCAAAATTCTTATTAATTCAAACTAAGGCTAAAGGCATTTTAAAATTAATTTTGTTTAGGGGGCTCTGAATAGCTTTATTTTTCTATCCAATGATCTATAAAATCTTGTGAAAATATTTAAACTTATTTTTTTTAAATATTTTTTTTGATTTATTATTGTAAACATTAAAATTTATTTTTGTTCCCAAACCTTCTGTCGATTAAATTCGTAAACCTTGTTGCTCCTAACTTAAAAATTTTGCCACCTTTTAACAATACGCTAATCCTATTCCTATTCCTCTGTTTTCTATATTAACTTTTTGGCCGTTTTCACAAAATAAAATTTTATCTATAATATTTTTAGACATACCACAGCCCTAATCAGTCACTGATATATTTATGCTCTTTTGATCGTGATTAGAAATTATTTATATAATAATTTCTCCCTAGCTTGAATACTTAATTGAGTTACTTAGCAGATTAATCATAATCTACTTAATTCTTCTCATATCTGAAAAAATTCTTCATTTTATGATAAAAATTGACTAAAATCTGGTAAAATACTTATTTTTTTTAAGCACTCTATGGAACAAATAACAAAATGGTTTACTAAATTAACTCTTTTAAATTAAACTAACTGATATCAAGTTAAAAATCCCCTGTTTCTAAATGAACTAAATCTGTAAAATCATTTATTATTGAATTTAAATTTTCATTCGAGCAAAAAGCAGGATAAATATATTGATCTTATATTTCTTAAGGTATATCTTCACAATTCTATTTAATTATATTTTAAAATATATTCCATTATTTTTATGTATATTTATAATAAGATTTACTTTTAAAATATGCATCATAATAGTTCCTGAATTAAGTGGAGTCTTAATTCCATGACAAATACTAGCGAGTAAACTAATTTTATAGCTCTATAATGAGTTTTATAGCTCTTATTTTGTATACATTTTTATTTTTTGTTAGTTAATAATTCATTATTAAGCTATAAATTTTAAGATTTATCCTATCTATTACATGTGAGGAGTAACTCGCTAGTATTATTAGGATTGGACAGGGAGTTGTTTTAATTATCAAATAACAAAATAGAAAATGGCAAAATATTTTATGTTTCATCAATTAATAATATATACTTGGCTTATATGTGTTGACTACTAAATTTATGCTGTACTGATAAATCTAAAGCTATGTTTTTCTCGATTTTCCTTAGATTTTTAATATTATTATTCATTATTTCAATAAATTAACCTAGCTATGTTGGGAATAGTTTATTGTCTTAAGAAAGAGCATTTTCTTTATTTTGGTCAATTTCAATATATGAAAAATCTCTATAATTAGAACTTCTTTTTGTATGTTTTATATTCTCATTTTGAGATTATCTTCTAACATTGCTTTATATAGTTTTAGTTTCTATCAAAAGTTAATCTTAATAACCTCTCTCTGTTAGTATATTTCTGTCACTCGAACATATATTAAATTGATTTAGTTATATTTCTGGTATTAATATTTATTATTGCATTAAATCTTTTATTTCGAATTACGACTATTATAGTATATTGGTAGATGCATTATTAGCCAATTAAACTTTAGCTATATTTGAATGGTAAATTTATTTAATTAACTATTATGAAATATTAATTTTATTATAAATTTTTATATTTGTTTACATTTTTCATTAAAAATAACTATTCCTTAGTCTATTTGATCAAGTATATTATGAAAAATTTAGAAGGAATGTGTAGCACTTTCTTATGATTCATATTTCTTTCGAATAATAATTAAAGTTATAATACATATTCTTGAGATAATTTCTATAAAATCTATCTCATCTCTATCATCTGCATTTACCAAATATACTATAATTTATGCAAATAAAACACCATATACTTACATCAAGTTTATAATTGAATATTTTTATTTATTTGAAGACATTATCGGATTAATTATAATAAATCCTAATACAAATACCCAAGCATAATGGACTATTAGTCGAGTTTCTTTTATTTTATTTTGAATTAAAAGCCAAAAAAATATACTTAATGATATTTAAAAAGTATCTTATATTATTTTTAAAAATTTAATGAATTTATGTTATAATTTATTACTAATCTATTATTAATAAGATTTTATAGATTTTAATTCTAATAAAATCATGATAAGAGAGAGCACTAATAGTATACAAAGAGATATTTCCATATAAGAAAATTTATTATTATTATTCTTTGTTTAGTCTAAAATTATCAAGGTTATATATGTACCTATCTAAAATCCTAAATAAAGTAATTTGCATTTAATGTTCATTCTAAAATATTTTTTATTTTAGATTATTGTTCTTTTAATTGAGTTTTAATTTTTTCTTGACTTGATTACTATTCTTCACAGTTATTAATTGTAAGATTATAAGCAAAAATAATATTAATAGCTAAAATATAACCAATTAAGGTATGGATCAGAAATAAAAATTCAAGAAGTGATAATTATTACTATTTTATAAATAGCTATTTAAATCTAATATATTAATTAATTAAGTTAACTATTTAGTATAAATAATCAGTATCATGAACACGTATTTAATCAATACTTTTTTATTTTAATATATATATATTAATATTATATATAACAAATTAATAATATTTCAATAAATTATAATGTTTTGTTTGTTTGTAAGATCATTTTATAATGGATATTTCATATAATCCTCCACTTGGCTAATTTTTCTATATAGTTATTTTCATCATAAATATCTAATTCTTTATATTCAAAATTTACATATAATCTACAAGTTGCAGATATTTTTTTAAATAATTATAGTAATCTAGAAAATTTCAACCCATATAACATTATTACTTTATCTATATAGCTATTTCTAAACTATTAGAAATGCTCATCGAAAAATTTTGAACTTTATGTTTTATTTGCTATATAGAATGAGCCATTAAACTCATCTTTGAAACTCTATACCAACTATTCTCTTTAAAAATGAAAAATGTATAATGTTAATAACTATATAAATTTTTATATCTAAATAATGAATACCTTAATCCCATACCTCTTGCTGTTACACTTTGTGTTTCTTCTTTTATTTCTTTAATTAATGATATTCTATAATTTAAACTCTCTATGAATATTATAAATGACTACTTATAGTATTTCTAAAACAATGTTTAAGTAATTTTATCTCCTATTACTCGATTTAAAAACATTAGTTAAAAAAAAATGTATTTGAAAAATTCCCCCATCATAAAAAAAGGGTATATAAATACTACATCGGTTCAAACTTCATTATTTAAACAATTTCTATTAAACTTAAAAATATAGGAATCAAAATTTAAGTTTCTAATATTTAATATTACAGTTCTTCATTTTTTGATCCTGATTATTTAAATTCTTAATATAAACTTTAAATAATTGCTAACTAAGACATCGTTTCAGAATAAAAGTTTAAATTTTCATGATCTTGCAGAAGTTTATCAAATAATAACTAATTTTTAGCTTCAATAAAAAGGTTACTTAGCAGGTTAGATAATAATTTTAAAGGACACAATTCATCTTTTGTAAAATAACCTATAATATCATCAAACGCTTTGCAATTATATCTAAATTATTCTATTTTAAATAGTTCATCTAATAATCCGTGCGGCTTTTCATCAATCTATAAAGATTTAAATTTAATAATTCCCTTGCTCGCAGGTTCAAACTCTCTTCTTAGTTTAGGTTGAATTTAATTAGTCAGATTTCCCATTATTTATTTTCTCAAACTATAATTCGATTCTTTTAATTTTAAATTATTAGAATATAGATGAATACAAAAAAATACCAATAAAAAGAGAATTTAATATCATCATTAAAGTTTATAATTATATTGGAAATAAATTATAAATACAATTAATATAAATAATTAAGTTTTATTTATTAATATTATATGCCTAATCATTTATTTATAAAATAATAAAATATAATAAAACTCATAAAAAAGTTATTTATAAAAAATAATCATTATTGAATTTATAAAAATGACTACCATAATTTAATAAAATCCTTCAAATTAAGTTTACTAATTACAGTACCCAAACTATCTTACCTATGTTGTATAACCCTAACAATAAAGGTACAGCCCTGTATATCTAAATGATAGCCCACCAATAAATGCTTAATAAAATTAGATTCCGCAACATAAAAAAGCATAAGTATCTAATTCTCATCTAAATTAAAACATTAACCGATATAACAGATTTTAAAGCTAACCCGTCTAACTACCTGTTTAAGAGAGACAATTTTATTCAGTTGATAATTTATATAGATAGATTCCATAATAATTCTAGCCTCAATAAATTTATTAAAAATTAGACGTTTAACCAATTTTGACAATGCATTAGCCCAATCAATAATTTTATAATCGTCAAAACTTATAATATGTAAATTATATCCAATAAATACCTTATTAAAGACCAGTATTTTACACTCCCCCTAGAGAAGAAAGAGTTTAATTTATATAAAATGGAATTAATTAAATTTAGTAACCACAATACATATAGGCCTAACCCTAACCATTGGTTTAGTATATATAGTAAGGATAAGTTGTAAGCTAACCATATTAATAATACTCTAATTAACTATACTAACAATATTAATAGGTTCCTGTATAATAATATTAAGTAATTTAACCAGAAAAAAATATGAACTAGGCTTAATACCCTATTTAAATTAGTTAACCATAACAATAATAGCCATTTTATTAAAATATATAACAAAGATAAGTTATACCCTAATAATTGCCTAACTAAAATGCAAATTATTTTCAGTAAAATGCACCTTAAAGGGGTATCAGACTTCATATTACCGACCCCACTAAAGAAAGAAAATTTGAAGACCTTGATATTAAATCGCCCATTTAAAACTATTTCAAAGAAAAAATCCCTTTAGTATAGAGTTAACTTGTTCCTTAGTAATAATTAGTAGAAAGTTATATATAATATGTTCCTTATGAATAATAATAATAATGAAAAGTATAATTTAATTTAATATATAATATTTCTATATAAATTTATAACTTAGGAATTAAATAATATTAACAATATACTTATTTATATATTAATAAAAAAATTGTACAATATTAAATATATTTATTTCATTTTTATGATTTTACTTTTATTGCTTTATGTTTTTAATAACTTTTACAACTATTGTCTTCTAATATATCAAAAAATGTTTATTTTACTACTTATGAATTATTTTACTTTTGAGTATTCTATTATTATTTTAGTGAATTTATATAGTTTATTAAATTTTTGTCCATATTTTAGTTTGAGCAAGGAGAATTTATGAAAGATGAAATTATGTTATTGTTATTTTCCAATGAGTCCAATGACATTTAATGTTTTTTTAATTAATTTTTATTTTATCAATGGTATTTTGGCTTTGAATGTTTAATTAATATTACTCACTAGAATTTGTATTTTAAATAAAATTATTAGTACTTTAAGGAATAACAATAGTTCTATTTCTACTTTTAACTTTTAGATTATTAATAATTGATTTGCTAGGAATAAAAGCATTCGAAAGTTTTACTGGAGAATAACTTTAATCTTATTATTACTTTATTACTACTTAATTTTTATTAAACTGGTAGCTATTTTAATTAATATTAGTTTCTTTTTCTATAAAAGATTTGTTTTTAGATTATAGGTGTTAGACCATAGACTCAACACTATTACTACTTCGAGAAGTATTTTGAGTTTAAAATTCTTTTTAAAATATATTTTTCCTAACTCCTTACCCCTTGTTTAACTCTACTTTTTTTTTATAATTTTTTATGTATTAAGATTAAGGCCTTTTTTTTATGAATTTATATTATTATTATCAAAAGAACTAACTTAATGTTACTAAGATAACTTATAAGTTCTATTATTGAAAAATTGTGAACCCACACTCTTATTCATTTACATTTCTGATTATGCATTGAATTATTGCTAAAGTGATTCAATTGTTTACTAACCCGAAGTTGTTTACTATACTCTAGTTTTATTATATGATTTTTATTAAGATAATAAAAATAAATTAATATCTATTATATCATTTACTTTTGGCCACTTCTTGCAGTTGTTGATCCAATAGTATCAATTGCAAAGCTTGTTCGCTTTTTGAGAATGCCTCCTGTTTAAGGTCTGGAATTACTAGACTTGAAAAATTTAACGCTATCATTGTTTACACAATATGAAGAACTCATATTCTGCTTTTATTGTTGTTGTTATTGTGATTAATGTGAACTTTCATTATCTAAATTTTAATTGATTACAACTTATTTCTATTATTATTTTTACTAATCTTAATTTTATTAATCATCAGCTTTTGTTGGATTTGGAATTTAAAAAGTACTATAACTATAGGCATCTGAACTTATCATATTTGAGGGGCTTTATATTTTAGATAGTATTTTTATATCAGGAAATTTATAATTTGCTGAACTCAACATATTTTAAGTGTTTTTATTTAAATCTGTGAGCTACTTTTTATTATTTTTTCTTGATAAAGGCTGTCTTTCTTATACTTAAGCGGATTAAGGCCTTAGTTACTAACTTTTAATTTAATTAAAATTCATTCCGAATTATACAGACAAGTTATTGCAAGAAAAAGATTAAAAGTCATTATTTTCAGAAATATTTTTTTTTAAATATCTTTCAGAAATGGGAATTGGTTTTAGAGTATTTATAGAAATAATGGTGTCATTATTATTTTAATTATTTATCATTATATTTCCATCTTCCATATGGAAACTAGATTTTATATTACTTAAACTAGCTATCCTTTCTGTTTCATCTATTTAACTTTTAATAGTTTGTATTTGACTTAACATTTATTCTGCGTGTTCTGTATTTTTTTGGATGAATTTTCTATGTAGTTTTTATATTTATCTTTCTAGGCTTAGTATATTTTTATTTATTGATCTACATCAATATCATAATAATGCTTTGGTTAATTAGATTCAGTAAATCTAATATATTAATAATAGATATAATATATAAAGCATTAATTAATCAAAAAAATTTAATATTTTACTTCGTTTTTTAAAATATTTTGTTTTTAAATACTACATCATTATGTAATAATTATTTATCTATTTCAATATGATAAAATTTGTCATCTTTATTAGATATTCTTGCTGAATTTTCCTAAATGCAAAAAATAATGTAATTAATAATGACAAACCAAATAACTTTCTAAATACTTTAAATTACATAATCTGGCTAATTAATTTTTTAGTTAATTTTTATCTGCATCATAAATGGTTGTGTATCAAGTTTAAACTATTATTTTTTTGAAGGAGATTATTCTTTTATTTTTATTTCTTATTTTTAATTATTATGTTTTTCATCCAATGATCTATTTTACTTTTTAACTTAACTAACTTATTATAAGTTATTAATATTTCTTTTAATTGTTTTTCTATAATAGCAGAGCTATTAATTTTGTTATTTTGCCTATAATTATTATTAATTATTTTTATATATTTATAGTTTAATAATTAAATATATAATTACTAGTTATCTTTTTTTGGTTCTTAACTTCTCGATTTTTTTATATCTTCTTTATCATTTTAGTTTTAATTATCTTCAGATTTTTCTGTATTTATTCTTTACATAGATCTAGTTTATTTAATTTTATTTTTAACGTCTGGAAAGCTTGGCTCTAGTAGTGTTTCCCTTATTTTGCATTCCTTTTTAAACTATTTTATTACATTCATTTACTATCTATTTTCACTTAAATATTGTTTTTTCTATTTCAAAAAATATCATTTTTTTTTATAGATATTTACATTTAATAAAGTTAATTTGTTTTTACTGAATTTAAAGATTTCTTTATTTTATTGATTGCTAAATTCACATCTTCTTTTTTTTTGCTACTCCATCTAACATGTAAGACCTTCCAAATTAGTCTTTCATTATAGTATGAGAATAAATAATTTTTGGGATTTAAGCTAGTTCTCCATCTTTTTCACATAAAATTGAAAAAGTTCGCTTACTATTTCCTTCTACCATATCCTCTTCTCCAAAATACATTCCTGCGGTTAGGATTTTAATCTTTTAAATATGAAATTAATAAATATAAAAAACTATAATTTGGGCTTATTTAGTTAGTTAATTACCTTAATATTCTTTATAGATTGGGAGGACTTATTAATATTGAATTAATTAATTTCTTTATCTTAAAAATATTAGAGAGATAATTTATCTTATGCTAAATTATTATCAAACTATATCTTTTTATGAATCTATTATATTAAAAATTATTTATATATATATATTTTTTAAATATTAAATTTTAATTCTTTTAATATTACTGAGAATTCTCCACTTCTAATAATATAAATATAGGTGCATGGATCTCCTTCTTTGAATATCCATGAATTTCGAAAATGAGGATAAGTTTATGTTCTCGAATAAACATTTCTTTGACCTTATGAAAATACACCTTTCATGAATGGAATATTGCTCACAAAATGAAGTTCTCTATTCATCTTAATGGTTTGTCTCGCTCTAATAGATGTATTAAAGGTTTTTCTATCTATAACTAGTAATTTAGTATATTTTAAACATGAAATTTCTGCCATTCTAGGTTTGTCATACATCAAGGCTAAATTTAGAATTATAATTTTTATAGACTAAATCATGATATAAACCTTAATCATTGATTATATAATATATGTACCTAGTTCTCCGAAACTAAATCCTTATTTTATAGTTGAAACTTAAAATAAATTAGAGAAATCCTCAGGAACTCTAGGAATTAAAACTCCACATTCTCCACTAAAAATGATGTAAAATTTCTCTCCCTATGTATCTGAAATAAATAGATGTATAAAAATATAATATAGATCAAAAATAATTATTAAAATTAAATCAATTTCTTTCTTTCTAATATGTTTCTTTATTTTAGAAATAAATGATTACTTATTTTAAAAACAGTTTCTCCTTCCTAAAATTCTTCTATTGTCATATATTTACAGCATTACTATAATAATACATTTTCACCCTCATTATCTTAGTATTATTTGAAAAATACCACATCTTTTAACTATTGCGAAAGAAATTCTAATTCTTTTTTCCATCTACTTTCAGGGGGCTTTTTCAATATTTTTATCATTTTCTTTATAATAAAATAAGTTTTATTACAACTTAGACATTATAAAACAACTTAATTTATAGCAAATAAACAGTAAACAAAATATAGTAATTACTTTATGTTCTTCATCTAGCCCCACCATATTATTCAAAGAATAAGTACTTTGATTCATATTTAATGTTTTTATTCGTTCGGAAATTTATATAATATTTTATTTTTATTTTATGGTAATGAATTAAAATAAGTTTATTTCTAAGTTAATCTGATTGTAATTATAACTATATTTTTTAGTATTAATGAAATTATATTGATCTATTTTTATAGAGAAAGAAAATAAATAAATTTTCAAGAATTAGATGAAAAGTAAAATTAGAATGTTGGTTTGTGATTATATATATAATAATTTAAAACTTGATAAAATTTTGGAATAAGAAAAAAATTAATTTGGAAATAAACAATTAGTTAATTTCATTTTAAATTTATATATAAATTTCACAATAATTTTATATGTAATATTAATATTTTTAACTTAAAAGATTGATTATATATTATTAAATTATGTATATAAAAAATATTGAATATAATGAAAAGTAATGAAAATTATAGTATAGCAGATTTGAAGATAACATATCAATAAGGAGGATTTTCTAAAAAAATTAAAAAATGTTAAATTAAAACTTAAAAAAAATAAATTTAATATTATTACTTTTAATAGAAATTTGACGATTTCTCTCATCCATTTAAGTATTATTCCATATGCACTCATCGTCACTAGCCATCATAGTCTATTATTTTTAATCTTCTGGGCTATTTGATTTAGTTTAAATAACCACGTCTTCGTGTTCAGGCATTTTTTAAATAGTCTACTAATTTGCAAAGTTTTTGTTGTCTTAGTGTTACATTTAGTTATATTTAATATATTCGTCAGAGTGACATTTCGCTTTATCTTATCCATTTTCTTCTATGTCGTCCTAAACAAGGACATGGTCCTCAATGCTAGGTAATTCTGGCAGAGGCATTATATTTCCTTAACTCTTGTATCCCCCTACATGAATTTGATCAGGTAAATCAATAACTCTCGTAGACTCTAGTTTTTTTAAAATATGGCAAGATATTATACCATTTTGTTTATTTAAAACTTAAGGGGGAGTATTAGTATGTATTCTATAATGTTCTTCAAACAGTCTATAATTTTTATCTTAAACCACATTACTTGGTTTTTTTGTTATTGAAGTTTAACTTTTATTATCATCATCAGCTTTCTTTTATTATTTTTATTCCTGAGGTTTTTCTTAATTATGTTTATTATTTTATTCTGAAGTAACTTAATATTTATTCTCCACATTTGGTGAGCCACTATTTTTGTTAGAAGAAGACTTCAAGTTATTATTTGATTCTGGCTATTATTTTATTGTTTCATAATAGTATTTATCAAATGAGTCATAATGCTTGTGGATTCCTCTAATTATTTTTATTTCCAATAATAGCATAATTAATAAAACAATATTACATATGATTAATATCGTTAATAGATCTGTAAAGGATAATTTTTGATACAGCTTTATTAAATAAAAATAAAAAATAGATAATTGCTTTAATTTAGATTTATAAAAAAAAAATATATTGTATATTATAATTACTTGAGCACTTTTTGATCTAAAATATGTTATTTTTTCATTAGAAACAACAATTATATAAATTGACATTCCACAAAAAATTAATTTACAAACAATAGATCCAACTAGCATAACAGTATAATATCTAATAAGAAGAAATTTATTAAATTAATCTAATTTTCAATAAATTATATAAATAATACAATACAACAATTAAATCTATTTTATTTATATATATATAGAATAAAATTATTAATTTTTACTGCTTTGAAGGTTCCAATATGCATCTATTTAATAAATTACTATGGTATATAGGCTATAAAACACACTTTTTACACTTATTACAATGAATTGCATTTAGTGAAGTTTGACACATACACTTTTCACAATATCTCACATCTCCTGTTTTGGTTTATTCATTAGAATTGCAAGGACTTGAACCATAATATTCGCTTTTTGTATTTTTAGAATAGTACGAGATTGCTGAAGAACATAAAATCAGCAGGAAAAATGTATAAAAAATACCTAAGAATAACTATTTTTTAAAAATATTAATTTTGATATAAAAAGTTTTTTAATGGAATATTATAAAACCAGTGAAATAGTGATTTTTTCTTAAAATGAAAAAAAAAAAATAATAATTTTATGAAAACTAATAAAAACAATCATTATTCATTGAGTTTATTCTTTTTTTGGTTATAAATTATAAATTGATAAATTTAATTAAAATGAATTATAATATTTTACCCCGAAGGCTTTCGTAAATACTGGCATTATAAGTGTATAAAATATTAATTTTTCCAAAATCTAATACATCCAAAATAAAAGGATTCTAGGATTTATATTATTTGATGTTTTTACAGCATCAGATCTTATATGAATGGTAATTCTATCCGATTATTACTAAATACTATCACTTTAAGTTTAGGTTTAGTTCATATTAAGTTCAATAGTTTAGTTCTTTTATTATATATTATTAAGGTATTATTTTTTTTTTCTAAAATTTTGTATGATTAATACTTTATAAATAGTAAGTTATTAATAAAAAATGCTTTACATATTTGAGTATAAAATATAATAATAATATTATGTGAAGAAATTAATAGTGGCTTATGATAAATTTAGGAAAACTATATTTCCAAATTTATAATGCGAATACTATATTTATATAGTAATAATTCAATAAATAAAATTAATTACTACATAATCTAAATATATGTAAAATAAGCTATAAATGGTGCATTTAAATAATAATTATTACGTATTTAGTTTATAATGAAGTAATAACTATTTAAGAATTTTCAAAATAATAGTTTTACCTTCATTAAATATACTTAGAATGATAAAACTAAATAATGAAATATAGTTTTTTGATTAATATAAATAATAACTTTTTACATACAAATTTAAGAGTAAATTTATGATAATAAAATTAAAAGAAGTGTCTCAATAAAATTTAATAAAAGTCCAGTAAATTTGAAAATAAGTTTTGCAAGCGATTAATTAATTTTTGAGTATAATCGAATTAAATTATTAATGAAATTTATTTTATTTCTGATAAAAAAAATTATTAATGAAATTATTAAAATAGGTGTGGTTAGATATTGAGATAATCATTTTGCAGTAAGCAACTATATTAATTAGCCATAAATTTTAAATAATATATATATATACATTTTAGAAAACAATAAAGACAATATTAAAATTATATTTTAATATAACATTAATATAAATACTTATATTTTATCTCTAAGATTAAATAATAATAACTATATTAATTCATTAATTTTTCGTTTAAAAAAACTACCTTTTAAAACATTAATATTATTAAAATAAGGAAAAAACATTTAAAAAATCATAAAACCAAACTATTAATATTTATTTTATAAATTTATTTTTTTTCAACAATGAATCAGACTGATAATGGCATACCTGGACACAATACTTTTATAATTTTAAATCGGCCCTCTGAAACAAGTACACTAGCATAAAATATAGAATTTAATAGTAATTTTGATTCAGGAAATTTAAAAAGTGTGGATAGAATAGCTCCTAACCATGTATAAAGCAAATATATTTTACTATAAACTAATTATCAATAATATTAAAGTCATTTCCTTTTTTTTCAGTTCCTTTTAAAGACAGCTTTTGATGGAGAAATATCTCTTAAATGGGAATTATAATAAAAAAGCTGGTTTCATTTTTCGGTAAAGGGATTTACGGCGAGATAAATTGCAAAATTTTAATTTCCCTCGATATCCATGCTAAACTAAGTAGTAACTACACAAATTTTAATATATAATAATGTTTCGAATAGTAATTACATGTTTCATATATGGTATTAGAGTAAAGGGTAAGATTTGTATAAGCCTGTCTATAAAATAGGAGATTCACAGTGGAAAAGAATACCTCAGTCTGCACAAATAATAGTAAGAGTCTAGTACTATAAAATATTAGTTTAGATAAAATAATAAAAAGATTTTGGGTTTAAAAGGCTAAGGAAAATAATGAGATCGAGCTAACGTTTGAATATCAATTTGAAAGTTCTGAAATAGTGTATTTTGCATTTAGTTATCCATGGAGCTATAGCGAAAATTAAGAGTTTTTACAAACATTAGTTGTAATAAATCATAATAAAGTTATTGTATTATTTTTAGAAAATAATTAAATTAGTTTTTAACTTCAACAGAGATAATATAAGAATGATTAAGAAATTTACATTAATAATGAAGTAATGATACATTCATATGGCGGAAGAAATATTAATTTGGTTACTATTTCCTCTACAGAAGGAATATTAGAAGAAACCGAGTCTAAAATCCATCCCCTATTGTTTCCTAACAATTTTCCTCTCGGCAGAGCAGTAAAGTAAACATTTATTTTTTTTTTTAATATACTTATACTACAATTATACATTATGCTCGATTAATTCTAAAAGATTTCGGAATAATAAAATGGTAGTTCTGATTACTGCAAGAGTACACCCGGGAGAATCCCCTAGTAGCCATTGTGCTAATGGAATAATTAAATTTTTATTAAGTAAAAAAGATGCCAGAGCTTATTTTTTAAGAAAATATTTCGTATTTATGATTATTCCCATGCTTAATCCTGTAATATAATATAAATATATATATTAAATAATCATAGAACCAAAATAAATATTTATACTAAATAAATATAGGATGGAGTATTTCATGGTCACTATAGAATGGATATATTAGGACAAAATCTAAACAGATATTATGATTTCCCTAATTAGGAGAAGCAACCTTCTTGTTTTGCAGTAAGATTTTTGGTTGAATATTTAGAAAAAGATAAAAGACTATTTTTTTTCAGTGATTTGCACAGCCATCCTAGAAAATAAGGATGTTTTTTTACGGAAATGCTGTAGATTCTTTTATTGAATAAGTTGAAAGTCAATTATATGCAAAAATAGTAAATAAATAAATAAATAAATAAATTGTAATACAAATATATTTAAAATAGAATTTATTAATAAAAAAAATTATAAAAAGGTAAATATGAATACTATTAATTTTGAATATGAATAATGCAATTTTTCGAAAAAACATATGACCATAAAAGATAAAAATGAGGATATAACTAAAGAATCAAGTGCGAGAGTATAGGTTCAAAAAATGACAAATATTATCCATTGCTATACATTGGAAACAGGATATCATTAAAATAATTTTATATCAGAATTACCTCACCCTAATAATATTTAAAGAAAATTTTAGTAAAAATTATATAATTATACTTATGTTTTTAAAATCTGAAAATGATATATTTTTTTATAATTAAAGAGGATAATATTTGTATACAGAATAAGATTGCGAAAGTTTTTCTTCCGATATTTATAAGAGAGGTCCTCCCTTGTATAATATTTAAATATATGAATAAATAGGAAAAGCAATGATGATATCTATTTTAGATATATTCGATAAAAATCCATATTCTAGAATACCTTCAACACATTTTAAGAGCTTAGAAGGTAAACCAAAAGCTGTTTTTATTTAATGAAAATATATTTATATATTTAAAGGAATTAGGAAAGATATGGCTATCTAGGTTTCAAGAGTAGATAGATACAGAAAGGAAGAGCAAAACATTTTGATAAAAATAAAAAATATATAAAGCGGAATAAAAGATATTTTTTATAAACGTTTTAAAGAGGTAAAATTTTAAATAGAATAATAAAACGAGCTTTATTATTTTATTTCATTTAGAATAAAGTTTTTGATATTTTCGAAAAGAATAAAAATTAGAAAAAATATAAGTTTGGGATTAAATATAAAAAATAAGCATTAATTTAGTTTCCAAACGAAAATCAGCACTTTTCTGTAAAAAATCTAATAGGAAAAAATATAGAATAGAATGATAAATTCAAAAATAATATGGAAAATAATGATATCACATAAGATAGTGAAAACTAATATAAAATGCCTAAAATAAACTAATAATAATAAGCCTAAACTTCATCTTAATAATCTAAATAAAGAAGGCCAATTCCCAATCAATTTTAAAAATATATTAACAAAATTTAAAATGAGTGTGAAGAAGATTTAAAAGCCAGATTAAATACATTTAATGAGGGAAATATATCTTAAATTGGATAATTTAATTAATTTATGAATAATAATTAAATTTAAATATAAAATATGAGTAAAAGTAACTATTCCTAATAATAAAAATGCTAATAAATTACAGAAAAACCTTAAAGCTCAAATTTATCAAGCAAATCTAAGAATAATAAAATATTTAATGGAGATAAAGATATTGATTATCTTCATTTAGTTAAAATCAAAAACAATGTAAACAATATTAATAACCTAGAAATATAGCCAGGAGTATATAGTTATCATTAGAAAAAAGAAGAGACTTCTTTTAACAAATTGTACAATTAATAAAGTAAAGATACACTAAAAGCTAGTAATAGGTAGAATAAAATCCAATAAATTAATATTTATCAAAATGAAAATAAAAAGAAAGAATTTTAGATGATGAAAGAAAATTAATTTTCGAGTTTAGAACAACAATTTATATCAATTTATCATCCATAAGACTCTATAAAAAAATACCATTAAGATGAAATCATTAATTAGCCTAAAAAAATAACTTAGATGCTAAGAGTAGTAATAATAATAATCTGTAATTGGAAGGAAAAGTATATTATATATATTAAAAATTCAATTAAAATAACTATTTTAACATTGTATAATTCCTTTTATTTTTACAGGTAAATATAAATTCTAGTCATAGTCAAAGAAGAATAACAATTCCGTAAAAAACTAGTAGTAGCAATACATCAAATCCTTTAAAACATGTAAATGTAGTAAACTATGTAGGAAATAAATTCATTAGTCCATAGCAATAAAATAATAATATTAAATTATTAAGATCTAAGAGTAAAAGAAATAGCAATAAAGTTATTAATTTTTAAAAACCACAATTACCACCCAAAAAAATTAATGGTAAAAATAAAAAATAAGACTAAATTTCTGCTTATTTGATGTCTGCAGATTTGAATTTATTTTGAATTTTTTTTATTTAATTTATTATATAAAAATTATTATTAAACTATAATTATATTAATATTTTTATTTTTGTTATAATAAGAAAATTGTAAATTGTTACTTAAAAATTAATAATTCTAAATTTTTAAAGTGAATTTCATAAACTTAGTAAAATAAATTTAATTAACACAATTATATAATTTGTTTAGAAATATATTATTTTAAAAAGAAATATTACTATATAAATAACCAATTCGTTAAAAAAACAACATATGTTCAAAAAAAATCTAGATATCCTGTACTGAATCGGTCTCAAAGATCTTCATCTGCATCCTAAACAATGGAAAATATGGTGAAAGTAATTAAGCATGATCATGGGAAAACGGTAAAGCAATACTTTAGAAGCAAGGGTAAGATATTTGGATATGACAAATAATTTCATTAGAGACACAAATTTTTTAATAGACTATTATGATTATAATCAAAAAATATACATTGCATTTTAGAATTACTGGTCAATGGAATCAAAGAAGACTATACAGAATTTTAAAAAATTATCACTGAAGATATTATTAGAATGTAAAAATAAAACAGAGATTTATATGGAAACAAAATGGCTGATTTAAGATGGTTATATATTAAACATGACCCAGATTACTTCCGAAATTTGTATCTGTAAGCAAACAAGCTAACAAACAAACAAACAAATTCATTTATTAAATTAACTAAAATATAATTTACGTAAAGTAAAATATAGTTATTTATATATTATAGGGACAGAACAGAAAAAATTGATGAAAAATCGAGGTTGAATTCATTTTTAAAGAATATAGGTCAGATAGAATGGAATGTGTAGGAAAATGCAAATGAAAATTATGAATTTACTATCGGTAAAAAGGATTTCTAAAACTATCAGATTCATAAATAAAATCAATAGCAAAATTCGAATAGCAGCGGGGTAAAAGATAACAGCAAATATCAAGATTAAACGGAGTAAAATAAATCCTTGATTATTCCTAAGTTATAACTTAGTGGGAACAAAGTTTTAAGTCCCAATCCGAAAACATATTCAAATACAGAAATCCTAAACAACTTAAATAGATAAAAAAATTTTATTCTGTGCCTGTATCGCCTTCAAAGTAACTTATAAACGAGGTGGAAGATGAAGAACAACATTATGAAGAAGCGTTATAATAATTAAAATACAAAAAAAAGGAGGAATATTATAAGTAAATATATAAAAAATAAAAAGAAAAAGAAAGATAAGATCGGCAGAATTTCCTGCAGAAGATGAAAGATGAATATTCAACTATTTAATTGACTCCTGTTAGAGACCGTATGGAATTATAAAAAAATAGTATCAAACTTTTGAATATATTTCTGATTAATAAGATTCTAGAATTCCGCTGTATGATTTTATATTTAATTAATCTCCAGAAAAAAAAGTAGAAAACCGAGAGTTTGTGAATAATATTTTAACTAGAAAAATTGAAATTCATTCTAAGTTAAATAAAATTTTAGAATAAAGTAAAAACAGACAAAGTGAAAAATATGCAAATTCATCTGATAAAAAAAACTATGGAAATTAATAGTTAAATACAACTTTTAATATATTCAATAATTAGTAAACATAGTAGTAATAATCAATTACCTAAAAAGAGAGCAATATGGTAGAACACTTCATGAGGTATACGAGAAGAAAAAATTAAGTGAAAAAACCCAAATATTAATTTGGATAAAGTAGTGATGTTAAAAGGTAGATTAACATTATTTAGTAGCTTAAATCTCTCAATAATACACCCAAAATAGAAAATAAAACAGAATAAATGAGTTAGTGTGAGGTATAAATGTTAATTGAAAAAATGCTAAATAAAAAATCTTTAGACTGATAGAGATAAATATATAGAACAGAATGTGTAAAATAATGCTCACTATATAATCTTTAGAGTTATAGAAAGATATATATAGAATGTGTATAATAATTAATTTTTTTGATCTATTTTAACAAATTTTTTAAATTATTTTTTTAAAATAATGTCATAAATGATATGAAAAAATTTTTAAAACTTATAATTTTATAAATTAAAAATATATTGTATTTTTACTAAAATATATAATTTTTCATATACTATTTTAAAATATAAATATATTGAAACAAAAATTCCTTAAAATATTTTAGTAAATCATTGCAGCTAATCTTCTTCTTCACTTATAAATTATTATAAAATATCTTCAAAATTTTTATAAGCAGGACTGGTATCTAAATCTAAAATTTGAGAAAATCTAATTTTGCTATCTTCTTCATCTTCGCCACCCTTTACGAACTATTTATAATCTGTGACTTTTTAAGATGTAAAAATATTACTACTGTTACTAACAAAACTTTACACTAGCCGGATCTTTTATTTTCCAGAATTATTCATTTCTTCATTTTGGTTAGTCATTTTATATAAATTTTTGGGAGAATGGGGATTTGCCATTAACTAGTTATTAATGTGACTATCCTTTTCATTGTCTTATTCTAATTGTTATTCACAATTTTATTGTTATTATTAAATTTATCTAAAATCCAAAGGATTGATAGTATTTATTTATTTTTCTTATAAAATAAGTTCTTCTGTTTCTTATTTTATGATTGTTTTGTAGTTTTTTCATTTTCCTTTTTCTACACTTTTTCTATTCCATTGATTTATTGCTCAGTTTTTATTTTTTATTTGAAGAAATCAAATTTGTTTTTTTTGTTCCACTATTTTCATTGGCAGGCAGATGAGAATTTTTTAGCATTTGCACCAATTCTTATAGTTCTTTTTCTTTCGGATCTTGTTGTAAAACATCTTTTATCAACTTATCAAGAGCAGTCGTTCTCCCAAGCAGCTTTCTTTTTTTCAATATATTTGTAGTTTCTTTTAATAGGTTTTAAAGCGTTATCTCATCTTTAGTTTTGCTGCAGCTACCATTAGTAGCAATAGTTTTTGCACTTTATTGTTTAATTTAAGGGTTTGATTTGATTTTTTAATTTTTACAACTTACACTACCTTTGCTACAGGCCAAATTATTTTAGATTTTTTAAGAAGTTTATTATCCGAAAGAACTTGTTTATATCATTGATTATTGTTTTTTCAGAGTTCTCGATGACTAACCCAAATAGTTATTAGACTAACACATTCTGGCGGAAGCTGTTTACAAATTTCCTGTTTCTTTTTCGATAACCTTTTAAGTTTTCGTATTGAAAGAAACCCCCATGCTGTGCCTATTGTTTGTCGATTTTTTTTTTTATTCTTCTAATTGTTTGAGTCTATAGTTTAAGTTTTTTAATATATCATCATGCCTCACATTATTACTATCTTCGTCTTATTTATTTTGATCATCTCTTTATTATATTACCTTTTTAAGTTATTACTAAACAATTTTCTCACTTTCACTCTTTTTTCTCGTATCATTGCTAACACAGTTTGTTATGGGAATCATATTTTCAAATTATTTTTGCTAATTTTCCTCTCTATTATCTACAGCATTTATCTCTTCTACTTAATTCGTCGGACTACTGTATATTATGCTTTCTTATTCCTCTATTAGAGATGAATCTTCAATATTGTTAGTGCCCAATTTTATCTTTGTTAAAGGACTGTTTTCATCTTGTAAAATTTCTTACTTCTGCTAAACTGATTTACTTAATGGTTTTCTTTATTATTAGCTAGGATCTGATTGATTATTTATATCTAAATCCGATATATCTTATAGAATATTCGCCATTTTATACTTTTATTTGTAATGAAATAAAGCGTCTTGGCAATACTTCTAATATTTTCCGTTTATTTTACTATCAGCTATTTACTTCGGCAAATCAATTTCCCCTAGTAATTTAGCTTGTCTAATATTCTATCCTACACTTTATTTTCTTATATTCAATTTGAGCGGATTCTGCTGAATTAAATCGTTAGCATTAGATTTAGACCTCTTTTCCTTTTAGATATTACTTTAAGATGACAATGGCATTTTTTTTTCTGAAATATCATATGTTGGATTATTTTTCTAATGCTTTGGTTTTTAGCTGCCCTATTATATTATATCTTTTTGTTGTTAGTGTTATTATAACATTTTAACATTATATTCTTCATTTCGAATTAGATTCTCTGATATTTATTTATTAGGAGATGAAGAAACCCCTAAATTGCCTAACTACTTTTATTATTGTATAATTTATTAGTTTTTTGTAATATCAGATAGTCTTTTATTGTAATTTTGCGAGGATTAAGCAATTTTAGATAATTATTGAGAATCAGATTATTATTATTATAATTTATTTCTAATAGGAGATCTAGATACCTATTTTTGTTTTGGACTCGGCGATTTATGCAAAGGCTTTTAGTTTTTCTTTTTTTATTACTTTTAATCTTTTAACACCTAATTTTTTGAAAATGCGCATTATTTGGCAATATGTTTTATTGCTTCAAAGATATAGCCTCAACTCCTATTTTAGGGGTTTCTTTGGTTTTAGTTGGTGTGGGGTATCTAAATTATTGCTAATTTTATTTATTTGTTGAACTTTTTTGCACACATCTTTTAGGTGACGATCCTTGCTGAGCCTTAAGATATAGGATTTCATTTTTAATTGTTGGAGTATCTTTTTTATAGGTACTTTTTCAGAGGTGCATGAATCTCGACTAGTTTGAATTTATCCTTAATCTTAATTGTTGTTGTTGTTGTTATTTTTATTTAAACTTCCTCTTTTAGAATTTAATTCTAAAACAATTGTCTATTGGGGCTGGCCTTTTTTTATAGATAGTTCACTAGACTTTTTCCTTTAAACTTTTTAAATATCAAGTTTGTCAATCTACGGCTTTATATGCTAAATATTTTCTGCACATATATCTTCTTATGGAGTTATTTATATTTCATTTTATTTTTATTATCCTAAATTTAATATTTCATTTATTTCAAAATCATTTTTATTATTACGACCTTACATTTCATCTTAAATTGTAGGAAAGTCTATCTATTATTAAATATTGTTTTCATTGGTTAAAACATTATTAAATTCCTAAATATGATCAGAAAAGCAATTCTATTCAAATAAATTATCCAATAAGTAGGGTTTTTTATTTGGAGATGGAATATTAGAAGGCTTTTTTGAAAAATGAGAGGGTTTTAATTTCACTTCATTGCTTTATTCATTTTTATCATATGAATCTGCTTTAAGTCGAAATAATTCGACATTGATATTTTTTAAACTTGTTTGAGATTAGGGTGAGGAAAGTTTTTAAATATTTTTTTAACTTGTTTAGTAAGTAGAATGGAGTGGATATGCCTGCTACTTTAATGTCATTTTCCCGATATCCGTATGTGAATATTTTTACTATTTGTTTTTATTTAAATTGTTGACATTATTAATTCCTATGCCATTTTCATTCGTAGACTGTTTAATTTTTTAATCCGCACCCACATTATGCAAGTTTTTTTATACCTTTTCAATATTTTGTTATTTTTTATCTTATGATGATTTCCGATTTTGGCCCAACTAATAATAAGATGATTTTTCATTTTTGTGATTTTATGGAATAATATTTTAGCAGGTTTACGTTTTTCTAGTAAAAATAATAAAAATTTAAGCAATCAAAAATATATTTTTATTTAAGTACTTTTTATTATTAGAGATGGTCTTTTTTTATGAAGATGATTTTATTCTACTTTCTTTTTTATATTCCGACTGTTTTATAGTATTGTGCTGAGTGTTATCTCTTTATGAAGATATGGAGTTTTTTAAATGTTATTTTCTTTCAGAGGTAAGTAGTTGGGAATTGGCATTAAATTCTTAGGTTAAGCTTTTTTTATAAAAATTCAATTTTTCAATTACAACACTGTTTACAGGTTGCTTTGTTTCTTCCTGCAGATCTTAAATAGCTAATTAACTAATGGGATCCATATGTTACTATATGGAGCAAGAGTTTATAGGGTTATTTGATATAGTTGAGTCTGTTATATCAGTTTAATTATTTCCTAAGGCCATTCCTTCATTATAGTAGTACATTTTATTGATATCAAAATATTTTTACTGTGATTACTGTTATTGCTATTAATTCTAGACATAAGTTTTAGATAGGGAGTTTTGCTAACTTATATTGCTGATATTCTGTTGCGAAAAATGATTTGCATCTCTATTATTAAGGTACACAGAAGACATATTACTAGTATTATTGTTGTTTATAACACTATAGTTTTTATAAGGACCTATATTGTTGCTATTTAAAATACTATTTTCAGTTTAAAGGTTGCTTGAAATATTCATATTTTCTTCCAAGCTTTTCCTTCCCTCCCTGAGATGTATTTAAGATTCTCTTAAATTTTACAATTTTTGGTTTCAAAACAGTGGCCAACTGACTGACGCTTATCCATTGCTAACTTTTTTAAGATATTGCATTTTAATTGTAAATTTTTTTTCTGTTCTTCAAGGACAGAACCATTTATTTCCTTGACATGTTCAAAACTTCTTCGGTTAGAAGGAGAAACACTTTTTTACGATTTTTTAATAAACCTTGGCTATTCTATGCTCAAATACGTCGTTGAAAAGGAACTAGAAGCATTTATTGCAGTTGATCCAATTGGAGAAGGTACTTCGCATAGCTAAGACCTCAATTGATAGGGGTTTCTAAAATGTTAAATTAAATTATAATGGAAATATAAATAGTAATATGAAATATTCTAAGAATATTATTTTATTTTTATTGATATGCTAGCTTCAGTCTAATATTTATATTTATGAAAATACTTATTATTTAAAAAAGGAACTTTAAATTTAATATACTGAATATCATAATTATTTTGTTCGATTTTAAGAAATTTTTTAGTCTTTATTTATAGAATTATACTAATATACTAATATACTTGATTGATTCTCGTTTCTAATTCTCATTTTATTAATCTTTTTAGCAAAGAAGTCCATTTTAGCTCTATTCTTGTTTTGCAGAATTTTATTAAAGTAAGTTTGTTGGATATTAATTTGTCTTCAAGTTTAGCATTGATATTTTAAAATATCACTATTTGATTTTTAGTTATGCTTATATTTTTTTTTTTAATATATATTATTTATTATTCAAAGAAATTTTTTTAAAGAAGAATGTTTTTTAATAAAATTAATATAAAACAAGAGTAATTAAACATATGTAATACGCCAATTTTTAATTAGTAAAGTTACTAAATAAAATATTATTAATCATTTGATTCCAAATTTTTTTATATCACTAAAATAAATTCTTGAATATAAAGTGAAATCCTATTTTATAAAAAACATAAAGCTACGTACTTTATTAAAATTATTTACCTAAATCAATCAAACATATTTTTACTTTCGCTTTTATTTAATTACTTTAATAAGTTAATTTTATTATCATATGTTTATTTAAATTAAATATTTGATTAAATAAGAAATACAATAAGTTATTTGAATTAGAATTTTTAATTATTACTGAATTTATCAAATTATATATGCTAAATAATAAATCATTAATTTATTTCATCAAAAGTAACTTTTATAATTAAAAATTCTGTATAATAAATTAAAAATTATTAATTTTTTATTTCACTTCACTTCATTTTAAGTTTATTTAGTATCGAAAATAGAATATTTACCATGTAAAATTTTAGATGCTTTTAATCCTAATGAAGCAGTTTAGTACAAGCTTTTCTTTCTTTTTTCTTAATTTACTAAAAATTACTAATAGAAGGGTTCTTTCTGCTAACATTAATTGAATTCTTTGACAACATTTTCTAAATTATTATGTGGAAAATAGTATTGGTACCATTTTTACTAGAAATTTTAGTTTAACATTTTTTCATATTCTAATTGGGATATTCCTTCTCTAGTCATTTGCGCATCTATATTCTTCTTAGTTTTCATTGTATTCATAGTCCCCATTGTGTGAAAGGCATGCATTTATGAATACTGTGACCTACATTCATTGTTAATGGCAATATAAGTTGGTTATTTTCTGTTATACGTAGTAAAGGGAACTGAAGTATTTGAAAGATAAGACTGTTCTTAAATAGTTTTTCTCAAAGGTATCTTGTTTATCATAGTTGGCTATCTCCTATTTAATTAAATTTAAGAAAATATTTTTAATTTAAATGTGTTATATTTATTTATTTCACTATTTGATCATTACTGATCTTTGAAGTATTTGCTTTTCTATGGAAGTATTTTCCTTTATACGATTGTTTAGGTTTTTAGTTGATTAGAACTCCCAAAGGAATCTGTATCTTATTTAAGTGATATGGTCAATTTTCTAATAGAATTTCTTTTAGTTCTCGGGGAGAGAGCCATTTTTATTTAATCTTAATTGCATACAATATTTGTAGTTGAATTAAGGTTAATCGAGGGGGCATGATTTAGAGATTAATTTTATATATTTTATTAACTCTCTTTCTCATTGGTATCTGAATTTTCTGCGCTTTCTTCGATTATATGAGTTCCACTATTATTATTATCATTCTGATAAGCATTACTAATAGTTCGAAACTATGATATTTTGGTAGGGCTAGATGCATCTCCAAGGGTATTTGTATTTTGATTTTCCATGTTTATTGCATTAGAAAAAGAAGTCGCTGAGAGAGCTGATATAGGCTCTAAATTACTGTATACAATGTTGCCCTGCTCATGAAACTCCCTCACAGATTGGAAGGTTTCATTTTATTAGAAATAATACGCATCTTGATAATATTATTTATATTCAGATACTTATAGCATATCTTCAAAATTAATTTTGATGAAATCTTCTTAATTTTTTTTATATTTCGATAATCTTTATAGGGATGTAAATAATTATTTTACAGTCTCTGAAATTATTTTTCGAATTTTACAGTATCATTGACCCACTGCTTTAGTAATCTGCTTTATCGTTTTTTATATTACAGCCACTGACAGTTTTTTAGTGTGTGGGTGGATGACTGACAAGAATAACAAAATTGATTGATATTGCCATAATCATTATGAATAAAAATACGATCTTTAATGTGGCACAATTTTTCATAGTCTTCTGAATAATTCTTAATTATTTCATAAAAATTCTTAAACTTCAATTTATATATATTGGTGATCCCAATGCTTTTGGCACTCAGGTTGTAACTTCCTTGCTAAGAAAAAAATTCGATTTGGCCTAAACAGTTGTCTGTTTTCGTTTTCTATAAAATTATAAAAGTACTGAAACAAACAACAACATCACATTGAAACAAAATTTTTATACTATACTTTGACCAATATATCTTTTTAATGATTTTTATCATGCAGGTAGAGCTACACCTGTCCTTTAGAAATGAAAAACAGTGACACTTCATCTATAATCGTATTTCCCTATTCGAAAATTTATTCTCCATTACAATAAATAATTTCTTCCATTTTTAAAGCCAGCTTAGACAGAAATTATTCACTAAAATGATCTCGCAAAGAAGGGATTTTTTAAAGAGCTTTCAGATACACATCTACAAAAATTTCTTCTTATAGAGATTTAGAAAGATCCTATAGGCATCGGATTGGCGACCTCTTATTGTCTATGCCCTCCTCGTATTTATATTCGAGATAAGTTTTAATACTTGTTTAAAGAGATTAACTAACTTGGCGAGTTTACATATATTTATTAATTTTTGCTAATTTTTTTTCAAAATGTTCTTGCTTGTTTTTGTAATCTAAGAGAATGTTTCCTAATATTATAATAAAATTATAATTGAAAAAATCAAAAATTTATTCAGTACCTATTGAATTTAAAGTATACCCATAAAATCCACATGAAATAATTGTAAGAAATATGCAAAGTAATCTCTCCTCATCAGTTTGCGGATATATGTCACCATAGCCAAGAGTACTCATTGTAATGATGCTATAATAAAATCCATTTAGATATTTGCTATAGATACTAGCTTATTCTAATTTATATTCAGATAAAAACCCTAAATTGCCTTTTTATTATTATATTCTTCCCTATTATTTCAAAAATTTAAAAAAATTATTTATTCATAATTTTCTTTTTTTTTCTTAATAATGATACATTATAGTTCCAAATGCATGAGAAAAAATGGCATGTTATTATCATTTTAGAAATAAGCAATAACATATCATAAGCTCCTTTAGCTTTATCATTTAGAATAACATATAATCTTAGTTTTTTCATTATTTTAGAAAAATATAACAACTTTATTAAATAAAATAAGCTTAAATCAATTCCTTAAAAAGTCCAAAGCAAAGAATATATAGCAATTATATCAGGAACCATTTCAGACTTTGCATATAATTAAATTACATGAAAATGATTTTTTACTAATTATCCTTTAACAAATCTTTAAGTATTATCTTTTATATTTTAATATGATATACATTAAAATATAACTTAAAATAAATTAATTATATTTACTCTAAATAAATACATCAAAAATGAGGGGTATGTATAAAAAATTGCTTTTAAACAATGAATTTTCTTAAAAAGTATCTTTATAAAAACTGAAGAAGTATATAACATATAAAATAAGGAATAGGTTTAAAATAAAAATTATCGTTTCCCATACAAGAAATATCCATGAAGAATTTGAAAACGTTGAAAATAATTGGCATTCATGAATTTATTTCATTAGTTTTTCCAGACCATGATTAATTTAATTCCAAAGCTATGATGTTATTAATAATTTATTATTATAAAAAATAATAATAAGTATTATTAAAGATTTTATAGTATGAATTACATATTAAATTTAAGACAAACAACTTTATCTGGAAACCTTTCTTAAACATTTAAATTTTCTCCTTAAATGATATTTTAAGTTATTATTTTTCTTTATAAATATATTTTATTCTTTATTTCTCATGAAATTAACTTTGTCATTTATCATATTTATTTGAAAATTGCTTAATCTTTTGTAACTTGATAGCAAAACTATTTGCTTCATTTGCCTTAAGAATTTATTGCAAAAATAAATGATTTTAAAATTATTTATTTTCTTTTAATTTTATTGATTTTCATTTTCAATTTGCATAGCCTTTTCCCCCTATATATTCTACCATTCTTTTTATTTACTACTATGAGGTTGAACTTTTTCTGTTTTACAATTCATATTTTCACTGTGACTACTATCGTTATCTTCATTTATATTTTATAAAGAACTCAAATTTACAAGTTTAGAACCTTCTTTTCCGGTCTGTCTTTTAAGTAAAATAGACTTTGCTTAGGTATGCTTTTCAGAAGGAGAAAAAATATAACTTTTTCTTTATACTGAGTCATCAAAATAATTCTTTGATATATCACCACTATTATCTATAGATTGAGTAAAACTACCATTCATTTCTATTGTTTGTAAAAAAAAACTAATCTAATAATAATTCTGTAAATAATGAAAACAAAAATTAATTTTCATGATTTAATTTCATTTACTTATTCTATCTTTTTCAGAATATTTGCTCATACTATACCTCATATGAGAATGAGCATCAAATTTGGAATCTAAACTAGCAATACTATCATCTTGATTGCCTAAAGGTCTTTATTTTATATGGATTATGTAATAAAATGTCTATATAATAAATATTTAATATGATGTATTTTTTACTAATTTATTGATCCACTATCAATTACTTTAAATCCCTGGCTATTACAATATGGTTGTATATTATAATTATTAGGGTTTTCCTGTATAAAGTTATTATTGATAAGTGTATTAGAATTTTTCATTCTTTAAAATTATTTTATTTTTATTTACACAAACTGATAATACCAGATTATATACTGAATATTAAAAAGTAAAGAAAAATATATAGTTTAATCATACTTTTTATTACTTTTCATTATAAAGAAATAAAATATATATAATAATTACAGTAAATAAATACAACTTTAAACTATAATAGTGTATTATAAAATAATTTTATAATATATAAATTTTAAAATGATTATTTTAATTAATTATAAATATTATCATTCTTTTTCATAAAGACTTAAAATATTTTTAACTGTATGCATTTTAATAAAATACATTTAGTTTATAAATTAATGCAAACATTGATTGGTATATTAAAAATCAAATAAATTAAGTATAAGGATATATAATATAAATTTAATAATATATTTTTTTTTATCATATAATTTTGAAGTATCATCACATCCCATGAAGATAGATTTTATTTTTAAATTTATATTAAAAATGAATACCGTAATACTTACTATAAAAGCTAATGGTTTTAATAGGTGGAATTTGTATAATTATATTTACATATTTTACAACCTTAATACAATATAGATAGTTTTTTAAATCAAAAAAAAATATATGTATATAAACATTACCGACATTTTATTTGGGAGGATTATTTTTATATTAACTTATATTATTAACTCAATCAGATAAATTTCTAATAATAATTTACTTCAAATAAGTATTCTAAAAATCCTGACTAATATATTTAAACAGAAATACAAAATTTAGATTTCCAACAACTTTATAATTCTTATAAATTAAAGGTAATTTGAATCTTTATTAAAATTTCAAGAGAAAAAGTTGGCCTAAAGTTTTCAATTATAGACGAAGGAATAAATAAAAACATATTTTGTTTAGTTTTTATTAAAATTCGACGTATTATTAATATTAGTTTTTCCTATGTGTATGTATATATTCTATTAGGATCTTAATGAAAACCCCTCATATTCATATAAACTAATATAAATAAATACTTAAATTAACAATTCTAAGAGATGAAATTTATTAGAAATCTAAATATTAAAATTAAAAGTTTTTTAAAAATTTTCAAATTATCGAATTATATTTTAAAAAATATTGATATTAAATAAAAAATAATAAAATTATAATTTTTGGCCTATTTTATTTTAAATAATGGTAAAGAAGATTAATTTTTATATCATAAAAACACATATGGGGAAATAACACTCTAATAAAATTCTAAATTATCATACAAAAATTGATATATTCTTTTAAAAATATATATATGAATATTTGTTTTATAATAAATAACAAATAATTTTATCAATGTCTTTAGAAAACAAACATGAATAAAAATTTTTTAAAATATTCTTGTATAAAGAAAATAAACTATAAATTGTAGTGCTTCTTTAATTTTTGTTATTTATTTTCACCAAATTTAATTATTGATAAGAATCAAAATAGTTCTAAGACATATTTAATAATGACGGCATTTTTACTTTTTTATTTAATTAATTTTGAAGCTTATATTAACAACACTATACCATATTTTTACTAATAAAATTAAGAATAATATTAAACAAAAATCTAATAAATTTCTAAAAAAATAAATAAATAAAAAATAATAAACTAAAAGAATTTCAATGGTTCAAAAGTGTTCAATCGTCGTAGCAGGAACTTTCGCTATCATATGTCTTGCTCTAGGAATAGGTGGACCTTTCCTTATAAACTACATAATCAATACTACAGTAGTTAAATAGGTAACAATGAGTCCTGAAAATAAAGATCTATGGTCTGAAATTCCTGGTAAGAGTGGAGTAGATATTTATAGAAATTTCACCTTCTTAGACTTCCAAAACCCTAGAGAAGTTATTTTCTAGGGCGCTATTCCTGAATTTGTCGAAAATGGAGAGTATACATATTATGAGAGATAGAATTTCACAAATCTGCAGTACAATGAAGATAAAAGCAAAGTAGATTACCTATTTTATGAATTTTTCCCTCCCTTTGGTGATACAACTGGAAACGAAAAAGTATAGGGTATAAGTGTGGGTAAATAAAATAAATAAATATGTTATTATTTTAATTGAAATTTCTTAGCTTACAAATTTGTTTTTTTTTTTTTTATTTTATCTAATATGATTGGACTAACACCTTATATTGTTACTATTTTTAGGATCAATGGGAGCTTGGTTTTAAATGAAGTATGCTGACAAAGCATAGGTAGCTCTTAACGGATTAAACATGCTACTTAGTACCATCAGATATTAAATAAGAGACTAAGTATTAGGAAATGGATTAACAGGATTAAGTATAAGTTTATTTTCTAGTGTAGAAAGTGCTTAAAAATAATTAAAAAAAATTAAGGGACTTTCTTAAGCTTAAATTGTTCATCTTACAACTGATAAATACTATTCCTTAGCAGATAAAACAACAATAACCCCCTGGGTTCATATTTCTTATATAATTAATGAAAAAGGAAGTAAAATATAAATTAAAATTTTTACAGTAAAATTTCATCTAGAATTAATTTTTGAATAATTTTTTTATATAAAATAAAAGACACCGAATACCCTTAACCAGTTCCAGAAGATTTACAAGGAACCTTTACATTATTATAAAACTATTTTGCATTAACTTCTGACCAAATGTATTCTATTACCTCTTTAATGTATAATGGGCATTTACTACCAATAGCACCTGGTATTAAAACGGCCTACTCTTAAACTTTTACAGGCCACTATTGTGACAAAAATGCTTTTGGAAACTGTGACTCAGCAACTTTTACTGTAAACAATATATATTGTCATAATATATAATCAATATAATCAAATTTTAAATAATTAAGGCATTATAATGGTCTACTTAAGGAGTAACAATGTACCCTCCCAGTCTTTTCTCATCTTTAAAAACAGAATCAGTTGCCAGTGTCAATTCGACTGTTTTCGGATACCCAGAAATTAGTTACTATTATAACAATATTTTTAAAATAAAAATTCAGTTGACTTTATTTCTGATGGAGAAGAGTTCGAAAATTAATTTGTGAATACTAATGAAGATATTTTTAATTGGGCTTTATAAGTAATAGTTATTTTATTTTCTATTCTAAATCTAATTTTAGCAAAATAATATAAAAAATTTTAATTCAGGCTACAAAAATTGAAACAGATCCTAAGAAGTACGTTACAAGTAAATATGCTTTGTAAAATATTGGAAATTTAAGAAAAATTTTTAAATATGGAGAAGAGTTTGATTAACTGGGTGTTGTTGATTATAACTCCCCAAGCTTCTAAAAATTAAAAAATTAAGTAGGGTTACCCAACAACTAATCAACGTATATATTCTGGAAATACTTGAATTATTTTGTAAAATACTTAGTTGAAATGTCAGACAAGGGAGGAAGTGCAGGAGCTGGATCTTTAGGTGTTGTTGTAGGAACCGGGCTTGCTGGATAATTTTATAAATTACAATAATTTTTGCTACCTACAATTACAGGAAAGATATTAGCTTATGAAATGAAGGTAGGTTAATTTTTCAATCATTATTATATAGTATTTATATATATATATTATCTAATTTTATAGAGTAACACTTGTATGGATATTTTTAATCAATCTCCTTTTGATAGCAAAATAGCTACAAACATTTGTACTATAATTTTTGATGGAGAAACTATGTCAGAGTAGTAAATGACCACAATGTTCTAGATCTGTACAAATTAGAACATAGATATGGTAAATGATTTTTAAACTAAATCTGGCTGCAGTAGCAAAAATTTAGATTAATTCTGCACTTAGTCTTAAAAAGTTGAAAACACTGAAATTCTAAACTTTGTAAATAATATAATAAAATAGCACTATTTTAATTTTTTAATAAATGATATTTTTTCTTAGGGAAATGTATTATATGATGTTAGTACCAAAATAAGAGACAATTATGGGTGCACATAGTATTCTAGTTATTGCAGTAACTTTGAATTTGCGGCATGTAATTTATAAAGCATATAATTTTAATACTATTTAGTATAATTGTTTTTTTAATAGTATAATGGGCTTCTTCTTCTATTACTAAAAAAGTGCCTTAATAATTATAAGATAAACTTGTTCCTACAAACACCATTACTAACTGGTTCCCTGATGAATTTCCCGTTCCATTTGAAAATGGATGGTATAATTATATTTGACTAATTCTACTTTTCGGTTTATTTTCGCAGGTTAATAATGATTAATTTTCATAGGTTCGCTGATAATTTTTATGATAAATTCTATCCTCCTACAGATGGGGAAGATCAAATGTAAGTTGATAAGCCCACTTTAGAATAAGCCACAGATCTATTGAGTTACGACAAATTATTCGCTGGGCCTTTGGTTACCATTGGTATGCTTTGGGAAACCAACGGAAGTAGTGATGGGGAAATGAATATCTAAAACACCTTTTATTACAAGAACGAGAAATAATTCGCCAACTACATGAGATATCTTGCTTTAGAGGTTTCTTTTGGAGGTTTCATGATAGAAAAAACTGTTAGTGATTTTTTATTTGGATATGATGATAAATTTATTACTATAATGAAAACAATGAATCCTTAAGAGGGTATTAAATATTAATAAATTTTAAAGAAAATTAACCTTAAAAATATAATTGTATAATTATATCAGGTGGTGATCCCTCTTTGAACCCTGAAATAGCTTTATGTCAGCCAAATTAAACATAAGCTCCTGATCCTAATGATCCTAATTCTATTTTTTGGAAATAATAAATGAACACCGGAGCGAAAAATATAGATGATATCAGATAATACACAGCTATATCAGACTAAGAAATAATTGCAGTGGCTAAAGAAGTGTAATTATTTAAATATTATTAAGTTATTCTAAATATCACTATAAAAAACAAAATATTATTTTAGATTTGATGGTGAAAATATTTATTGGACCACATATAACCCATATGCCGAAGAAGTTAAATTAATGGGTACAGATGGAGTACAAAGTGCTCCAGGAATGAGTAAAGATGAGGATGTATACTCTTATATATGGAATATATACAATGGAAGTAAATAAAATGATTTTTAAAAACCCCATTATTAATTTATATAGTATTACAATTATTGTTTAAATATAGAATACATTAAATATAACTACACTGTTCACCACAATGGTCTTGACTGCTACAGAAGATAGCCTCAAAAATATGATTTTGGAAATTCTACAGTTAATCCAGAAAATGCCAAATACTATTCATTTGGACCTAGTGGATTATAAAATATGTCTACCATAATGGGGGTAACTACTATAAATAGAAAAAGGGTTATTATAATATTTTAAATAAACTAAAATCATATTTAAAAATAAAGGCTCCCATCTATAATTCTCAAAGTCACTTTTATTTAGGAGATGAAGAGCTATACTCAACTAAAAATATCACAATTAAAGATAAAAATGGAAATCTACAATTCCCAACTTTGGCCGATTAAACTTATGTAGATTCTGAAATATATTCGTAATTTTTGTTTATATTGTTTAGTTTATTTAAATTATAATAAAAAAATTATTTTTACCTAGTGGAACTACTTTATCCGTTCTATTAAATATGCAAATTAATTACTAAATGACGCCAGACCTTTTATTCCCAGTATCGCATACAATGTATCTACCTATATATTATATGAGAAGAGGAACAACATGGACAGATTCACAAATAGATGCGATATTTAAACCATTGAAACTTGGTTTAGGATTTAAACTAGGGCTATTAATAGGAGGACTTGTTTTAGCTTTCATTTTAGGAACATTGACTATAGTCTTAGGAATAAAATATAAAAAATAAAAATTGAATGTAAAAAGAACTGAGTCTGAATTACAAGATACAGAATCTTAAGTAAGAGAACAACTATTAGGCAAGGAAGAAAAATCTAAAAATAAAATTAACCCTACATATAGTGAGTTCGATACATCTATATCCGGAGGTGGAACTTTAGATATGGGAGCAAAATAATGAATAAATATTGAATATATAAAATGTTTATAATAACTTATAATTTATCAATTAATTAAATTTTTATATTTTATGTAAAGTAAATGATTTTATTTTAATTATTTTATTTTAATTTTCCATATTTTTGTTATTTGACTATATTATATAAAATATGTTTAAGGATTTTTAAATGAAATAGGTATTTTTCAGAAGTTCCCGAATGGTATAACGGTTAGCATATTCGCCTTTCACGCGAGAGATCGGGGTTCGATTCCCCGTTCGGGAGTTCTCTTTTTTTTTATAAAATTGTCAAATTTATAATTTTATATATAGAAAAATATATAGCATTATAAAATTATTTATTTGTTTTATATTTTTTAGAAATTATTATAATTCTAGAATCGAAATATTACAAATAATATATTAGAAATATAATTACTAATATTTATATTTTCTCTAAACAAATATTTGTTTGTGTATTTGATTTATTAAGAACAAATATAATAAAATCTTAGAGCCTGATTTATTTTATTAAGGATAATATATGGATTAAACAAGGATTTAGAATTAATTATTCTTGATTCAAAGATTCTAAAATTAAGTCAAAATTGATTAAAAAAACCAAATATTAATATAAAATTACAATAAATACAACCTAAATTCAACTCATAATTTTACTAATTTTTCAGATAAATTTATAAAATTATTATTTATATACATAGTATGATACTTTAAAAAAATAGTAATAATATATATATATATTCTTGTAAAATATTATCATAATAGACAACTACTTTATTATTAAAAATTTTATAATATTTATTCTAGGGTAAATTTAATAAAAACAAATTTATGCGAAATATTAGATAAATTTATTTTAGGATATATATATCTAAAAGAAACTAAATTTAGATTTGAATTAACAAAATTAAAAAATAATAAAAACTATGAATATTTTATTTATGTTAAAAAAATATAAGCTATGGATATTATATTTATGTTAAAAAAATATAAAGTTTTTTAAATGTAAACATTAAAATTTTGTTTTAAGTCGATTTTAATATACTTATACTGAATAAAAAATATTTTTATAAATCAATACTAAAGATTTTAGTTAATAAGATCGAAATATACTTTTTTTCTTTTCATACTTATATATTTTGTGCGTCACAACTTGTTAATCTAAAATACAACTATGCAAATTTTTTTTATAGAATAAATAAATGAAATAGAAAATAAGTCAAACCAAATATAAACTATATAACTATATAGTAAATTAATAAAAAACCTAAAATATAAAATAATAAGAAAAAACAAAATAATAAAAAATTATTAAAAAATATATGATTAAAAAATCAACACTAATTATTATTGGAACAGTTTCCGTAATCTTATTGAGCTTAGGAATAGTTGCTCCTATAATGATGGACCAAATAATTAAAAAATAAGCTTAAAATTAGGTGTAATTAAGTCAAGATACCACATAAAAATGGTCATAAATTCCTGGTGAAACTAAGGTTGATGTAATGAGAAATTTTACATTCTTTAATTTGAAAAACTCTAGAGAGGTTATATTTTAGAATGCCATTCCTGAGTTTTAAGAAACTCAAAGCTTTGACTTTCACGAAAAATACACTTTTGAAAATATGACTTATAATTCAGATAAATCTATAGTTGATTTTTATATGTACTAATATTTTATTTCTGCTACAGGAACCCCAGAAAATTAATAAATTGATTCCCTCAATTTAGGTAAATAATTCTTAATTTCTATATTAAAATAGTCAAACTATAAAAATTAGAAAGTATTATTAAGTAGCAAAATTTATGATTTTATAAAACTTGTATTTTATGATAATTCTAAACTTCAATTTCAATTAATTAATTAAATTGTGATTAAAAATAAAAATATAAATATATTTATAAAAACCATCAATTTTATAAAATCCTTACCATACCATATTTATATATCTATTTCTAAAGGACCTTTGGGAGCATGGTATTAGATGAAAAATGCAGATATGGCTTAAATTGCTTTGAATGGGTTAAGTGCTATGTTTTATACTTTTAAAGGCTAATTGATTGATTAGGTTATGGGAACCGGTTTATAAGATACTTTGTTTAAATCAGAGAAAAATGTTATAAAGTTAATGAAGGCCATTAAGGGGGTTTCACAATAACAAGCAGAAGCTATAGCTTCTGATCCTAATTATGGAATGGCTCATTAAGAAACTGCTTCGCCATGGATTTAAATTTCCTACACAATTAATTAAAAAGGAGGTAAATTAGCTTTTACTGACTTTGTAATTTATATAGTTTTAAAATATTTTTATTAAACTTATTTTTTAGAAATTCAACCTGCTAATACTCTTAGTAAATAAGCTCAAGGGACACTTACTTTATTATAAAATTACTTTGGTCTAACTTATGAATAAATGAAGGCTATTTAAAGTTTGATATATAATGGGAAGTTTCTTTAATAGGGTGTACACTAGGCATATGATTTTGCTATTGATAAAAATTACTGTAATAAAATGTATAAAAAAGCAGGTCCCTGTGATAGTAATACGCTATCTGTAATAAATATATATTTAATATATAAAAATATAATTTAACCTATAATATATAAATAGGCTGCTTAATGGACTTCATAAGGTATAACTTAATTCCCTCCCTCAATTCCTATTATTCTTCCCGCAAAGCCTATAGAATCCAGTGCCAGTGTTAATTCCACTGTGTTGGGATATCCTGAAATTAGTTATTACTATAAAAAAGCATTTAGTGTTCCTGAATCTCCCTTCTATGTAAAAGGAGGAGAAGATAAAAAATTTAAAGACCAATTTCTTCATACTGATATAGATTTGATTAAATGGGGAATAAAGGTATATTAAATTTTATTTTTTTATTTAATAATTCTTCTTATTGCAAAGGCGATGGAAACTTTACCAGGAGACTAATACACCACTGGGAAATATTCTCTATTAAATATAGGAAACTTAAGGAAGATTTTCTACCTTGGATAGTAGTTTGACAAATCTAATGATGGAGAAGATTTTGAAAATTCTCATGCTTTTGATCTTTTACATAAATAAATTGGATTATCCAAAAAGACTTAAACATACATTTTTTGGAATTATATGAAATACATGGTATAAGACTTTATTGAAAGAAAAAAAGAAGGAGGAAATCAAGGAGCCGCTGTTATTGGTGTTTTAATCGGAGGTGGATTATATGAATATTTTACTAAGCTAAATGATTATTTTTTACCTACTGTTACTGCCACCATAGTGGAAGGAAGATTAAAAGTAATTTAATTATTTGTTTTCTAAATTTCTATCATAACCATGTTTAATATTTTATAGAATCAGAGTTGCTAAAATGTATTTATGTTATCTAAATTCAGCCAATAAAATTCTCAAGATATTTGTTCAAGCTTAAATATCAATCCTAATAACATACTAAATATAGATTCTATCAAAAAAATGATGGAAATTTGCACATTTTAGAACTTAGAATAAAGATAAGAATTTATGATTTCATCTAAAATAACAGAAAAAAGTCTTGACGATTTTTGTTAAGATTTTAAATAAGATGGGGAATATGAATCTTATGTATATTTTATAATTTTTATATATTTAATAATTATATTCATTAAAATTCTTTAATTTTATAGGGTTTTGCTGTAAAAGATACCAGCAACTCATTGAAATAACATTATAATTGTAATATGGCTTAGGAATCATGCACTAATTATGAATTTGCTGCCAAATAATGGGCTGACTCTTCGATAAGTAATAATGTTGCTGATATTATGAAACCCTACTATTAAACTACTACTACAGTGAGTGAATGGTTCCCTTAAGTTTTCCCTACTCCTTTTGAAAATGGATGGTAAAGGACAAATCCTATTAAATATAATAATTGTAGTTTTTTATAATCTAAACTATTTTTTAGGTTTGCACCCAGATTTTATTAAGAATATTATCCTTAAACTGACAAATAATAGGATTTATTTTATCCTACTATCCAGCAAGCTACTTAATTGCTTAGTTTTGATAAATTATTTTCGGGCCCAATGGTTACTCAGATTCTTTTAAATGAAAAAGACGGAGAACAATAATTAATATAAGACATGGTTAAAGATAAATTCTTCTTTACAAACAAACAATAACTCATTACTTATCTCAGATATGTCGGAATAAATATATCATTTGGAGGATATTTGACAAACAAAAAAGTGAAAGAATTCTTATTTAATTACCAAGATCCATTCGTCACAAAAATGAAAGAAACAAATCCTTAATAAGGTTTTTATTAATTCTAACTATAAAATCATTCAATATTATAATAAATTAACTTACCCTTAATTTATATTTTAGGAGGTGACCCTTCTTTAAATCCGATATTGGCTTTTAATTAGTTAAATTAAACCGCTCCTCCTATGAAAAGCGATTCCTCTTCTATACTATGGAAATAATCTATGCATACAGGATCAAAAGATATTGACTAAGTTAGATATTACGAAAAAATTTCAGGATTTGAGACCATTAGAGTTGTTAAATAGATGTAGAAATCATATACTAAAACTATCAATTACAATTATTTATTTATAAATTTTATTTGTATAAGGTTTGATGGAGAAAACATTTACTGGGGTAGTTATAATCCTTATTAAGAAGATATAAAATTGAAGGGAACAGATGGTATGTAATCTCCTCCTGAAACCAAAACAGATAATTTGGATGTTTACATATTTACATTATTTAATTAAAGTAAACTTTTTATTAAATTACAAATTAAATAATTCATTTTTTAATATCATCCTATTTTTAGAAACATTAAATTATGAAGAAGAAATTGACCATCATGGGCTAAATTGTTTCAGACACTCTCCTACCTACAAAACTTTGGGTAATTCCACAACTAATCCTGAAAATGCTAAACTTTGGTCATATGGACCTGATGGATTAACCAATATGACAACTCTCTTGGGGGTAAGAATTAAAATATCATATATTTAAATCAACAAATTTTAATATAAAACTATATATATATATGATAGGCTCCTATGTTTAGTTCATAAACACACTTCTATCTTAGCGATCCTTAATTATACTCTCAAGAAAATATAAAAATTACTGATTAGCATGGATCTCCTGTTATGCCAAACAAAGTCAAAGATTAGACCTATGTGGATATTGAAGAATATACGTAAATTTTATTGATACTAAGTATTTTTGTTTCATTTTATATTTATATGAAATTTTATAAATAAAGAGGAATTACGATATCTTCTATTTTGAACTTACAAATTAACTATCAAATGGAACCAGACATCCTATTTCCAGTTAATAAAATAAGATACTTACCAGTTTATTATATGGCAAGAGGAGCTACTTGGACTAATGATTAAGTTTCTGGATAGTTCTCATAACTTAAATTAGGTTTGGCAATAAAACTAGCTATTTTAATAATAGGAATTACAGTTGGTAGTATTTTACTTATAGTAGGAATATATTTATATATAAGAAGAAGAAAGTAAATGAAAGTAGTAAAACGTATTTAAGCTTATTCTGAATTAGCTGATACTTAAGGATAAAATATTACTTCTAGTCTAATGAATAACGAAAATAATGAATAGAATAATATAAATCACTTCGGAAATAGTGAATTTTCTACAGCTATAGAAGTAAATAAAAAAATTGAGAGTTAATTGTTTTAATGATGTTTTAAAATATAATCATAAATTTATTTAATATAAATAATAGAATAAATATATAATTATCAAACAAATAGTGTATACAGTTATTTTGTAAAATCTCTATTAAATTAGTATGTTATCTTTTTAAATTAATATCTTAAAATAATCATATCATAATAATGTATTATATTGTAAAAATTTAAAAAAATATAAAAAAGAGAACTCCCGAACGGGGAATCGAACCCCGATCTCTCGCGTGAAAGGCGAATATGCTAACCGTTATACCATTCGGGAACTTCTGAAAATATAAATTTATCTCTTTTGACCTTTAATATATATTTATCTATAATAAATTATTTAGTCCAATATAGATTTTTATATTTAATATAATATTATTCACCTTCAATTACATTTTCATTATAAACTCAATAAAAAAATAGTTAAATAGGCCCTAGTTATTATTTAAAAAAGAGAACTCCCGAACGGGGAATCGAACCCCGATCTCTCGCGTGAAAGGCGAATATGCTAACCGTTATACCATTCGGGATCTTCTGATATACTTCTTATATATATAGAAAAGTTATTGGAATTCTTTATTTTTTTTTAACGTAAATAATTATTAAATTTATAATAGACTTATTCAATCATATTAATATTATATTTATAAATATAAACATAAGAGCAATTAATCCAAAAAATAATCTAATTTAATCACATTTAAAATCTTTTTTGGTTGTATTTCCACATATAGAAACATATTCAGATTAAACTGTTCCCCCAGTTTATTTTTCCCAGGCCGAAGATATAGTAAAAGGACATAATGAAGTTCCTTAATCTTCTGAAACCTATACAAATATAATAAAATTCAAATAAAAAAAATTTATTATTTTAAACAAATAATAAAGTAGTACTTAACATTCAGTATCTGTAAAGCATCTTTCTTTTCTAAATTTTTCTAAATCACATTTTTATTATGTATTTTTGGCGCACTATTTTCTAGCTCTTGATGATATCTAGGGATATATAGTACTTTCAAAATCATTAAATTTTTTTAAGTCAGAAACTAATAAGTCAGCTCCAAAAACACCTATTAAGAAGTTAATTTGGTATAAAATTAGAATATGAACTTATTAATTACCTAATAATCTTTTCACACTTTTATCTGTATAATAAATAGGGTAAGCTGCTGTTATCATATCAACACCTAATGCAGAATCCTTATATATTTAAGACCATAAAACTTCCTGAGTATTTAGACCTATTGCAAGGAAATTATAATAAGAACTCATTACATTTCCAATATCCTTAATACAAATAAATTATAAGATAAATTTAATAATTTTTTCCATTAATATTTTATTTATATATAATATTCGTTTATACATCTTCTCCAACTTTAGTCCTTATTATAATTTAATTATTATTATTAAGACTAATTAGTAGATTATAATATTAATTCATTTTTACCATATTCCGTTGTTTGAACAGGAAATACCTTTCACTATATCCTAATCTGCATTACTTCCAAAAGAATATGTAAATATGGAAGCCTTGATAGAAGTATTTTTCGTAGTTGTTAGGCTTATTAATTAATCTTTATTTTCAATTCCTTTAGTAACTTTCTTTATAATTTATTTTTTAATTATTTAAAATTATTTAAACAATGAATTTATTATTGCGAAAATATTATACTCCATCAGTCATAAATAAAAATATATTTTAACAAGTAGAAGCTATAAATTCTTTATCAGATGTGCTTTCCATTACAGAAAATGCTTTATTGAAAGCTATGAAATTAATAAAATTAGCTTTAATCTGTTTTTCATAGTTAAGAATATTTCGTTTACCTTCTTCGAAATTAGTTGCTCCCAAAAGGGGCTGTGAGTTTATTAATTCAATAACTTTATTTTTATTTTCTTAGCTTGCAATTATCAAGTTATTTGCATTTTCAGGTGTACTAGCAGTAGTACCAAAAAATACTACTTAAAACCAATCACTCTATCCAAGGGTATTAATTACTTAAATAGCTGCTTCTCTAGCTTTCAATATCTTACTTCCTGCCATACTGTGAGAATAATCAATTATAAGAATTAGATTTTTCGCTCCAGTAATTGCTCCAACCTTAATATAAAATACATAAATTTGATTTATAATAACATTAATTACTTTTATGATATTTATAAGTATTTAATAGAAACTATTGTTTATTATTACATACCAAGGCCTATATCTAGGATCATAATTAACACAATTTCCACTACATGTAAAAGCTTCATGTCTGTAAGGATAAGAAATAAAATAAGAATTAACGAAACCAAAATATGAGAAAACGATAGAAGAATTTTAGTCAAATTTCAATTTTTAATCATCAGCAGCATTTTAAGCGTCTTCATATAAATTTCCTGTAGAACAAATAATTCTTTTATCTAGTTCCGTATCACATTTCACACTAGTGGAACATCTTCCTCCAGCAGTTGAATAATTCATATATCTATATTTTTTAATTACAATAAGCTATTTAATTTTATGAAAATTGATATTTAGTAAGCTAATAATTACAAGCCGTTTTTTTAGCAACTAGTTGCCTTTATTTCTGATTTATATTCCTACATACCTACAGGAATATATTTCGAACAAAAATTATAAATTTTGTTTGAGCAATTATCTACATAGTCTTAGCAACGTTTTTCAAATAATCCTGATGCTCTTTACGCCCCTAATTTCGTATAAGCTTCAGTTTTATCTAATAAAAAACGAAATAAATTTTTATATATTTAAAATCAATAATTCTTATTTCTAAATTGAAAAATAAAAATAAAGAAATTAATACCAATCAGCTGTTAGGCAGATTGTGAAGCAATTTCTCTTAATATAAAGATCGAAATACAAGCACAAGTTAGTATGAATTTACTTTATTTACCCATTATTATTTTTTATTTTTCTAGTTTAATATTGGTTATTTATTACTTAAAATGTAAATTATAACATACGATTACATTTTACTGTAATTTGAATAACATCTAAAAAATCATTTATAAATCTAAGTAATATAAAATAAGAATTATTGTTCTATTATTAGCTATGAAAATACTTATATTATAAAATATTTTTTTAATATGAAAAAATTACTATATAATAAAATAACATTAGAATTATATATATTATATTGTATATAAATATTAATTATTATTTTGCTATGAAACTTATTTTTTATATATGTTAAAGCATAGAACAAATTTAAAAATTTCAAGATATAATTAAAAATCTACTAATATATCATAGATAAAAATTTAGTTCAACAGCAACCCCCTTATTTTTTCTTTTTTCTTTCTTCTCCTTTATTTGCTTATAAACTTGTACCTGATCTACCTCTCATTTATTACATATTTAGTTCTGACTAAGTTCCAATATCTTAAAAATTTCTTTTTTATATTTCATCTGTTATATGATTAAATGCTTCTTAGATGCCTATATCCTATTTAGCAGATGTTTTAAAACACTTTACTTTAATATTTTCTTCCAGCTATTGTATATCTTAATCAGTGACCTACTATTATTCATCATCACATTTATTTCCTTTGAAAATAAATTATCAATATACAATAATACTATTAATTAACTCAAGTAGATGCTATACCTAATATTAATTTGCAAACATTTTCACCGCTATATTGCTGTATGCTTGATAACCAATTGTTTAAAGAAACGAAAGATTACTTGTCAGTTAAATCAAACACTAATATTATACCCATAGCTCCTTTATAAAAATTTTATGTTATTGATCTGAATCTTTCTTGCCCAGCTGTATCCCAAATTTATAATTTTATTTCTTAATCGTTTCTCACTACTCTTTTTATTCTATAATCAATTCCTGAAAATATTATAAATGAAATAATTAAAATATTGCAAACATATATTTTAAAGATAAATATTTTAAAATATAAAATATTATTTATTTACTCATAATAATTATGTAAATATAAAAATTTCTATTTTAGATATATGAGGTTTATAAATATTCTAAATAATATATTTTTAAATTTACCTAAAGTAGGCATTAAATTTTCTAAGAATTATCCATCTGTATATCTGGTTAATATAGAAGTTTTTCCAACTTTTGCTTCTCCAATTATTAAAACTTTAGCTACTAATTCTTTTTAACTACTCATATAATATTTACAATAAAATGTTCCGTATTTTTTTAATGTTTAAATAAACAAATAGCTAAACCAGATATTTTTTTTAAAATATTATTTACTATTACACTGATATATTTTATTATTAAATAAAAATAATTAATAGTAATATATAAAAAAATTTAATCTTATTTAATTAAAGTCTCATAAAAACTAATATAATTTAGTTTAAAATAATTGAAAATATATAGAAATATAGACTTTTGAATTATAATAAATAATGTAATTTTAAATTTTAAATTCTATATTATTTAAGACATATTAAATTATTATTTTATAAAATTAGAGAATAAACATATTATATTAATAAAATTTGTATAGATTTTATATTTTTTCTCATTTTTTATGTGAATTACTTATCTGAGATATTTAATTATTTTTATTAGGTCCAAAATAAATTTTTAATGTATTTTCTACTTATTCCACAAGCTTACAATTTCTTTCAAACTAAATTAATCAAATAACTTAATATAAAATTTTCGAAATAATAATATAAATCCTAAATTACCATTTATCTTTCCTTTTCTTAAATTGTTTCCAACTGTTTTATTTTTGGTACGAGAGCTTATTTTAATTATAGTTTTTATTTCTATAATTATAAATAATTATTAGTTTTATTTTTTATTTGTTATAATAAATTGTATTTATATTGTTTTACATTTTCTTATTTTTCTTCTTTAATAATTTCTTCTATGAGTAATTAGTATGTGTTTATATATTCTTTTTCTTGCTAAACTTAGTTCTAAATTAATTAAATTTTTCTTTTAGCCTTCATAATCTCTTCTTCTTCCTCTTTTATTTATTATTATAAATTCATTCGTTTGCAACGCTGCTCCATGGTTTCTCTCTTTTTTTATTAATATAAAAATAATATAATTATTTTCTTTTTTTTAATAAATTATATTACTTTTTGCTAAGGGATTTTTTATATTTCTTAGTATAAAATTTCATTGTGAAGATTTACTTATTCTAATTATCGAGTTTCATATTAAATTTTTTCTTTTATTAATTATACCGTAGATTGTAATATTTATTAGGCTTCTATAATATCTTTGCTTTACTAAAATAGAGTTATTAAGATAGATTATGAATAGAAATATATTTTATTAATTTTCTATTTACATCTTCAATGATTTTTAATTTTTCGAAATTGCCACTTTTTATACTAAGTAACTTTTATGAGTAATTTGAACTTTATTGCATTCTGGTTCTTTATTCTGAATAAATAAAAAATAAAGTTATTTTTTTATATGATAACTACATATATGTATTTACCTGGACTTAATGAACTTCTTATGGACTTATAAGAACATGTACTTCCAAATATGTTTGATAAAGTAGATGATTTTGAATGATGTAAATACTTATTTTATGATAAAGATCGCTTAGGGGGCAAAAGTTACTAATTTGACCTCAAATTGCTGATATTATTTTAGAGATACACTGCACTTTGGCTATTATTTAATGATTTTTTTCTATCTGGAGAATTTTCTTGAGAAAAATAATTTTATTGAGTTTGAATATGTGATTAACTTTTTATATTTTCTAATTCATTATTTTTGCTCCTGAAAGTAGCATAAAAATCGCTTAAACTTTGATTATAATGTAACTATTTATTTTGACCTTTATTCATTTAATAATCCCCTTATTACAGCATATCCGGCATAGAACCCTATTTTATTAAATGTTTTTTTTGGTATCTTACTTATTTTCCGAATCTTAATGTATTTAGTTTTTATAATAGGAAAATTAATCAGGACTTAGAATTTTATTTTCTTGAATAAAAAATTATTCTTTTATGGATTAATTTTCAATCGCTGAAATACTTTGGTTTTATGCTGTATCCTAAGTAAGTTAATTGCTAAAATTTTTAGGAATATCGGTATTATTTCCAAAACTAGGAGATTAATTTTAAGAAGTGTTTTTTACTACTTCCATTTAATTGCATTCTATTTACAATAACTATGTCTAACTATTTTTACTATTATTATCTTCTCTTATATTATTATTTACTTAATTTTTTCTGAATATATAAAAAAAATTAAAATCCTTAAAAGATATAACATTATATATTTATTTATGTTTATTTTTTACTAATTGTCGCTATTTATGGAATCTTATTGAGTTATTAAATTATATAAAACTTAAACGTTTTGTAACTATTAAATTGACTTTTACCCATTTGGTTCTTCATGTAACTTAGCCTAAATGATTGATAATGCTTCGTTTTTTAATTCATCTATGATAAATTATTTTGAAAAATAAAAAAACTTAAATTTATATAATAAAATTACTTGGGATTTCAACTTACAGTTCTTTATCTCCTAACAAGGCAATTAATTGAGAAATTAATTAATCTTCATTTCCATTTTAAGGATGAAAACTTTCATTCGACTACGAATCTATATCTTCATTCATATTAATCATTTATATTTTATCTTTATTATGGAGTTATTTATCATTTTATTATTGATCATCATTTAAATTCGCTTATTCTTTGTTTTTTTCCTACATATCTAATTGCTAAAGAAAATCTTTTTTATTAAAATTGTTTTTTTTGTCGATGCAAATTATTTTTTTTTAGAGCTAATAAAATTTATTTTAATAGAAGATAAAAAAGGAATTAAAAGAATGAAATAAAAATTCTTACACTTTTATTATATTACATTTAATTTTATGAAAAATAACTATCAGTTAAAAAGTGAAAGTTTTGTTTGATTAAAAATTTGAGAAATGTCCGAAAATTTAATATAATTTTAAACTTTTTTTGTAAATATAATATATCGTTAATAATTTTGAAAAGCAATTATATTTATATATTAAATATATTTTGTTATACATATAATAATTCATTCACATAATAGCATAAATTCATTCATTTAAATGAAAATTCTGATCCATTAGAGTATTATCTAAAACATTTAGACGAATGAGATTAGTTAGAATATGAATTTTACTGTTAGATGCTGTTGGCAGCTACTGACAATAAACTAGGTTAGGATGCATACGTCGATACTTTTTCTCCATTATATTAGAATTTGGTATTGATTATTTTATTTTATTCTAAAAATGTATGCAGATTCAGAGACCATAATTTATATTTTGTTATATGCTCGCAAAAGTAATTGAGCATTTTCAATCTGGAAATAGCTTAAGCCATTTCATGTTCTTCATCTCCCGGTTGTATTTAAGACATTTTTAAATCTTATTAAACAATGGATTTACTTAAATCTTGAATTGTGAGTTATGTATAGTTCAAATTTTAATATCTATAAATCTCTTAGAGATACTTATTAATCATGCAAAAGTCAACATAAGACCTTTAAGTAGTATAATTTATTTTTAAATAGCTATTAGAAAATTGAATGTTATATAAATATTTAATTTTCCCATTCGGAGTAATAGTTTTTTCAAAATCAGTTACAATAATATAATTATATTAGATACTAAACTATCCATTTGAATAGGTTTTATCATTGGTATTCGTGAAAATAGAGGAAGTCGGAGAATAGGCAGACATACTTTGGCTGTTACTCATCAAGGAAACCATTAATTCATTGTTTACATAGTTTACTTAGACACTATTTTTTAAAGGTAATGGCTAGTTAGATGGTTTTTCGAAACTGTCTATGAAATCATTTCCCAAATTACTTAATTTGAAAAAATCATTATGGCCGAAAGACATCATCCTATTTCCTTAATAAACTTTGAGTCTTTCCGGGGGTAGCAAGAATTCTCTGAAGTTCAAACACATTATCTATTTACTTACTAACATTTCTAAATAGCTATTTAAAATGTTCCGAATTTATTCTAATCTCTCAATGGAGAAGTCTACCTTTATATTTTGACACATTTTATAGGGCTTTTTGAAATTTCGGTTCGTCTTTATTAAACTTTTGAATAGAGCCCTAAATTCTTTTGGAAATCTTTTTGCATAATTAATTTCTCCTCCCTACTCAGTTTCTATAATAAAGTAATTATCATTTTTTTCAATGTCATAGTCCCATCCCGCAACACAAATTTTTTGGGGAATTAGTAGCAAATTAATATCCTCTTAAAAGGATTCAGATATTCTGTAATTACTGCTATTGTCCAGCTAATTAAATCGGGCACTTTCGCATTGACTATTGTAGAGTTGAGGATGCTTTTAAACTATTCTATTTTTTTCGAGTTCCTCTTCGTTTTCAGAATCAAAACTCAATACATTTTCTTCGATATCATTTAAATAAAATGGGACATATTTATTACTATTATTATTGTTTTTGCTGCTATTTTTTCTAATTCTACTTTTTTTAGATTATCTATTGAGTAAATTTTTTCTTTAAGATTTTTTTTATCTCAGCTAAAAATCTAATTTTGCTAGTTTTCTTTCAATTTTTTCCACAGGAATATCAAACGGAAATTTTATGCAATATCCAAGTAGGGTTATATATAGTACAAGCATAATTATTAGAAAGTAATATCCATTTTTTGCATAGTAATCATCATTTTCTATAAATGAACATATTACAGCTGTTGCCATACATACAATTTAAATCACTGTCTAAATGATAAAAAACCTAGTTGTAAATCCAAAAAGTTAAACTCAATTCTTATAAACAAAATTGTCAGTAGACAAACTACGATTTGCATTGAGTATAGTAATAGAACAAAAAGTTCTATTGGATTAGAATTTGATTCGGTTGCAACTGAATAAATTACTAGTCCTATTATTGATACAATAACTATTAAAACTAAAAATATGACTTTAAACAAAAAAATTTTAGTTATTCCAAATCCAGGCGCTTTTCCATAAATTTTCATTCTTTCATTCACTATTTTCGATATTGAAAAAAAAGCATTTATAAATAAAGTAAGGAGTGGTAATATGCTTATAGTCATTTCTATATAGCATATATGTTCATTCTATCCACATATTTGCATATTTATTAACGATTTCAATTGTAGGATTGAGTATTGGTTTTATTGAGTTTGGACCTATATAAGAATATATTTACTTTTTTATTGATTTTTATTAGATAAATTTTTTTTTTTTTTAACACCTAGAAGTTGATAAATTATAAAAAGATGGTAAAAATTAAGTAATATAAGCTATTAATTCTTTTTCTTAATAGCTAATATAACACAAAAATTATACATCATCATTAAATTTTTTAATTGCAATGACCCATTGTTTCCATTATTCTATATATTATTATAAGATATTCTACTATATGTAACATTTATATTATGAATTTAATTGTATAGTCTAATTAATATATATATATAAATTATTAAATTAACCTAATTAAATTTAATATACAAATTCAAATTTAAATCATATTAAGCTAATGGAATAATCATGAATTGTTTTATTATTCTTATTTTTCCTATGATTCATGACTTAATCTTATTTTTTAAATATTTTATTATAATACTTAAATATTATTTTCTTCATCAGAAAACTGTATAAGATCCTTAGGTTTTTTTTTCTCAGAATCTTATATATCAAAATAATTTTAATCAATGCTTTTATTTGAAGAACTTAATAATCTATTATTATTACTAATATTATTATTATTCTACTCTCTAATATTATTATTATTTCCTTCTTAACATGAACTATATTCATTTATTCTCTGCGACTATAATTTAATTTAGTTTATTTTTTCTACGATTTATAAATTATTAATATTTTACTATAATTAAACATCCATTACTTTTTAAATGGTTGGATCCTATAAATCTTCACTACTACTAAGTTCGCAATTCTTTCTGTTTGTTATATATTCTTAATATTTTATATTTTAATTATCAGGAAATTTTATTTAATTCTTATCATAAATGTTTCCAATTTGATAGGGATTAATATTAACATTTTATTTTCCATGTTTATTTTCTGCTAATTCTCTATTCATACTATTTTAGTGATCTATCTCCATGATAGAAGATATATCACTATCACCCACAGCTGGTTCAAGTACAGAATTTTTAAAATAATTTCTTAAAAAGACGTAGTTATCTTAATTATATTTTTTATTTCTTTCTATTTATTCTTAGCATGTGATATATGTGTAGGATCTCTGTCTAAATGGGAGTGAAGTTATTTTTTTAAGGTCTTTTTATTTATTCAATTTAGAAAATTAAATTTGATTTATTTAATCTTTTAACTATTGTAAGAACTATAATGATTGTTATTTATCATCGGATTAGCAGCCCATATCCTATATTTCCTACTAAACTTATTGATTATTATCATCAAACTCCTCATTTTATTCTATATGTGTGTAATTGTTAAATCCGAAATCAATTTCATCAGGGGGCACATCTAATATAGTTTTGTTTAATAGTGATTCATTAGGGTTAAATTTATGTTTCTTTTTCATAAAACTAATATATTAAACAGGATCTTGCTCTACATCAATTTAGTTACAAGTATTGAAATCTATAGTTTTTTACACAAAAAATGACTTTTAATTGGCAAAGCTCTTTTCTAAAAATGATACTTCATTAAGCTAAATAATATCATTATTGATGGTTGATTAATTTGTTTTAGTTTTTTATTACTAATAAAAAATTTGATTGGAAAATGTCTTATAAAAATCTTTATAGTATTAAAATGCATGCCAAATTGTTTGCCATCGCTACTAATAATAGGTGAAAGATTATATAAGAGTCTAATTTCTAGCTTCCAGTTCTAAATTGAATTATTTCAACTAGTTTAATTCAGCATTTATTTATTTATTACACAACATTTCGTTAGCATAGTTTTTTCGAGAAATATTTATTTGCTATTCTAACTTTTCTATTTTATTTTATAATAACTTTACATCTCCTCCTTCTTTTTATTTTTACTGGTTTGTAGTTCTTAAAGCATTTATTTCGGCTATTTTGTGGGCTTAAACCAAATTTAACTTGTTAATACTTATATTATTATTCTTTGATTTATTAAGATTAACAGGAATTGATACTTTATCTGGAAGAGGACTCATAAAGGGACTCATTATATCATTATCGAGTTTATCACCTTAAAAATATAACTATCTTATTAAAAATATATTTGTTAAAAAAATTGATAAAAATTATATTTACTTGATAGACCATCTTAATTTTCTTTTTATTAATATATTTGTCTAAAATCTATAGGACTCTTATCTTGCTCTAATTTATTTATTATATCAGGTTCGATCTTGAATTTTTCCTAATGTAATAATAATATTACTATCAATACTTATTTCTTATTTTAAATCAATTATGTATTACTAAAATAATTGATTCGAATTATTGATTTTAATTTTTAAGATCATTAATCTATCTAGCTTAATTGCATAGAATTATATTTAGGTTTTCATTTTCTTCATGTAATTACACTGTCATTTCATTAAAATTGCAGACCTAATATAATAATATTTATACATCCTTCTCAATAAAAAATTCAACAATTTACTTATCTATATTTAGTGACCACACCAGCGAGTTCTTGATATTCGGGAGTAACCATTTCTAATTCATGAATTTTATCTTCTTTTTCCTTCAATTACTTGTTAAGCGATTCTATTTAATCTTTATATTCTTCTATAACTTCTTATTTTTCTCTTTCTGCTGTTTCAAATAATTGTTCCATAATTAATGATTTACCCTAAGCTGTATATCTATCATTACTTATTTTTTCTATCTGTTATAATTTATAGAAAAACCTATAAAAATATTTTGTTATTTTGCATATATATTATATACCATTTATAGTAGAATAATATTTTCTTCTTATAATTTTTTTAATAATGCTTAATCATCTTTAAAAGCATTTGTTTTATTGCCACTGTCTTTAGATGTTAAAACTCCTCTATCGGATTGCTCTCGCGAAATTTGAGAAATTTTGGCTTTTGACTTCGCAGTATGTTATTCATCATTAAAAGCTATTGATAAACTTTATTTATTAATTAATAATAATTAATTTAATTCTTTAATTTATTCAGCCAATTGTTTATTCTCTGTTACTAAAAAGTCAAGTTGTGTTTATTTCCTATTTAAGGTTTTGGAATTGTTATTTATTGCATTAGAGCATATTAAATCTTGCATTTTTAGTAAATTTATATTTTTATTTATGAAAGCAAGTTTTATAGATAATAATTATAATTTTATTAGAAGTTAATAAAAATTTTAATTCTTAATTTATTTTATTTAATAATATTCATATAATATTTAATATAAAATTAATAAATTTTTTATGAACTGATTATCTAATTAGCATTAAATAAAAATATTATAATTTAATAGTTGTTTATTATATATAATATAGACAGAAAAAATATAAATTTTAAATTAAATTTCATTTTCATTTTCATTTTCATTTTAATATTATTAAATATATTAATTAACTAATATTTTTATTCTTTTACATTATAGAGGGCATTTTATACTATTTATCTTTCAACATTTTATATTATATTAAATTTATATTTTAATAAACATTATAATAATATAATACATTACTATAAAATAATTTATGTGAATTAATTTATACAGTGCAGTATATAATAAAATATTAAAAGTAAAAATAAATAGCATACAATAAAACTTAAAATAAATATATAATATGATAAATTTATTTAATTATTTTTCTAATTCAATCAAAAAATAGTTAATAGTATTTATTACTCTAATCTCTATGCAGATAAAAGGAATAATATATGCATAAACAATTGCTAGTATTAATTTTTTATAAAGTTAATAAGATTAAAGATATAATAATAGTATTGTTATTGGAACACTTGGAATAATTTCTTCTAATTATGGTTTATTATTGAAGTAGGCATGCCAAAATAATTTTTCTATCCAAAATGCTGATATCTGTTGCAAAAATCTTGGGTATAAAAAAGGATCTTTTGGAGTGATTTATAACGCAAAATGCAAAAATTCAGATTTTTCTGAAATTTAATTCAATTGCAAATAAGATGTATTAACATTTTGTTTATAAAATAAAAGTTATCTTTTTATAATTAATAAAATTTATATATTAGGAAAATTCGATTCAAAATTGCTAAATAATTGATAAAAATGATTAAAAATATGTAAAATGATAATATGTTGAATATTTGTATTGATTTATAAATTATTTTATTAGGCAAGTTGTTTGAATTAAAATGAATGCATTTAAATAATGTGTTGTAACAATTATTTTACTTCTTAAGTCTATAATATATTTATAATATTATTATAATTATTTTTAAAAGATACTAAAGACATAGTACTATATTATTCTGATGCTACAATATAGGAATATAATACTTGTATGAAGAAATAATGTACTGATAAATATAAAACCTATGTTTCTAAATATAATGGAAAGTGTTTAAAATCAACAGAATGCAGTTTTTCAAGTTAATCAATATCAAATAGTAATGAAAATATAGACTAATGGACACTATTTTAATTTAAAGATGTAAATAATATTATAAAAGAATAAATATTATAAAGTAAAATATAATTTATACTAGAATTTATAAACTTGTAATTAAATATGTAAAGAAGAAATATCAAACGATAATTAGCTAAACTCCCAAGAAAAAGTTCTAAAAAATAATTATATCGAATGTTCTCAGAGTTGTTTGACTTAGAGTTCTTTTAAGCCATAAAATCCAAATAAATAAAAGGGTAAATATATTTTGCTGCATAAAGACTATAATATATAAACTTTAATAAAAATTATTTAATTTAAGAAAAAAATGATAAATTGATTGGTATTGTAATAGGAATTGTAGTAGTTATATTATTTATAATTATTGTATGTGCAATTATTGGGTATTTTTATAATTAGTACCAAGAAAAAAAGAAATTAAAATTAGAAAAAGACCCTGAGGTAATTGCCCAGAGAAATTAAAGGTTGAATTCATAATTAAAAATGTCAATAAAAGATTCAGTTCCAGTAACTGATTCTTATGTTAAATCATTAAAAAAGAGTAACAAAATATTTATAAATAAATACACAAATATGTTTTAATTCAATTAAGATATCGCTTAACTAATTTTAAATTTTAGAAAAAAAATTGTTATAAAAATAATCTGAATAAATAACTACTAATTAAACAGAAACTGATAGTCCAGATCAAAATACTTAAGGATAGGTTTAATTTTCTCCCTAAATTTAAAAAACTTCAACTTTAATTAGAAATAGGTATTTAAAGAGAATAGTAATAATAATATACTGAAATAATCTAGATTTAAACCCATATAGCAAAGCTTAAACTCTTTAATTGTAGAAAGCGAAAATATAAATGTGATGGTTAATAATATGAATATTAAAGATAATTATTTAGAGAAATTAAACACTAAGGAGAATTCAACCTAAAGAAAATCTGATGAGGAAGATAAAGAATATAGTTTAACTTCTGTATGATATTTTTTTTTTTTTTAAATTTTATTATTTATTTATATTAAAATTATGAAATAATTAATTACACATATAAATTTATTTTAAAATTTTAAATAAATAGATTAATTAATTAATTATTTTTTTTTTATTTTTTAACACTTATTAAATTTGTTGAAAAAATATTATAATTAATTATTGAAATATAATAAAAATTAAATACTAAACACAAACAAAATAACTATATTTATTGTTAATAATCCAATTGAAAATAGATATGAATTAATATGTTAAATACCTTATGGGAGAATAGTTTGAAATACATTAAATGAATGAGTAATATATACAGGAGGCAGCAGATCTTACAGTGAGAGCAACGCAGTTAAGAAACCCTATTTTTAAAAATTTGTAGATAGAAGATTCAGTATTGAAAAAATCATATTTATAAATTCTGTCTGAGAAGAAAAACTGGTATCTTTCTTTTGTGTTAATTGATAAATAGAATAACAATAAGGTTATAGGTGTAAGTTCAAGTATTGATTTTTATGACATGGAGAAGAACCCTCCTTCATGTGGTAATTCCAGAAAAGACTTTAAAACCATGATAGATCTTGAGTTACTAGATTAGGAGTTGAAGAAAAATTATTAAAAGGATTTGCCTCTTATACTACTATATGGGTAGCTGATCCAGAATGCAACGTCCGTGGAGTAGGTTCAGTTTTACTATTGGAATAGTTAAGAAGAGTTTATTTTGCAGGATTTTAACGCTTAGTAAATGTATAATATAATAAACAGGCCACAAAAATGACTAGCAAAGACGGTGGATATATAGCCAAACATATAGACCTAAAGTAAAAGCAGGTAGACGGACTGTATTTGTTTAAAGATAATGATGATGGAGCTTCTTTACATATAATCGATCTAAATGATAAATTTATGATGAATTCAGGATTTGGTGAATGGATTGCAATGAGATAAAATCAGTAATAAATTAATTCTAAACTATGAATAATTATTAATGATGATATAAATCTAATAATTACACTTATTTCATAAAGTATATATAAATTATTCATTTTGATAATATAAGTTAATTGTAAAATTATATATATATTATACATTTTTATTTTTAAATTCATATATTTGTTATAGTTATCAACTATCTATTTTTTTTTTTTTATTTATCAATTAAAAATTTGTTATCCTTTAGTTTTAGAGTTATTTTTTTCTGAAGTTAAAGAAGGGCTTATCAGTAGGGATCCTGACCTTTATTCATTAGATCCTTTCTCCCCGAATGATAATATCTTTAAAAAAATAATATTATATAACACGCAAAATAAATGTTATAAAGTAAAAATGTCAATAAAATATTATTGGTACTTTCTCTTTTTTCGTAGCTTTTCTGCTATTTCCTCCGGAGCTTTTACATTTTTTCTTAGGTTAAGAAGACTTATGGGAATTAGTAAGGCTATTTGCTTTCCTCTTTTCTGATGCCTTTGATTTCTCTGAATTCTCCTGTGATAATTGAACTTGCTTGTATTGGTCTGCATTTGACTAAAGTAGGTGTTATTATCGCTGCTGCTACTAATTATTATCATATTCTGCAGATTTTAATTGATTAGTACTGCTTGGCTGTTGTTTTTATTACTATTATTGATCTAAGTTCTACGAGGACTATTATTGTTACTACTACTACTGCTGCTGCTACTGCATATTTCGAAGAGGCTCTGTTAGGAGTTTACCCTATTCTAACTATTAATTATCTTCTAACTCAATACCATCGCTTTAGGATATGATTTCTTATTGATTTTGTGCTCTCTATATGGAATTCTATGTCTCATCTCTGCTTGATATTTCTAGGTACTCTCCTGAGTGTTTACTATTGATCTATTCTCTTTTTTATTACTTTTCACTAGTTAGGGTATCAGTATTTCCTCCATCTGAAGGATCTACCCTTATTGGAGACTATTATAGATGCTATTTCTCTTACTGTTTTTGCTACTATCCAAGCTTAGACTACCACACTTACTACTTTCCTTTCTGCGGTTACTAATTTGAGAGGTGCTTGTGTTGTTATTCATTATCGGTCTCATCGTCTGATTGAAATCCTGATTATTTTCTATTTTTATTGGGGATACACTCTTATTTTATTTATTCAATTCGAAATTACTAGGTGTATTATAGTTGTCTGTTGACGACATATGATTATGGTGTGTATGTGGTGTCTTCTTCAATATCTTCTTCTGTGGAATCTATTTCTATATGATGCAATTATTATTATTTCTATTTCTTCTGTCCATCAGAAAATAATTACTATTATAATTTTAGATGTCGTTCTTTTCCCTATTAGTTTTCAAGAAAAAACTATCTTTAAAAGATCATTTTAATTATATTTAGTATAATAGTTTAACATTAAAAATATATTTTAAATTTATTTAATATTTACTATTTTTATTCTATAGAATTCCTTATGTTTTATATATTTTACTGTTCTCTAAGTAAATTTTACTAGTATTACAGTTTTTGTAATTTTAATTTTTAAATTTCTAATTCTCGAAATGATTATTCTTGCTAATCCCCTATTTGACTCTCTTGTAATTCCTCCTCTTATGTATAGTTTTTAAAGTGTTCTAAGTTAAGGTTTTTAGTAATTTTTTGAAGTTAAGAATTTTAAATGGGTTCTTCTTTTCAGAATCATTGCTGTTTTAAATGCTTTGTTAATTACCTGCAAAGCTAAAGCAATTAGAATTTTAATTAATATTATAATCCTAATAAGCCTAATAATTCCCTTTTTTAGTACTATCCATGATAATTTAGTGTTAATTTTTGAACATATTGTTTTATTTAGCACCAGATTAATTTTGCTAATTGAATGAGTAAATTTGGACTTATTAACTATCAGCTGACTACTAATTATCTTCATTGTATAATGAGTTAGAATCATTTTCTATTTTTTAATATCTTTTATCATTAAAGCTAAAAGTAGATATTTGAGCTGGGGAACACTTAGATTGGGTGTTAGTGTTCAATTTATCATTTTAATTTGCAATTAAAACACTGTGATGATTTATTTAGTCTTATTACAATTATGCCTAAGAATCCGAATTTAATGTTGCTTAAATAGGCGAAGAAGAACTAAAATAACTGAAATATTATTAGCTGTTTGGATATTAATTACTATTAACACTGCTTGGTTTACTTTGGGAGGGAAGTAGCTATATGTTAATTTCTTGCAGTAGTTTTTTTAATGTTATTTCTAATAAATCCTTTTATTTTTTTGAGTTTTGGGATATGTCTAGTCTACAATTTATATAAAATATTTTTTAAAAGAATTTGAAACAAAATAAAAAAATATTTATTATAGTTACAATTTTTATTCTCCTATATGTTTATCCTACTAAAATTCTATTTCCTTTGTTTCCATATTAAAGTATAATGCCTCCAGAAACATATTTATTTTTCTTTACTATTCTCTCTATTCTCTTAAAGAGCATCCTAAAATATTATTCTTGTTTATAGTTTCGAAAAAATCCTACACATCAATTTCACTATTATTCGAAGTATTTCGAAGTCTTTCAGAACTTTCCTCAAAACTTTTTTTTATCGATTCTTTCAAAGAATCTACCGTTAAATTTATAGACTAACGAAATGATTCTAAAATTTACTCAATTTAGGCAAATATTTCCGTAATTTTAATGAAGTTCGGATTTTCATCTAAATACATTGGTTATCTTTTAAAAAAAAAAATTATAATTTGTTAACATCGAATGAAGTATTATATATTTTAAATAAAAATATAATGGTAGCTTTTCTACTATATTATATTAAGTTACTCTTATCTCACTACATTTCTTGATCTATTACTTTTTTGTTTATTTATCAATATTAAATATAATTTTTGCAGAGCCATACAATGTTCATTATGATCAATATGATCTTCCAAACACATACAACAAATTAAACCCTTTTTAAAACAAGTTTTTTTCAAGCACACCATATTCAACTAATTCATTTGGTGACCCTCTTGATCACAAAATAAATAAGATAGCTTCTAAAACCCTTGATTATTTGTAGACTAGACATAGTTATTTCTTGCAGTTGGATGCATTATTTGAAGTTCTTTTTATACAAAAAAAAAAAAAATTAAATAAAAAAACCAGGAAAAGAAAAATTCATGTATAGGCTATTTATAATTACCCAATGAATTAACAATAAATTTTATAATGTTTTATTTTTTATAATTTATATTTATTTTTATTAACCTTATGTTCCTTAATGAGCATATGATTAATTTGCAAACTTTTATTATTTTAAACTTAAATTCAATAAATTTTGCGCTAAACACTACAAAAATAGTTGATATAAACTGATTAATAATACTTTATTTTATTAAAAAATATTTTCTAAACATATATTATTGAATATTAATAGTTTAAATTGCCTAGCAGATAAGAATTATATTTATTTATATTTTATATATATAAGTATAGGTAAAAAATAATATTAGATATCTACTTTCTTATATTTCTTGGGAAATTTTTTCTACCAAATGCTATTATTTTTAAAGGGGTTTATATTATTAAATACAATTATCATATTTAAAACTTTTATAATACTGCACGCTTTATAATTTAATAATTAGTAGGAATTCGAATAATTCAATAAATTGATTTATAAATCAATTATAATAAAATATGATATAGTTAATATTAAAATTTCGAAAATTCGCAATATATATAAACCAGAAGCTTATTCTATATTTACAAGTTCTTATTATAATTATTTTATAATTAGATCAACATAGCGTTTATTAATTACTCTTACTTGTATACCAATATTTTACTAATTAAAAAATAAAATAAAAATAAAAAAATCGTTTTTAATATATTTAGTATGTAGTAGTCCGATAAACGAATTCACAAGCATTCTTTTTCTTAGTCTCCTTCCATATCCAGACATGATCGTTCAGAAAAGATTATTACATCTAAGTAATTGGTTTCAACTCCGATGTCTGGGCTAACAATGGAGGAGATGAAAAGATTAGTTTCTCCCATTAGATCAGGAAAATATTGTTAAACATCTCAAAATTCATCTTAAGGACTTAACTCCAGACCTTAAATAAAAATGTAAAAAATTTAAAAAACCATTCGCTCCTTAAGGTACAGAAATGACGAGGTTATTGATAATTAGTCAAACTCAGGATTCGCTTATGCCCAATCGCTTTACAAAGAATAATATGTCAAGAAAGAACTTCCCAACATCATACTTTAGAAAAGGTATTTGAATTAAAGTAACGGGAACTCTAATCTCAGTACCTTTAGAGATGAAAGCAGCAGATAAAACAGCTCTGTTTCTAATAATTTGAGTTTAAATGAGAATAAAGTAAACCCTACTACTCCCAGGACTCCTGACCGTTTACCCAAAATAAAATAAAACATAGTCTCTTTAAATGCTAGGAAAGTGTCTTAATCCCATATTGTAAATGAATTAGAATAAAAATAGGTAAATAGTTATTTTAAAATTTTAATTATAAAACTATGAATTATTAAATTAACAAAAGTAAAAGTTGGGAAATTTAGTTTAAAAAGAATAAAAAGAAAAAACAGAAATTTCTAATGAAAGTCAGAATGATTGTAACAAAGAGCAAGAAAATATATAATAAGGTGCAGAATAAGAATAAAAACCTGAAAAAGATGTTGAAAATGATGTAGAAGCAAAAAATAAAATCAAAAAGACATTTAAAAAGAAGAAGGAAATGAAATCTCAAAATCTGATACTATTTAGAATAGAAAGAAGAACAATAATAATTCTATCTCATTAGAAGAACTCTTTAATATTTTATAACAAAATTAAAATAAATAAAAGCTGTAAAAATCACTCCAGATGTTTATTTAAGAAAACCCTGGCTTCATTTAACATTTAAAAAGTAATAAAATTTTAAATAAATAAATGTATATATCAAAAAAAGGTGAGATGGTATTAGAATTTAATAAAATTTTTTTTTTTTAGAATAGTGTGCATGCTTTCAGTGTAAATGTGGAAATTGTACTTGTAAAGCAGCTAGTTAAGTTATAGCAAAACCTAGTTATTAAAATTTAAAGACTCTTTATAAATCTAGTTACAATAGTCAATAAAAATTGAACTCTCTAAACATAGATCATGATATTTATGAGTAAGCTAAGCATACAACCCTTAAAGTTAGTGATGAAAAGTCTATATCTTAAGTAATTAAAATAAGTTATGAATAATAAATAAACTAACCAATTTTATTTGTTTTGTAGCTAGCTTATGTGAAAAAAGATGATGATTTGCTTCTGTAAAAATCAATATTTTAGCCCATACGAAGAGATCATGAAGTCAATAGAAATCTAAAGTTTTTTACTGCTTAATCTACATATGATGTAAATAATTTTTTTTTATTCATTTTTAATTTGACTACTTTTAAATATATTTTAGTAAAGCTATCCCTTATATAAATGTTATGATAAATATATCATAAAAAATGTGACTTCTGTCACCACAAATGAAAAGATGCCATTCCTTAAATAGACAACTTATAATAAAAATTATAAAGACTTGTTTGATCACGAAAATTAAAAATAAAAAGTTTTATAAAAAATATAAGAGACTAACAAATAGGGATATTTAGCTGATAAAAATGATAAGTAAAAAATGCCGAATATTTTACTTAAATTAATTAATTTGTTTATTAAATGTATTTTTTTTCTTTTTTTACAGATTAGTAAAAATATCTTTACCTATAAGTACAAATAGATAGTATTATTAAAACTACCCACTTCAAGGAAAGCTAGATTAAATTCGTTATAATGATAATGTACAAATAGTTTATTAAGTATCATATATTTAACTTTATTTATTTGTTTATCCTAAACTAGGAACCACTTCCATTAAAATCTCCTATGTTTTCTGGCCAGTACAAATCTGAAAGTATTTCAGCTTATTAGGATAATATATAAAAAGAAGAATACGATAATGTTAATGAATAGTGCCCATTATAAAAAAGCTAGAAATTTAGGTAGCTTTCTCTGGATCAAGCAAATTATAGTACAAGTTCATCTGTAAAATCAGGAATAAGATTGATATATTAGCCGATTGAACACTGAAGCAATACTTTAAACTAAATTGCCTTAAAATTTTAAATTATAATAAAAAAATAAAAAATTAAAATAGTATACCCATTAATTTCTATGTATTATAAAAAATGTTAATCTCGCATGGTATATTTAGAATATTAAATCTAATTATTAATAATAAACTAATCGTTTTTACAATTAAGTTAAATTATTTTTTTCTTAAATAATTCACATTAATTTAAGCATTCTAAAAATTAATATATATTAAAAGGACATAATATATTAAAACTCATACAATCGAATAAAAATAAATATAAGATTGATCATAAAACAAAATTTGCATAATGAATAATGGGAGACCTAGACAGTCTTCATCTATGAAAATTGTTGGAGAAGAATTTAGAGAAAGCATAAGAAGTGTATAAAAGGAAAGACACGAGGATTAGTTTAAAGAAATAAGGAGTTTGTTTTTAATGGCGTTTAAAAAACATAATATGGTAGAATAGTCACCATTAGACCCTAACACTTAATATTGGTTTATGGAGCCATCTAAAACATCTTTGCCAAAATACTTAGATCCATAAGAGTAATACATTATTTGATTTGGATATTAACAAATTTAAATTAAAAAAAGAAAAATAAACATTTTATTATAAAGGATATTTAAGCTATGCTTTACTAGAGAAAAATATATATCGTAAACAGTTGGGAATTTTATTGATCGTTTGATTTCTGAAATAGAAGAAATTCATCTATAGTGTTCTAATAATGAAGTTGATCTGAGCATTGCCCAAGAGTCAGAAAGGATATTAAAAGAAATCGTATAGAATTTAAAGCAAAAATAGATATAATAACAATAGTAAAAGATTAACATAGAAAGTATAAATTCAATGGAAATTTTTTATGTCATAGACAATAAGTATAAAGATGATATTTTTAAACTATATAAGATTAAATATAAGGCAGGTTCATAAATGGGGAATCTATAAACCGTATATTCTTAAAAATAAACGTATTCCAAAATTTAAGATAAGAGTATGAAATGTGCCGTCGAAATAAAAAAAGATACTTCCTCTGTAATTTTTTCTATTTAAGGTAATAAAAAATGGATTTAATATGTGTTTTTTAAAAATATTTTTTATATATAGGAAAGCCAATTAATTAAAAATAATCAGATTATGAAGAAATAGCACGAATCAAAGTGCCTTTTAGTGAAATCATTAGTGCTATAAAGCCTCATTATTTTGAATAGGAAAATATTCCGCCAGCTTATTTGATTATACCTTATTCTGTAAGCTAAATAAATTTAAACAAAATATTAATAGTGAATTTTTATTAATTTGTTATTCTATATTCTTTTTAAGGCTTAAAATGATCTAAAATTTGCTGGAAGACAGATAGATATAGAATTTGGATTTGTATTAAATCTGAGTTCCACCATGAGAATTGCAATACTAGAAGAATAAGCTATCAAACTTTATGTTTAAGAATAACTTTACTTTAAAAATAGGGTTTAAAAAATGTCACAGCTTATTGACAATATTTTAAATTACTTTAAAGTAGAAGATTTGTAATATAACGGGTTTAAGGATTGGAAATTAAAAAAAAAAACTAGAACATTAAGGATGTTATGCTGAATGCCAAATTTTTTGATAAAAATTAATAATTATAATATTTATAAATATATAAATAAATAAGTATTTAATATTTATAATTTCTTTTTATACAAATTATGGAACATAATATATATATATTATAATAAATTGTTTAAAAACTAACTTAAATTTCTTTCGCTGTAAACTTTAATATACAATAATAATACAAAAAATGAATTTTATAATAGTATATAATGTGAATAAAATATAAATATTATTATTTATATTATAATATTAATTTATAATTATTTTATTACCACTTTTTCATTTCGTTATTTTAAATATGATTTATCCTAACAAAAATGTTTTCTTATTTATTCTGTATAGACATTATTTATTTTCAATGCTGTTTTATTTAATATTCGGTCCATGCCTAATCAAAAGCTTTTTTTCCAATTTCTTTTACAGTATCGATTGCCAATTATTTAATGTATTCTTCCTCTGAAGGTGTGCCTTCCTAATTTTTTTTTTTATTTAACTCACTGAATCTATACCCTCCATTTAAACATCAACTGTGATTTATCCATCTTCTTATTTATGAACGCCACTGCAACAAGTTCCCATTCGATTATATATATATTATAATATATTCTTGGTATTTATTTTATTAATTTATTTATTTATGCAATAAATTATAATTAATATATATATAATTATTATTTAAGTAATTGGGTGATTATCTACTAATATTATAAATAAATTTATAAATAATTGACCATATATTGACTTTTTCTAATAAACACATAAGATTAATTTATTCAATCATTTATATATTATTATACTAAAAACTAAATTATAATATAATTGCTATAATTAATAATCATTTTGACTAATTTTTTTATTAACTTCGCTTTAAATTAATTTATTCAACCAACTCATCAATTTTTTTAAACTAATAAGTCCAGTTAGGATTATATAAATATTATCTTAAATCAAATCTGTTGTCATCAATGCTATAATTTTCTACATGATAAGCAGGAGTTAAAGTAGTTTATTTGTGTCTATTTTATCCATATGTTTTAAAGAAATGTTTAACCTTTCTTGCAACCTCCTAAATATATTTTAAAACATTTATAAAATAGGAAAAACAAACATTATAATTAAATAATTACTTCAGGGGCTAAGTGAGGCCAGACACCTAATAATTTTTTGAACATAGATACGGGACCCATTTTATCAACTTTTCTCATTATTCCATAATGCATTAAATCATCGTATGACATTCCCATATCAGCTTCATCGCTCTGAGTAATTTCTTTATTTTCTCCCAATGGTCTTAATTCTGCTGTGGGAACAGCTTCCAAAATTTATTTCGCAGCTTATATTCCTAGCTTTTCATGATTCCATCGCAAAAATTTTTTATATCTGTTTTGCTGATGGATCCTATCGGATTTATATCTGCAGAACTGCAGTCATATTTAGTAAAATAACTAGTAAGATAAAATAAATTGTATATTTAAACATAATGAAAAAATTAATATTTTGCATTAAATGTATTACCCTCTTAATCCTTCATCAAGATTTGCTGACCCCAAAACCAATAAAAATCCATGTTTCTATATTTTCCAGGGTATAAGACCTCCCATCAGATAGGCTAATATCATTCTTGATCTGGCTTATATATTTTATAGAGCTAAGTCTTCGTACCATGATCCCCCCTAATTGTTAAATTTAGGTTTCACTCCAAATACATCAGTTGCTGATTTTTCAAAAGCTTGAAAAACTTCTGAAATTGATAAATTATAGTGAGTCGAGCCAATTTCTGATGCTAATAGACTTGCTCGATCTTGTGTTTCTTTCGAAGAGTTTTCAGAACCCATGTATCCTGTATATAATATTTTAGAACATATTTCTTTTGCTGACTTGGGATAAAATTCAGGTTCTTTCACAATACTCCTAAGACTTTTAAGCACTTTTTCGTCTTTTTTATTTGTTATCATGTCAAATACTACTTTACACATATTAAAAACAATAAGCGCAGAGGAAGCACTATCAGCTCCACCACTCAAAGCCAAAAATATCCTAGTTTTGTTTTATGGTTATATAATAGTTTTCAATCAAATTTTAATATTACCCATTCCTCCGGACCTTTTTAAATAATCCCATAAATAGCAACTAGGCCCATAAGAAATTTCCTCCTGACCTTATAATAAATATTCTGTTTCATTCATGCTAATTTATTTTTGTTCATCAAAATCTATATTTCCTATGTTTATATCAGCATAAACTCTTGGGAAAATCCTATTTTCCTAACTTTATTAAGCTATTTCATTCCTGGACGCTCTTATTTTCCTTACAGAATCTAAATCAACATCATTAATTAAGACATCAACTTCTTTTAACTATGATCAATTAGACAATTTAAATTTTTTAACATAAATTTAATTTTAAAAATATATGAAATACAGAAAACATATCACTCATTTATAAAATTTTTCCATTTTATGCAATTATACTGTTTCCATCCCAGTATACTCTACCCCCATCACATCCCTGCAAAAATATTTAAGATAATAATTCAGTATTTTATGAAATTAAATATAGTATATTACCCTGAAATTAGAATAAAGGTAAATTCCTCCCGTTTTTTTCATAGAAGATGCAATTAAATCTGTTCTCAATCTTTGTTTTCCTAATTTTTATTTTTTAAATACATTAATTAATAGCAACAACATTTTTACTCATTTCATAATGAGATGCGGAAGGATTTATTATTATTTCACATCCGTCCAAAGTTAAGTACGAATTCATAGGTCTAGGCATCCACAGCTCTTAGCAAATTTCATATCCTATAGTTGTGTCATGAGTTTAAATAATTGCATTTCCAAAAGGAACATATTTTTAATTAGTAATTTATTGTATATGATAGGGTAATTCAAATTCATCCAATGTCTATATAGTAGGGTTGGGCGGAATAAATTAATTTTAAATTAATAAAATAACAAATTTAAATATTCTTACATGATTATTATCATCCCATTATGTAAACCATCTTGGTTCTCTATAGTTTCCAGAATCAGCTAATCGCACTTTCGGTCTAATTAAGATAATTTTCCCATTTAAACAAACCGCTCTACAATTGTACAAACCCGTTTTATGAAATGCAGGCAGTCCAATATCAATCAGAATTCTATTTTGATATATATATATATGTAGTGGTATATATTTATATATTTTTTATAAATTTAAAAAATGTAGTCTACCCTTCTGAAAGGTTTTATTTTAGAATATCCCCTAAAACTTCCCAACTATGCTGAATTGTATCCATTTCTAAAAAATGATCTTCACACCCATATCCTGGTATTTCCACTATTATAAAAAGTAAAGTTTTAAATAAATTGTTCATCAAAATATGTATTTTTTTTTAATTTACATTCAGGACCAACCCTTATTGTACAATTCTGCTCTTTAGCAATTTATATAGATTCGATAATATTTTTTTATTTTACTCGAAATCCATTGCCCATTAATTTAAAGTACAAACTGCAACCCTAGCAAATGGTTTAGGCGCTTTAGTACTAATTTATAAGTTTTTAGATAAATTTATTATTCTATTCATATCTTATTAATTAATATTTTTATTGTTGTTTTTCTTACAATTGTTTTATTTAGAAAATATTAATATTTGTTTATAATTATTATTTTATTTCTTATAAATTATGAAATCGATGTAAGTAAATAATCACACTATCCAATAAGTAATTAATAAAAAATTTATCAGAATTACAAAAATAATAAATTTTCCAAATATATTTTTTCTATAATCGATATAATTCATCGGTATATTTCATTCTGGTATTTTTATAAAATAAATCACGTCATAGTATTCGCTGTTCTGACATAGAATTCTAATACCATTATATTAATATCCTATTTAAGTTAATTTATGGAAAAATATATTATGAAAATATGATTTTTTTTTATTTTTTTTTAAATTCTGCATTATATATTTTTGGCAATATTATTAATTTATGCATATAATTATCTTTATAAATAATTACTCTCTAAAAATTTATACAATAATAATGTAAAGAAGAGCAATTGAAGGGCAAAATATAGAAATTGGAAAATCTTAAGATTTTTTTAAGTAATTATCAATTTTTATTTAAATATCCAAAATAAAAAACTTATTTTATCATAATCAATGTAATTATAAGCATTAGTAACTAAATTTAAGAAAATCCGGAATAGAATAATTTTTATGAAATAAATTTAAATAATGAGTAGTAATAAATGCCTTAAGAAATGGTTGAAAACTCAATAAATAGCTTTACAAAAGAGGTATTGAGTCTACGTAGTTCTTAAACAAAGAAGAATACTCTATTATCCGCTTTTTCTAATAAAACTGAAACTTAAATAAAAGAAAAGATAAACAGGTGTTTATTATTTGTATTTATAATTTAAATATATACATAAATTCACACATCACATTAATAATATTAATAAAAATATTAAAATTTTATTAGTTCTTGGTTAACACACTGGGGAAGTTGCTTATTCTAAAAAAAAATGTTGTGTTTAAATAATTAAGATTACAGAATAGAAATGTAAAAACAATTGCACTACAAAATTTCTGAAGAAAGAATATTGCTAGTTTGCAAATACATATCTGCTTTAGAGTGGAAATAGTACAATCACTTCTAAAAAAACTTGATAATAGATGAAAGCAATTAAGAAAACTATTTGAACAAGTTCATTTAAGATCCGGTTGATGTTTAATTTTTCTAAAATAAATTGGATTAAAAAGGAAGTACTAAAAGAATTAAAAAGATGAGTGAAATATTAGAAAGATCAGCTTAACTTTTCTAAGAAAATTATTAGGGGAATTTGTATTCTTTTTAATCTGATATTATTTAATGCATTAAATATTACTTTAATATAACTTTTCGCTATGACTTTTAATAAAACTAAAAACTAAAATAATACATGAAATACTGGACAGTTATAGAAAATAATATTTAATCTTTATTATCTTTTAAGAATGGATTTATAAAAAAATAAGCATATTTGAATAAATAAAGCAGTGAAAATAATAAGTATTACGCTGGCAAGACTGATATTAATGGCTGTAATATTTTAAAGAAAAGAAACTTTTAAAATACCGAATCAGAATAATTTAATCAAGATCCTGAATATATGATAAAGAATAAGCGTCATAATAATAATAATTTTAGAGCACCTAAAAATAGAGAAACTGAAGAGTAAAATGATTTATATTTTTTTTAAAATATATGCTTATTCAATTCATAACTAATTTTAATTATAATTCATAAAATAATTTTATTAGGTAACTTTAAAATTGTTCTGAAATAAATCAATGTAATTAATCTCAATTTATGATTATGGAGCCATAAATATAAAATATTCGGTGTGAAAATAATGAAGAAGAATCTGATAATATTATTGGTAATATTAAAAATAATTTATTCTGTAAAATTAATGAGAAATACAATTTAATTTCATAATTAGATAATTAAATTGATTTTATGTCTGATGTAGATGAGTAAGAAATACTCTAATATTATGAAAAAACTAGCTAGAAACACATTCATGTAAAACTATGATGTCTAATATTACGAGAGATTTTTAATGAAAGAATTTCAAATAATTTAATATGTTAAATACCTAATTACTAAATAGAAACATTTTCATATAATTATTAATTATGCATAAATACTAGAAACAATATATATATACAATTATAATTTTAATAAATGAATTTTATCTATCTATATATATCAAATATCTATGTAATAAAAATACATATGGGTTGATTTTTTTATTATTTATTTATTTCAAAGTTATTGTGGAGAATTTTCTTCTCTATTTTACACTTCCTCTTCTTCGCTGTCATATTCTTCTATTTAATTATTTTATTTCCCTGACCATTATACTTCTATCCAATCATCTGTTTCATAATTATGTATATTTAGGAGATCAACTTTAACCTATTTTTCGGTATTATCGCTGGGTAAGGTAAGAGAACATTATCGTATAATTAGCTCATTCTTACAAATATTTAGTATTTTAATTTTAAAATTGAGAAATAATCGGATATAATTATTTATATTACTAGGTTTTCAGTAGTATAATTTATTTATAACTGATCTGCAATATAACCGTCTTAATTTATCCATCATTTACTCTAAAATAAGAAAAATAAATAAAGTTTTATCAATTTCTAAAAAGAAAATTCTTTAATTACATTTTTCTTGGAACTCCCGCTATTATTTATTAACACTTGTAATCTAATTCATTCTAGGTATCTAAATCAGGCAGGTTACCCCCCACATTACATAACAACTACATGCCTTTATTTGCTCGCTATTGATCCTTATTTAAATAAATTAGATGGGCCTTAAAATCTTCAATATAGTATTCTTTAGTTGTCTTCGAATAAAATTTTGAGTGTTTATCTTTAAAAGTGCTCAAGTTTATTTTAAAATCAGGATATAAAATGACTTCTTATATTTTGATAAACAAACTAAGAAATTAAAATAATTTTAAAAATATATATATATTTAATTAAAATTAGATTACATCTAACTTTCTTAAAACTATTATATAGTTTAAGTGGGTGGCTTGGCAGCTAGTTTCCACTGACTAGGTGGTTTTATCTGAATTTTGTTAGTAAAATAAGTGTGTTTTTATTTTTATTTTAAAATAATTTCTACCTTAGATTTGATGACTTCTTCATATTCTTAGCTTTAAAATTATGGGTTTATTTACACTAATTTGGACTATTTAGCTGCATTTTCTTCTGCATCTATTAATTATTACTTTAAATGTTCAATCTCTTGTTTTAGTTTTATATTTTGCATTTCTAATCTATTAAAATTTATTTTATATAATTGCACCTAATATAAATATTATAATCTGTATTACTTTCTATTTTATTTATCTTTATCATCTTTTTCTTTCTATATTACCTTTACTCTCTTTTCACATTCTTGCTAAGATTTTTAATTTTCCTTACTAGCTTGCTTTATCTAATCATCAAGATTTATGTTTCTATGTTAATTTATAATTAGAAAAAGAATAAAAAAACGAAAAATTATAATATTAATTACTCTTCTTAGGCTTGTTTTAACTCTTCCTGTAGTAGTTTCATATCACCTGCTGCTATCTGATTTTGTTATTATTATTATTCTGCTTATTTTTATCTATCAGCTTCAGCACTTATAAATGAAAATTCGATTTTAACAAATAGATATATATTCATACTTTGTTATAATAATAAGATACTCTTAAAATTTCTATTCTAGCTATTCTCTTAGGGCTTATTTTTCCATCATTTCTCTTTGCAATTACTTTTATTTTTCTTCGATTTCTTTCTGACTCAATGTTTAAGATTTTAATAGTTTTTACATTTCTTTTTGCAATAAACTTAGTTCTTTATTTAGTTAATCTTATTCTTCATTCAATTCAGCAGAATTTGAAATGAATAATTCACTAAAAAATAAAATTTTTTAATAATTTTATAAATATATCTATAATTTATTTACCCATATATAAATTTCAATTATTTAAGACAAGGATTATTTTTAAATATATTAGGTAATACTTATTTTATAGGATCATCTTCTATTTCTTACTTTTTGTAATTTATAAAATTTAAATTTATAAGTTTAGAAATAAATTTATTTTTTTTACAATTTAAATTGAATCTTCCATATTTTTAATAACAGAACACATGTATAATTAGTTAATTGGAAGAGGAATGGTAAAATAGATAGGTTTTTAAGTTTCTTTAGATCTATTTGTCATTTTTACTTTTGTTTCTAATTCTTATGTTTCAGTATTTTCTTATTCTTCTACATCTATAATTATTTAATTTCCTTGACTAATATTGAATTTTAATTCTTGGAAGTCGTTATTCTAAATCACATTTAATTATCTTATTTCATATTAAAATTCGATAAATAAAATTTAAATAAAAATTACAAATTCTATCTCATAATCTTCAGATCCAAGACCAATACAGGGGAAATATTCATCATTAGGATCCCCATATTCTATTGGTTATATGTGTTTTTATAAGTGAGTTAGATTAATATAGGTGATTGTAGGATTAGCTTCAGTATTATCAACCTTATTTAGTAATAAAATTGGCTATATATTCATATATATATAATATTATTTACCTCACACATAACAGTATCTCCAGCATTTACAGAGAAATTTGTTTCATTATAAACATTATTTTTATCAATGATATTAGAAATTAAGGTCTAATTCCCGATCATATAAGTAGAGTGATTTTATGGTGTTTTAAAACTATTGACCTCAAATTTGCTAATCTTTTCTTCAATTTATTTTCCAAAAACCCCACCAACTATTTTATGACCCTTTAGAATATCGATAAAATTATTTTTGGCTATTGCTATGATTACCCAGTGAGAAAATTGCCCTAATTATCAATAACATTTTCTTCTTTTTCATTTTTTTATTAATTTTATCTTATTGATTTTCCCTTGCATATTCTATTGAATAAGATAAAAATAAATTAAATGAATACTAAATATTTGACATAATAGTATTATTATTTAAAAGATAATTACCCAACAGCAAAAGGTATATAGTCCTCCACTAATTAAGATGAATCGCTACTATTACTTTCATTATTTTAATCTAAAAACTATCTTTTAGAATATAAATCTTCAGTATTTAAATTAATACGTAAAGGCTAAGTTTAACTATCTTCTTCACTGTCTTTTATATTTTATTATTTTTCCTAATTAGCCTGTAAATATGGATTAAGTATATTTAAAATAACATTTTCTTTCTTTTATTCTTGATTATTTTATTTATTATTTCCATCATCTAAAGTGAGTTTTTTTGGTGTTATCGTTTCATCATACAATGCTTATTTAAGCTCATCAGATTGTCTGAAATTCGATCTGCCTTTTACTTTAAAAGAAAATCTGTATTTTTTATTCTCTCTAATAGCCTAAGGCCAATATCCAACTTTTAGGGTTTATTTATCAGGGTTTTATAGATTATTTTTTAATGCTACAGATGTCCTCAAAGGATTATTTATCAATAAATCATTGTGCATATATTTAGTGTAGAATGTTTTGATATTTTTGAAATCATTTATCTAAGATAATAAATTTATACAATATTTTAGATAATACACAATTTATATATACTTAATTACATATTCAACATCATAAGTTGGATCTTCTAATGCAAAACAAGGGTAAAAAACAATGTCATCTTCTTCATATTATTTAATATTAATTTATTTTTGAAAATATTTTCCATTATACTAATCTACAAAGGTAATAACAGCGTTATTTTATTTAACATATATATTGCATTAAATAATATCAGATTCTGCGAATTGGAATTCATTCTCAAAGGCATTAAATTGAGGATCATTTGATAATAATACAAAGTTTTCATCTTATTTACCATAAACTTCTCTGTTGTCATTAAGTGTTGCATAACTACTACATACCCTATATGAAAATATTTATTTTTATTTTTAAAAATAATCTATTTTTAGTAAAATATACAATTAATGTTTACCCTACTCCAATTCCTGGGGTTTTTATAGTATCTAATTTTATTTAATGAGCTCCTTAATGCGATTATAACATATTTTGTACCGAATCCTTTCTCGATCCCCTCATTATTATTTCACTATTTTTCCTTTTTTATTCTTTATTTTCCTCTTCGTTTATTATATCAAATAATTCCTCATAAGTCCGCTTTTTAATGATTCTAAAACTAAATTTATATGAATAATTTTTATGAATTTAGTGAGGGAAAATTCCGACCTAATTAAATAGATAAATAATAGATAGTTAATATTTTTATTAATTATCAAATAATGGATACTTTTAAAAATCTTTAATTGGGATCTCGTTATTTCGGTACCATATTTTCTTAACTAATATCTACTCTCAATATATAATCATCAAAATTTACCGGTATTAAATCTTCATGTCTTAAATCAACTAAGGGTTCATTTAACTAAAAAATAAATCATAATTTTATAAAAATTATAACTGATAATTTTTTTATTACTTATTTAACTTAATGGCCCATAATTGAACTTAAACTTTCATCTACTTTTTCTTTTATGTTTTTCTTTAACCAATTTACTCCCTTTTTAATACTTTTATCACTGGAACGACTTTTACTCATCAATTTTTATACATTATTTTTAAATACATTAGACAAACTTTATCTCTAATTTCCATTAAATTTACTTTTTCCCATATTATTATTCGCTTTACTCTTTCCCATATTATTATTAGCTTTACTTTTTCCCATATGTAATGCCCTGCTTTTGCCCATATTATTAGGTCTACTTTTGCCCATATTAGCTTTACTTTTTCCCATTTTTTCTACTTTTTATTAACTATTTTATTTTTCATTTGTAGTGTGAATTTATATTTTCTATTCTGTATTCTTCTCAGGGGTTTAGAAAATATTTTCTCTTTTTTAGGGAGAATTAGCCTCCTATTCTCCCTCTTCATCTATATAATCTTCTTCATCATCATATTCAAAATCAAATATATTTTATTTATGATTTTAACCAACTACTCCTTTAATATTTATTAGGAAAGCATCACTTATTTCGTTTAAGTTTCTATAAGAATACTTCTATCTATTAACTAATATATCATTACATAGCCCAAACGCTATATCTTTGTGTGATGACATTTTAGATATGTACAATTAAAATTTGTATTTCTTCTTTTTATCTAAATTTTAATTCATAATAGCGAGCTAAAATTATAAAAAAAATAAGCACAAATATATATTAAACTGCAATATCAATTAACTATACTTTATAATCATCAGATTATTATTCTTCTTCATTAAATTCATCATCTTATTCTTATCCATGAGCTATAGCAGAAAATCCTTTTATTTTAGAAGAAAATTTTTCTTTTATATTTTACTGATTTTCACTTGGCTGTGTTTTTTATTATAAAAAATATGTGATAGTATTATTCTTTTCTATTTTTAATAATTAATGACAAAAATCTTAGCTGAATTTAATTTCTGACAAAATCTAAAAATTATTAGAAAATAATATTATTATTTAGACTTTAATAAAATATTTTTTTACTGGAATTTCATTATGAATAACAAAAAGTTCAATATTCTCAATTACACTATTTTCAACTTTAATACTTTAAAGTTCCTCGTTATTATTATTATTTTTATTGGGGCTTTGCTAAAGGGACTAATTATTTGTAATTATAGATATTTTATCCTTTTTGTCAACCTAATTATTTTATTTAATTTTCTTTTTGTTTTATTTTGGATTGAAAATATTAAGCAAATCATCTAATTAGAATAATCTTTCTGATATTATTTGGAGTTAATTTTTATCTATTCCAGGAATTGTATGATACTTATTTTCAATTTATACATTCAAATGGTTGAGAACTTATAGTTTCTTTTTTAGCTCTATGTAAAGTTCTAATTCTTCTCTTTATTGACTTATGTCCTTTTTAATTTCTTTATGTATTTATCTTTTATTAAAATGATAAATATAATTATAAGTTGATATAATATATTTTTTTACCCAATTTGTAAGTTTATTTTCGTTAAGTTGGAGGTTTCATTGAAAAAAGAATAAATTCTATTTTCAAAATCTTTAAATTTTTTAAAATCAGAACTTTAAATCTCAGAAACATTAATAAAAATATCAAGGTATTTAAGTTATTGATAGTAGTGCTCAATTTTATTCATTTCGTAGTAATTTCCAGCTAAATTAAGGGAATTAAATTGTAATTTCAATAAATAAATGCATTAAGCTTATTTTAATAAGTTTTATTTTTTATTTTCAGGATCCTTTTTTTTTAGTAAAATAAAATCTTCTTTTTCTTTTTCAGGTTGACTTTTTCCATAAAGTCTGTATTCTTCAAGATCTTTTTTCCAAATATCCAACTTATATAGAGCATTTTCTATTAATCCTTACTGGAGCCTATTATTATCAATATATAATTTATTTTATAAAAACTAATATCCTCAAATATAATTTACTCATTATTAAATTTCACAGACATACAAGGTTTTTATATATGCTGTTCTATTGCTAAGTATTAGACAAATTAAAATGTTTTAAGATCAAGAATGAATTATGAATCTATAGAAAGTTTTAATCTTTTTTTATTTTATTCACAGAATTTTTTAAGCATCACTTTTCTAAACTAATCACTATATTTAAATCTCTACTCAATATACCTTGATTAGGATTGTATAAATAATATATAATATATATAATATTATCTTTCTTAAAAATAAACCATACCTTTAGTTAATTTTTTTTATTCTTTTGTTTGGATTTGGAAAACTAAATTATCCTTTCTAATCATCGTATTCGTAATAATGACCAATATCGTTAAATATTTCTTGTTTTATATTATCTACTGTCATTTCATTCACTTCGAACTTATAATTAATATAAGTATCCATTCTTTTCTTTTTGGAAATTCCACATGTACTTATATCTGTCTAAAATTATTCTAAAACCAGTCCATCTTAATAAAAAAATACTTAATATATGAAAGAATCATTATTTAAAAAAAGAAAAAGATATACTTTTTCTAAACTTTTCCTTAATTTTTTCTAACAACTCTGTTATGACAAGTTGATAACGTTTATTATGGGACAAATTTATTTCTATAGTTTTGATTTCATTGTAAGCTTCTTCTTTTATATGTGCCATAGAAACAAGTTCTTAAAATTTAGTTATTTTTAAATCTCTTTTAAGTTTGAATGTTTTTTCATTTTCTTCTTTATTATCCAACAGATAAAATAACTCGACTTTACTTTTGAATATCAAATAAAATAGCTTTACAACTTCTATAATTGTAGAATTTATCGAAGATAAAAATCCTAATAAATTTAAAGTAGTCCAATCCTCGGCTTATTAAAATGTTAAGTACTAAATAATAGCCATTGGAGCCTATTTTTATAAAATTAGTTTATTAAAAAGTATTTTAAATTAAAATAATTTGATAAAAATGAGAGTACTGATTAAAGAAGAGCCTAAATTGTGTTTCCAATGTTTACATAACTATCAAGATCAGAATGGTAAAAGAAAGTTCCCCAATTACATTTTAAATTCTATGAATATAATATATTTTTATATTTTTTAAAATTAGAAAATTGATTTTATATATATTGAATTACATGATCTATCGTTGCTTATTAAGGTATTAAGTTGGCTATGTAAAAAATAATATTAAATATTTGTTGATTTATATATAACTCTCAAATTTTTTTTATAAACTTTACTTTCATCTGCACCTTACACTCTTTCACTGTCATTCATTAATACAGATTAAGCATGCATTTTATCACCAAGAAGTGATGTTAAGACAATTCCTTTTCTTGTCATTACATAATAGTGCAAGAAGTGAGGTCCTATTTTTAAAGTTCCCAAAACACTTACAATTAGTCCAGGAATGATACTTTTAACAATCCATGTTAATAAGTAATAAAAGTTTCTCACAAGTACAACTAATTATTTAAATGTATTTTAAAATATTTCCTTTAATAGTATAGTTTACTAATAGTTATTTTGAGTTCTTCCAATGGGTCTGTAATATTTTTTATTGCCTCTTCAAGATCTTGGAATTGATGTCGATTTTAAGGAAGTCGTTATTTTACCAGTCCTATATTAATTGTCCAAGCAATAATTTGTACTATTGGTGAAAATAGTAAGAAAAACAGGGTCATATTTTTTAGCATCTCACCATTTTATCCTTTTCTTTCCATTTTATCAAATTCACCTTAATTTTAATAATAATTCACCCAATACAGCACGATTTCTACAAGAGCTACAGCCAATGCTCCTATCACAGCAATTGGTCTTCCTGGTGATCTATCTCCAAGTAAAAAATCTTCTCTCCAAGAAGTTTTAGCCTTTGATTTAAGCATATTCTCTTTCGATCCCTAAATATTAATATTAAATAATAAAATATCAATACAAATAAAATAATTACAAATTCTATAATATCATCTTCAGAAGATAAAATACCTAAAAATAAAATATTAAATAAATAAATAAAAATTTATTTTTCATATATGATTTATTAATTCTTTACAACAAGGAAAGACAGGATCATCTTGATAAATGTTAAATTCTATTGTATATTTTTATCTTAAATCTGCTTATTTGGTAAAAGTTATTTATCGATCTTCTGGATTTACATGGCATTAAATAATATCTCCTTATTTAAATATCATTTTTTTCTAGATACTAATTATATTTCTAGATTTCTTAGCAATTAAACTTGTTTATCTTTTTTTTTCACTTCTTATTTTACTTTACTAATTGCTTTCTTAAGTCTTTTCCTCATTTTAATTTTTTTATTTTTGTTTTGCTAATACCTATTCATTTTGCTAATCCTATATTTTATTAGCTGTTCCTTTTTCTATAAACTTGAGTTTCAATACTCCTCCATCAGAAAATAAAGCATAAACTCCATGTTTCTAAAAAGCAATATCATCTTAGGATATTTTATAACTCATATTTTTTATTTGAGATAAATGACATAGTCTAAATAATAAATAGAAATTTAATTTTAGAATATAATTTAATAAAAAATATAATATCCTACCCTATTCCGATACTATTTTTTTAACCTAAGGATTTTATTCCAAATGAAAAATCATACGTTTTATTAGGTTTAATTTCAGGTTAAAATACAACGACCTATAAATATAAAGATATATATATATATGTTTTAAAATAATTAAATATTAAATTAATTTATACTTATTTGCATTGAGATATACTACATATTGATTTTTCTTTTTAAAATTCTAAATCTCCATTACACATTTATTTTTATATAATTGTTTACTGCATTGAAGGTCTCAAAGACATCAATTATTAATTTAAGTTATCTTTAAATACAATTTTATCATCTTTAGATTATATTCCCACACAAGGTTAGAAAGGACCTTCTTCTAAAATATTAATTTCCATCTTTTATGATAATTTTTCAGTTTATTTTTATTTTTAATCATAGATATTTTTAAAAATTCAATTATTTATTTCCCTTCCTATGTATTAACTTTGCATACTATTTCATCTCCTACTTTGAACCCGCCATTTTATTTTTATTTTTTATATAGGGAATTCAATACCTTATTTTTAATTTCAATTAAATTAAAGATATATCTATCTAATTATATAAAAGAATAAAATGAGTTTTCAAATTACCTTCATTGCTTATAAGATAGGCTCCATTTCCAATTTTATTGTAATTTAATGTGTAATATTTATTCTTTGCCAGTTAAGAATTACAAATACCAACTACCATACTATTGATAACTTTTTCAATTTTAAAAGAAAATTCGAATATTTTATTTTGCGTTATTTATGTTTCAAACAGGCACATCTATAGATATATAAAATATAACTCAAAACATTTTAATTAATTTTTTTAATTTAAAATACCTTATACTCATCCCTTATAATCTTAGAATTTATGATCACATTATTATAAGGTATAGATATATCAATATTAGGATGCTTTAAATCATTTTTAAAAGTGTACTTACCATCTGACTAAAATGTTATATATTTATATTTTGATTATTTAATTAAATTTATTTGATTACATTATGTCTAATGTCCTGGGCTTTTTTATTTAAAAGAATATTTTCATATTTTTTAAAGATTTATTCTTCTTTCTCATCTAATTACTTTTAATTAACAATTTTACCTTTCACCTTTATTTATTGTTTTATTAAATTTTTAATTCTTTATGAAAATCTTCATAGATTTATAATTCTGATTTGTCTGTATACTTAACTTCACCAATTCTTTTAAACATTTTTTGGTACTTTGAATTTATTGAAACTGAAATCCCAGCAGGCTCACATAACTGTTTGATTTGTTCCATGATATGTCTTTTTTAATCTCCCTAATAGTCATGGACAGTAATAACATCGTGATCTTAATCTATGAGTTCAATAATATCAGAAGATTCACTTTAAAATTTGTTCAACTAGAGGCAAATTATATTTTTATAAGTCATTTCTGAATGTTCAAAACTAAAGCATTAATCCTAATTTAATTTTAAAAATTAATATATGTAAAATACTAGTAAATATAGGAATTACAAAATTTATAGAATCTTTATATCCCTCAATAATTCCACAAAAACAAAATTCCTTCCCTTAATCTTCTTTGCTAATTTTATATGAAAGGTGCTTTTTTTAAGTCAAATTTTAAAATATAATGAAGTGGGTGGAAAAATCTATATTGCAGTCAACTTAATCACCTATATTAAATTTGAATATTTATAAAAATTGTTGAGGCTAATATAAAAATACCATAATCTATAAAAGGAGAAACAGAATCTTTTTCAATGTTTCGAGCAATATAAATTCCGTTTTATTACTCTATGTCTTTTAATAATACAGTTTTATCTTCCATATTCTTAAATTTATTTACGTCACAAATTCTTTATATATTAATTAAAATTATTAGATTTTTATAGGTCAAGAATATTAATTGTACCCAATCCCTAACAGTTTTTATTATTAATTTTTCTATCTATTAGGTAAAATTTCATATAATGCTTCGTATTTTTGATTATTTTGTAAAATCGGTAAAATCTTTCCAATCTTAAATTTTATAATAGGCAATGAATTAAAATAAGCTATCAATATATTACTTTAAATATTAATTCATAATTATTAATTTTACTATAATACTATCATCAGCTTTTGAAATTTTTGTAATTGTATTCTTTTCAATTTTATAATTTGTAACATTTTATTCAAGTTCAAATTATGTTTACAAAGGAAAATTATCTATTCGTTTCAGTAAGCCTGTGTTATAATTTATATTAAAAGCCCATGTTCTTCCTTTTATATCTTGCAAAGTCATTTCCTAAAATAAGAGTTTTATAAATTAAAATCAAAATTTGTTTTAATATAATAAAGTATATAATTATTACAGCTTTTATTGTAATTCCTGTTAAGTATTTAATCAAGTTAAGCATCATTATAATATTTTAATCTACGGACTGATCTCCAATATCTAAAATATATTTTATTTCTCTAATATATTTAGGCCTTCTAGCTTTTTTAGTTTCATTGTCATAAACTTCCTTCAATACCATTTTCGTTTTAAAATCTACTGTGAGTGTAATTAAATGATGAGATTGCTTATAATGCATTATCTATAAATATTATAACACATTAATTATAAATGTAAAATAAAAAATTAATAAATAAATTAATAAATAAATATATTTAAATTATAAATGGTTATTAATAAATACTCCAAAGAAATTAATCATAGCAGTATTTGATAGATCTGAAAGTAATTATAAAACTTGCTCTTATTCATTTTATTTAATAGTATAGGTTTAATTTGATACGGTGTCTCCTAATTTATTGGAATTAATATCAAATCTCATTTCTTCACAAATACTTTAACGTTCTCTATCATTATAAAATACTTTTATTTCGTGTGATTAAAATGATTCAACTACTAATTTGATTTATTTTCCTTTAGTATCCACAAATTCTACTTCTTTAATGAACTAATAATATTTTGAAATTAAGATTTAAATATAAATTAGAAAAAATAAATATAAGATACTTCTTTTAAAGATATTCCTGCTGCCAATGTTAGGTACTCAATGTTTGGAAATACTTAGTTGTAGTTTATAATTCTAAATAGATTTTTCTCCTAGTCTCTTATTATCAGATTATTAAATAATTCTTCTTCTCTCCTTTCAACTATATATTCTAAATTTAAAATAACTTATTGATTTTAAGTATTTTCTATAGAGTTAGGATACAAAGTTAATATTCCAGTTTATCTATGATCTATTTCTATCCAAATAAATAGCAAATCTTATTAAAAACTTTAAATATTTTGTTGATTCTTATCGTAGTCAGTAAAACTTTAATAACTATCAGAATGATCGCTTTTAGGACTATCATAAATTTTACTACCAAGTCTAGATATATTTTCGTGAGACATTGCATTTTTAAATGAAATTGTCTATTTTTTCCCACCGCTCATAGGAGTTTAATTCATTTTCTATAAAATAGAATTTCTTTTTCTTTGCTTACTACTATTTCCCTATCCCTACTTAACCAAACTTTAAACACTTCCAAAATCGGAATAACTTTATTTTAAATTTTGAGAACTTTAAATATTCTATTATGTATCCACTAATTCCTCATGCTACTCTTAATTATATCCAATTTTGAATTATATAAACTAAATAATAGGTAAAAATAATGAATAAAATAAGTAATTTTATAATAATTGCATTACCTCTTTAAATTGAATTCCAGATTTTTAGACTAATTGCTTTATTTTTTACACTATTTTACCTTCAATAGGTCTATATTGCATTTCTGAATCTTTATCTTAGAAATAGTAATCACCAGTGCAGTTTTCAATATAATTTAAATTATAGATCTAATAATTGGGTTATTTAATATTAGATTTAAATTTAGATTCTTCTATTTTGCTCTCCTATATATCAGTTTCTATATACACTTATATATGATGATGTTTTTTATTAGTTTAAAAAGTGATTTTTTATTTTTATTCATTGAAAAACTAAAAATAATAAAATTTTATTAGATTAAATAAAAAATAAATAAGAAATTATTAATTAATTATTTTTACAGTTATTTTTCTATCTTCTATATATCCTTCTCTCTCATTTTTTTCATTTTGTATCTTAATTTTCTCTTATCTATGCAATTATTATATCTTAATTAGTTCCTTTTATTCTTTAGTTAAATTTTATTATTTTGCCTAGTCCTATTCTTGAACATAAAACATTTCTTAAATATTATGCAAAGTTTCCATTTGGGTCCTTTTATTATTTTCTCTTAAATCTATTGCTTTCTAACTTTTCATTTGTACTTAGTCTTCATAGGCCAAAGAAGAATTTAAACTATCAATTAAATCTACATAACTATTTTCCAATGGTTCATCTCCTCCGATATGTTGTTAGGGAATATTAATATCAATCAGTTATTTAATACTAAGCATATATTTTAGCTATTCTAAAACATATTTATATTCAATAAATTTTAAATCAACTTCTTTTTCATCATTAAATAAGCTAAAGCGCTCATCTTTTTAGACTTTGCCTTTGTAATATAATTATTTGAGTTCTATCCCATCATCATCAATTTCATATCCATTTTCATCCAATGTGAAAAGAATAATTTAGTTATTTTAGTAATCCTTCTGTAATCTATAATCTAATTTTTCTATATCCTACATAAAAAATTTACAAAGAATTTGCACATTGCCAATTTACATAAAAGAAAAAATTTAGAAATTTCTTTTAAATCTCCATCCTTGTTTGAATAAACTAATTCTTTTATATCTTCTTCATTATTAGTATCTCCGTATGTATCAATACTAACTTGATCCAATTTTTAATGTTGAATATCCATATATAAAAGTATTTAGTTATCTTCTTCATTCTTATATCCAATACTCTTTTTTTATTTTGTTAAGTTAAGTTAATTAATTTAATTTAAATCATATTTTATAAATTTATTTTAAGTATTACTAATATAAATTAAATTTATGCCGATTCAGCCAACTTTCTTAAATCATGTACAAGTTATGAAAAAAAGGAAGTATTAAGCAAGTTTTCAAAACTAAAATGTATAATATGCTTTATTTCTTTATTCAAGTCTTTTTATTCTTAATTAATATAGATAAGTTCAGATAATTAAGGTGTTTGTGCAAATAATTCTAAATTTGCATTCATCAAATCTAGATTCATAAAAACAAACTTTTCTTTGCTTATTTCTTAGTTATCTTCTATTTAAACATATTTTTATCCAAAATATTCAAATATAAAATGAATTGTTTTATTATTGGAATCAGTTACATCGATTTTATTTTTGAGCTAATATTATATAAATATATTTAGTATTTTTCTTTAAAATTAAATTTAATTTAATTTTTACTTAAAGTAAAGGTATTTTTGCTTTATCTGCTAGTAATTTTAGCTTTTCTAGAGTACTATTTTCTTCATAAATTAGTGTAAAATAATTTCCATGACTATATTGAATAACAATATTATTATTTTAAGTCATAATATAGTTCATCTATTTAATTATTTATGTATCAATTATTTTCAATGTCTAATCATGTCTAACTGTTTTATTAATTTATTTCATTTAAGAATCCGCTTACAAAACTATAATTTTATTCGTAGAGTCAATGAATTCAATGGTTAAATTATTTTCTTTATAAATTTCAACTTTGGAGCTTTCTGATTTTTCTTCAACAATATCACTTTCTTATTCCTCTACTACATCTTATATTAGGTCCTTAAAAATATTAAAATTTATATTATAGAATAGATAGTTTAGAAATTAATAAATATATATACCTTAATATTACTTCCTTGTTTTTTAAATTAACTATAGCTTCCTTACTTATTTTCTATAATTTTTAAAAAATTGTAATTTTATGCTATATAAAAAAATACACTAATATATATCTATAGAGTATGACAAATAAAAAACAATAAAGAATAATTTTTTACTATGGTTCAAAAAAATATCTTTCTAAATAAAATATGATAGTTTAAATATTCATTATACACTTGGTATTATATTAAATACGATTATCTTATAATATAAAAATAATAGAATGTGAATACGAAAAAGTCTTAGTCAATACTATGCATATTAATATGGATTTTCATTGAATTAATCATAAAATAAATTTATATTATATAAATTATGCTTTTAAAAGAATTTTATGATGTAATAATACGATTCACAATCATTTTATCTAAACCAAATGTATTTAATAAAATTTTACTCTGCATTTTCTGCTACCAATCTGATCGACGGTTTATTTTGTATAAGCTATTTTTTGTAATTTATTTTATATTTAATTTTAAATATTTATGGGTTAATAAATTAAAAAGGAAATCTCAAAGTTTTTTAACAAAATTCCTTTTTACATTTTTAATATATAGGATTTAGAAACTCATATATAATGTTATAAATCAATGATTTCATGTAAATTCTTCTAATAAATTTATAATAAAAGGAATTCCAGTTTTTCATTTTTATTAAAATAAAATTATTATAAAAAAATAGGATTTTTATTCAATTTTAATAAAAATAATTATGCAAATAAAAATAAATAGTAACTTGCTTATAGATTTATACTATTAAATACTAAATATACTTATATAGTGCATTAATAAATATATATTTCTAAATTAGTATACAATTAAATATATTTAGAATCACTTAATATTTGATTTGTAATTAATAATATTTCATTAAATAAACTTTTTATTTAATTTTTGTAAATAGGTTTTGCCTGTAAATTTTGTTAAATACTCTGAAAAATAGCAATCATATATTTAATATTATTCAGATTATAAGTAGCTTTTTATTTGTTAGATATTTTCAAATTTTTCTAAATATTTTAAAATATTCTAATAGTTTTAAGCATATTCTGGCCACATAGCCATAAAATATTATATGTATTCATAAAAGAAGAAATCACAAACTGTAAGATAATCTCCAATTAGCCATGAATTTTTTTTTAAATATTTTCAAAAACCACTAATTATTTCTAAGTAGTATCCCAAACTTTATCCTTCTTTTATTCTATTTCTTATTCAAAGCATAAATTTCTTACCCCTGCTCTATAATCAAGTATAAAATTAAGCAATTATTATACTCTAGCCTTCTCTTAAACTGTTTTTCCTAACTAATAAAATTTATTGTATTATTAAATTAATGTTATAAAATATTATTTGTTTAGGTTATCTTTTTTATTAAAATAAAATAACAAATAAATTTAATTAGCAATTTATTTATTTTTTATTTGTTCCTTAGAAAATAGATTATATAATAAACGTATTTAAATACCATATCTTCTCTTCCACATCTTAAAGGTAAATATTATAATATAGCAGATGATTCAGATAAATAGAATTCTCCATCTATAATATATGGTAAGTTAGGCAAATCCATACATAATTGGCTTTTATTTTATATCCATTCTTATTTCCCCTGTTCTCCTTCCTAATAGTATTTTCCTTCATAAGGAATTTCTAAATACTCTAGTAAAAACCTTATAGGCATTCCTCTTCCTCTCCAAGCCCAGTATCCTAAAGTTAATTTATCTTATTTATTATTTTCTTTTTGCATTGATATTATTTTTATTTATTTAAATTGTTTATCTTTATTACTACTTCTTAATGATTATTAATAAATATAAAGCTTATATGTTGTCATAAATTGAAGCTATGATTTAGTACAGATTTGTGAATAAAAAATAAAAAAATATAAAATATTCTTTTTATAATAGTTGAAGATTAAACTTTTATAAGTCATTTAATTATAAAATAATATATTTTTATAAATATTTTATATAAGCAATAATACATTTATACAATTTATTTTTTAATTTGAATAAATAATTAAAACAAAGTAAGAATTTATTATAATAGAATTAATACTATTTACTTATTTTTAGGAATTTAAAATTGGAAATTGGATAATTAATTTACATTTTTTGGGTTTATGTGATCTATCATTTTAAATTTCTTTTAGAATTAATTTATTACATAACTATGTATACAACTTATGCATTATAATAAGAAATAGTATTATACTAAATTATCTTGTATTAAAAAAATATAAAAAAAGCATTGAAAAAATAAATAATGAAGATTTTACATATACTTATAATCTATATATTATTTACAAACATTTTTCACTCTAAATTGTAATCCTATAATATTGATATTTAAGAAACCTCAACATCTGGAATATCTGTAATAAATATTATTATCAATTTAAAATAAATAAGTATAAAAATGAAATAATTATACTACAGGCTGGTGGATTTATGGCTACCTAGTTCTAAATAGCATTTTCTAATATTATGAGGGGAGCCGGAATAGTAGCAGGAGGTCCCTACATGTGTGCTTAAGGAGAAGTTAGTGAAGCTTTAACAGCATGCATGAAGTATCCTAATACAATTTATCTGAATTTATTGAATTCTAAGATTATGAAAGCCAATAAAGATAGAGAAATAGACTCTCTTGAAAATTTAGAAAACTAAACTGTATATTTATATTCAGGTTGTATAAAAGCATAACTTTTAAATATTTTATAATCATTATTAATTTAAAATAGGAACCAAGGATCAAACTGTTCATTAGGGAGTAATGGAAAAATTGAAAGAGTAGTATGAATCTCTTGGTGTAATTAATATTAAATCTGAATTCAATATAGCTTCCAACCATGCATGGATAACTAATGACTATGGTAATATATGTAATTTCTTAGGAACCCCTTACATTGATAATTGCAATTATGATTAAGCTGGGGAAATTTTAAAAACTATTTATGGGTAATATAATAATAAAAATATATAATATATAAATTATTGAACGTATTTAATTTAATTTTTTTTCTAATCTATAGAGATATAAAAGAACCTGTAAATTAAATCCCAGAAAATTTACTATAATTTAGTCAAAGCGAATATCGATCTAATGGTGATTCTCTTGAAGATATAGGATACATGTATGTTCCAACTAGATGCTAAAAAGGTGACTAATGTAAAATTCACATATCTTTCCATGGATGCTTAATGACATTAGCAGACATAGTAAATAATTAAAATTATAAAAAGTCACTTATAATTACTAATTACTCCCCATTGTATCTAGTCTACACAATTTGTCAAAAATTCTGGGTTAAATGGATATGCAGAATCTAATAATATTATTATATTATATCCTTAAGCCAAAAAAAGTTTATTCGCTCCTATGAATTAAAATGGTTGTTTTGATTGGTGGGGATATACGTATATATATTAATATTTTTACTTGAATTTAAATTATAAAATTTAATTAAAACATAGAGATAGTGCTTTTTCTTTAGGAAGCATTAAGTATGCAACTAAAAAAGGAAGCCAAATGATAACATTTTGGAATATCATTTAAGATTTGGTTGGTGAAAATAATTATCTTTATCATCATAAAGATGAAAATGAAACCATTTAAATATGAAATGAAATATATTTATACATTTACATAGATTATTTATTACATAATAATATATATATAGTTTTTTAATAATAAGTATAAATAATTTAAAGATTCATATTTATACTAAAAATTAATAAAATAAATATCATAAGGTAGTAAAATGATATATATAATTTGTATTTTTAGTTATAGATTTAAATAAATAATATATATTATATTTTTTGAGTTTAGAATCCATATAGATTAATTTTTATTTATGAATTTAAATAATAAGATTAAATGGCATTATATTTATAATAAAATTATGATTCACTTTTTATTTAATAGCTTATGAATTAATTAGAAATTTTATGATTATCTATATTAATGGGTAGTTCAGTATTAAGCTTTTATTTTTATTTTTGTTTTATTTGAGTGCATCATTATAATTAATTATTTGATAATAATGTTTTATAATAGATAAGAAAGTATAGTAATATTATTATTATTCTCAGAAACTAAATTCAAATTAAAGCTTGGTCAAGTAGTAATTTAATAAGGATTATATTATAAAATTGCATAAACTAAAATTCTTTTAAAAATAAAATAAAGATTTTACCATAAATAATTAAAAATAAATTGTACTTATGAAAATAAAAATATATCTTATAAAATATTCCTTTTTTATTATTTAAAATATACTTTTTAATTGGTTTTGCATTTACTATACATATGATTTTAGGAATTTTATTCTAATCTTTTTTTACTGCTATATTAACCCAATGAAATTAAACAAATATTATATTTTAAAAAATAAAAATAAACTAAAAAAAATAAATAAATAAGATCAACCTTATAAATATATATATATATTAATATGTAAAAGGTAAAAATTTAGAGTTAAGACATTGCTACTCGTATTTCTAGTTTTAATCAGAATTGTAATGAAAATTGCTAAAGAAATCTTGTATAGTAAGTTGTTATTTTACAGGAAAAATAATGGCTTATATTTAAAAAATTAAGAAAATAATTATTTTTTATTATTTTGGGTCCTATTCTTGTTAATTTCCTTATTATAAAACTGTAGTAAATTTCTGATAATTTTTATGATGATAAAACCATTGAACCTATTCTCATGCAAGAAACTCCATTCTTTCCTTGTTAAATGCATAAATTTGCATAAAAAACTAAGAAAGACTGTATTACTGTAGGTGTTGGAATAATAGGTACTTTAAATGATAAGATTTATACATCCATGTTTAATTTTATATTTTGTTTTCTAATTAATTCATTCATAATAAAGACAACACCAGCATATTTTTAATTTGATAATCTGTTGAATATATCAATATTTAATATCATACTCTAATTCTCTATTTTTATTTAGTAATATTTTTTATTTATATAGAAATAATATTCTAAATTCATCAACAACTACCAATAAATTTATTTATATGTTATATTTCATTTCTTTATATTTTTTTATAAGGTCATAAAGAAGAATGGATAGATTTTGTTTTAAAGTATATATAGCAAATGGGATACGGATAATAGAAAAATTATGAAATAATTTATGAAGGAAATGATATGAAGGCATAATGTTATTTTGATTATTTATCTCAAAACCCTGAAAAAGTAATGACTGGAATTATATTTTGTACATCGAAAATTTAAATCGGAGATAAGATAATCGATTGCAAGAATGCAGAATTCACAAATGAAAATAATCCGAATGAAAAAATTGTATACAACAATTCTTATTTCTATAATTTAGTAAGAAATGAAACAGACTCTCATTGGAACAAATATGATACTAGCAATTTTCCAGTAGGAGTTGATTTAAAAATTAATACACTGAAAAGCTTTGTTGATAGTGCTATTATTGCTTATACGACATATGATGAAGAAAAGTTAAAAAAATTTGGGAAGAGAAATCCTAATTCCAACAGCCTTCTTATTTCTATAGAAGACATTTTCCAGAACCAGAAGCTAGAGCTCACAAAAATTCAGATGTCATTTCCTAATTTGGAAGCTTTTATTTTATTTTAATACCAATGTACATATTTATTTTATTCTTGCAAGAGTTTATTGTAGAAAAAGTAATTCAATATTGATAATTAATAGTTTAATTACAAATAGAAATATAATGTTATTTATTAAAATTGTAATATAATATTATTTAATAGATTAATAAGATAAGACAAGGATTACATATATTTGGGATTACTCATGCTGCCTATGGTCTTAGCTGGATAATATAAGGAATAATACTTGCCGCAACAATATCTTTATATTTAACTATTTGTGGATGCCTTTTTTAATTTTCGTATTTTACAGATTCTAATAAATTTATTTTATTTATAATGTTTTTCTTGTTTACTCTTTCACTCGAATTTTTATCTATATTTCTTGCTACTATAATCTCCAATATTAATTTTGCCAATACTTTAGCTTACATTTTCTATTTAGTAAGTATAATTCTTTAAATTTTCATGGCTCAACCAAGTAACATTTAAATATAAAATTAACTAAAAAAATTTAATTAAAATATATTGCAACCTAGGTATATTAAACTATTTATTTGCATAATCTTAACAAAATAATTTTTGGATTGTCACTACTAAAATTATATTTTCTTTATACCCTCCGTTTTCTTATTCTCTTATTTTCTAATCAATAAACACGAAATCAGGATATAGCTATAATGGAGATGAAAATAGATGGATTAAAGGAGAAGGATTTACTTTTTCTGATTTTTTATAAGTGATGAAGGAAGGTAGCAGAATATTTTTTATATTTTCATATAAAATAATTATTATATACTGTACATATTAATCTATATTAATTATAAGAAACAATGATATGCAAAATTAAATAAAAATTTAAATATTTTAATTTTTTTTAGTTTTGATAGTATGTTTTCAGATGATAGATATATAAAGCCTAGTTGTTTTGAATGCTGCATCTTTTTCATATTATAAATTAGTATTTTTGGATTTTTAACCTATTATTTCGACAATGTTTTAGTTTAAAATAGAGGAACGAGCAAAAAAATAACTTTCATATGTTAAAGGAAAAAGAAATTCCAGAGAATTAATAATATGCTAAGCAGATAAAAATCAGAAAATAAAAATCTTTATTAAACCATGACTAATGAAACTCAAGAATAGGATTAATAAGAATATTAAAGCTAATAAAAATGTTTATCCATTTAAAATATATCTAAAACATACTAATAATCACATTTTAAAAAGAAATAAACTAAAGCATTGAGTAACTTATCACTTAGTCTGGATAAGGGCGAAATTCTAGCCTTATTAGGACACAATGGATCTGGAAAAACTACTTTAATAAATATTTTAACAGGTAATAATGATATTAATTTAATATACCAATTTATAAATATTTAATGATATTTAAAATATTGGAGTGTAGGCACTTTACCATTTGAAGATGGAATAATAACGGTTAACGGACTTGATATGATCAATGACAAAGATAAAATTCGATATAAAATAGGGGTATGTCCTTAATTTGATATTTTATGGGATTTTTTAACTGCTGAAGACCACATAAGATTGTATAGTAAAATAAGAGGAATAGATAATAAGTATATACCTTTACTAACTGATAAATTATTAGAAAGAGTTTAGTTACTTCATGTGAAGAAAGGAGAAATTAAAAGCTTTTCTGGTGGTATGAAAAGAAGGTTAAGTCTAATCATAAGCTTAATTGGCAATCCGGATTTTATTTTTTTAGATGAACCTACCGTAAAAAGCTATAAGTTTTCATTTTAAATAGTTAATATTGTTTTTATTTTAATAGACTGGTATGGATCCTTAAATAAGAAATTAAATTTGGAAAGTAATTAAAGATTTAAAAGTAAATTCCACAAATTAAAATATTTTATTATAATAAATAGATTAAAAAATTTATAATTTTATTAAAATACTAATTATATTTTAAAATATTTTAGTAAGATGCTGGTATAGTTTTAACTACTCATTCTATGGAGGAGGCAGATATGTTGAGTGATAGGATTTCAATTTTAGCTCTAGGAAATTTAAAGTGTGAAGGAAATTCTCTTTAACTAAAAAATAGATATGGAGGCGGATATAAAATTTAAATAACTACTAATTAATAGGCTACAAATTAAATTATAAATATAATGGGGAAAATAAGTAATAAAATAAAGCTAAAAAAGCATTAAGGAATTTAACTGACCTATTCTATTGAAATGACAGAAACAAAACAAATTTAAAAAATTATTGAATTTTTAGAGGGGAAATAACTAGATTAAAATACTAAAGTAGAAGAGAAAGAAATATATTTTGTATAATAAAATATAGTTGATTGGGGAATATCTCATGCTACTCTTGAAGATGTTTTTATAAATGTTTCTAAAATAGAATTAGAATAATTAAAATAAATGACATGATTATTATTTATATTATATATATTTACTTTCAAATAAATTACTAATATACTTGTATTAAATATTTATATTTTATTTTAGCTAATAATATAACTTTTATACACAATAACTAAATTTTTCGAAATATGTTTAATTCTGTCTTTTAATTTAAATTATATAAAATTAATAATTTGTATATTTTAATATTGATTTATTATTTAATTTTATAATAGATTTTATTGCCTAATTTATAATAAATAATATTATCTAATTTATCGATAATTAAAGTATATTATTTTAATTATATTAGAAAAAATAAAAATGCTTTGAATTTTAATTAAAAACAGGATTATTATAAACACATCACAATTCTAGAAAATATAATTATAATATTAAAACAATACGCATTAAATACTTTTATTTTAAAAAACGTATATAGTGTCTGGATAAATGTTAAATAATGAATAAATTTAAAATTTTACTCAATTGAGTATTAAAAGACAAGTATTAATTCTGTTAAAAAAATAATGGTTAATTTTTAAAAGGTTAAGAAAATCATTTATATTTTTAATCATTGGACCCATTATTATAAATATAATAATATTATTTTTATAATACCTGGCGTCAGACTATTTTGAAGCTTCAAATCCAAACCCTAATTAATATTATCTCTCTCCACTTGTTCCTTGTAAATATAATCCCTATACTTTACCTTTAAAAAAAGATTGTATAACAATTGGTGTTGGGATAATAGGTATGTGTTTTTTATTTGTTTATTCAGCAATAATTTTATAAAATATATCACTTTGATTTAATATGATTAGGAGAAAAAAGTGATTGGATGGATTATACCTTAAGGTTCATAAGGGCATACACTGGATTATAAATAGGAAAGGATATTGTTATATTATATGAAGGATAAGATTAAACTGCTTCTCCTTATTTTAGTTACTTATAATAAAATATGAATACAGTAATGATGGGATTGGTATTTTGCAATAGTAAAATGCAAGTAGAAGACTAAATCATTGACTGTATGAATCCCGAATTTTAGAATTCTTTAGATTAGGAAAAACCTACATATTTCAAAGATGCTTTTTTTTATAATATTGTTATGAATAACACTAGATTTTAGTGGAATAAATTTGATACCAGTAATTATCCACTAGGTTATGATTTAAATGCCAATACACTTAAAGCTTTAGTTGATAATTCAATTACTACTTATACAACTGGATCTGAAATTTAAAAAAAATTTATCATTTTCCAATTTAATTTTTAAGAGAAGCCTACCCCATAACTCCAGCTAGATCTCACAATAACACAGATGTTATAGCTCTTTTTGGAGGGTTTTACTTCTTTTTAATGCCAATGTATATATTTATAATGGTACTTTCTGAGTTTATAATAGAAAAAGTAACAATATACTTATAACATATAACATATTTACTTAAGGTTACTATAATTAGGTACATAAATTAAGATAAGGATTAAATATATTTGGGATATAAAACACTTCTTATTGGCTAAGCTGGATGATAACATGTTTATGTTTATCATTTTTTATATCTCTTTATCTAATTATTCTTGGATATTGTTTTGTTTTTAACTATTTCTTAGATACGAATTTTATAATTTTATTTCTTTTATTCTGTCTATTTACTCTTTCATTGCAAGCATTTTCTCTTTTTTATCAACTGTTATTGATTAACTAAACACTGCAAATGCAGCTGCTTATGTATTTATCCTAATGAGTATAGTCATTGAAATTGTTTTGGCGTAGCCAAGTATCCATTTTTTAATTAAATTTTATAAATTTAAAAATTTAACGAATTTAATTTTTAGTGATTATGAACTTTTTATATTCTACATCAATATAAAATAATGTCTGGGCTATAATCTTTAAATTAATTTTTACTCTTTATCCTCCCTATACGTATTCTTTACTCTTTTAAACTATATCTTATAAATCAGGATACTAATATAGTGGGGAAGAAAATATGTGGTTATTAGGTCCGGGATATGGCTTTAAAGACTTGGTAAGTAGAACAAGGGGGAGGTAATAACTTAAATGATTTAAAAATGATAATGATTTTATAATATTAAGGTTTTCTGGTGTTTTCTCAAATGGATAGTATGAACTACCAAGTGGAATAGAAATTTTAGGATATATTCTCCTTTAGATAATCATTTTTAGTTTATTGGCTTTATATTTTGATAATATAAAGGATAGTAATAGAGGAGTGGGAAAACATTGGTTATATTTGTGCTAATTTAAGAAAAAGAAAGTAATAAATAAAAGAAGCATTTAACTCTCTTCTAAAGAAAATTTTTAATAAATAAACTTATTATAAAATGACAATAGTGATCATTTAGAAATATTAAATGATTCTTTTTCATCATAAAAAAGCATAAATTATATTTTCATATAAGACATATCAAAATCTTATAGAAAAAACAGATATTGCATGAAGTTACAATCTTTATAAGCCTTAAAAAATCTATCACTGAATATATATTAAAATGAAATACTTGCCCTTTTGGGTCACAATGGCTCAGGAAAAACAACACTCATCAATATTTTAACTGGTATTAACTATACTATCTAACATTATATATTCATAAGTTTAAATTGTTTATACAACTCTAGGAATATTAAAACCTGATTCAGGTTATTTCACTATTAATGGACTCTGTAGTAATGATAGCATGGATGAAATAAGAAAAATTATTGGAGTTTGTCCTTAATTCGACATCCTTTGGGACGATTTAACTGCAGAAGAACATTGCATCATGTTTGCCAAGATTAGAGGAATAGATAATAAAGAAGATATTTAATCAATTACCAATTAAGTTTTAAAAATGGTTGAACTTTCACATGTTAAGAATTCCTACGTGAAAACATTTTCAGGTGGAATGAAAAGAAGACTCAGTTTAGGTATTAGTAGTATTGGAGATCCTAACTTCGTATTCTTAGACGAACCTACAGTAAATTTTTATTTATTTATTTATTCTGTTGTTATTTATTAAAATAAAATAAGACCGGGATGGATCCGAAAATCAAAAGAGAAATATGGGACTTGATTAAATTAATGAAAGTAATTAATTTATAAATTATATATTGTAATTAAACCGTATGGCGGCAATAAAATTATAATAAAAAATTATAGAAGAAATCTGGAGTTATATTAACAACTCATGATATGGAAGAAGCGGACATGCTTAATGATTAGATTGCTGTTTTAGTGTAAGGAAAGCTTGAATGTTGTGGAGACTCGCTATTTTTAAAAAATAAATATGGCGGAGGATACAGAATTTCTTTGGTAGTTGATCCATCAAATCAATAAAAAGCGACAGATTTGATGCAACAATTATTTTAAAGAGCTTAGCTTAAAAAATCTTAGGGAGGAAGTTTATTGTTCACAATTTCATTGGATTTTAACTAAGATATAAAAGAATTCTTTAAATTAATGGAAAGTAAACAAGAACCTATAGATGAAAAGGAACCTGAAGCATAATAATAATTAAAATAGATAATAATAGACTGGGGTGTATCTCATGCAACTTTAGAAGAGGTATTTATGAGGGTAACAGGAATGAATTTAAAACACATTGAAAATAAATTATGATAATGTATAAATTTAATTTTAAATTATTAGAATTTATTAGTATATAATTTTAAAACTTATGGAAAAATATACCTTTCTTTAATTTTGTTTAATGAAGATTAATATGATAATTTAAATATATACCTAACTAATTGTTACCTAATATCTGAATTAATTTATTGATTTTAGAATTTTCTAAAAATTATTTTATTTAATGTTAAAAATATTCCAATTTTAAATTTGAAATTAAATAATATATAATTGCATCAAATTATAATATATTAACAAACGTATACTGTTAGACAGTTTAATTTATTGGAAACAAATATTCTTATTTATTTTAATAATTCTAGTGAAAAATCAAAATTATTACTAATATTATATAAATAAGTTAGTTAATTGAATAATAAAAAAAAAAAAAAAATAAAAAAAAAAAATAATTATAATAAAATATCATAGCTTATGAATTAAAAAAATAGTAATTAAATAAAGATATTACTTCGAAAGCAATGGTTGATCTTTTATAGATCAAAAATATCTTTAATATTTTGATTTTAGGACCTATCATTATTAATTTTATTATTATTCTATTATAAAAAATAACTAATAATTATTATGATGATATTGATCCTTCCCCTAAATTATATCCTTTCTCAAAACTCCTTCCTTGCAAAATTAATCCATATACTGAAGTAATACAAAAAGATTGTATTACCATAGGAGTGGGAATAATAGGTAAAATAATTTTCAATGTTCTATAAGTTATATATATATAAAGATAATTACAACTTATTATAAAAGGAGAAAGAAATGAGTGGATAGATTACAGTTTAAAGTATATAGAAAAATGGACTAAACTTCAAAATGGAAAAGATATAATAATACTATATTAAGGTGAGGATTCAAATGCCAAGCCTTATTTAGATTATTTGCGGGAAAATCCAAGTACTGTAATGATAGGAATCCTTTTTTGTACTAGCTAAATATAAATAGGAGACTAAACTATTGATTGTAATAATCCCCAATTTCCTAATTCTGAAGATACTGATAAATCGACCTAGTTTTAAAATGCTAAATTCTACAATCTAGTAACTGACTATACTGGATATTAATGGAGCAAGTATGATACTTCTAATTATCCATTAGCATACAATTTAAATGCAAATACATTAAAAGCTCTAGTAGACAATTCCATAATTACCTACACTACAGGAAGCATAAGTTAAAAGGAAAAATATAATCTTCCTGTTTAATTTTTGAGAGAATCATATCCTATAACTAAAGCTAGAGCTCATAATAATACTGATGTGATAGCATTATTTGGTAGTTTTTATTTCTTTTTGATGCCGATGTACATATTTATAATGATTCAATCAGAATTTATCATGGAAAAAGTAAAAAAAAAAATTTTATGATTTAATACAAATTAATTAGAATATCACGTGTTGTTTTACTTACATTAAATTAATAATTAAACTAGGTTAAATTTCTAAGATAAGGATTAAATATTACTGGAATTAATAATTTATCATATTGGGTCAGTTGGCTGATTACTTGCTTAATTCTTTCTTTTAGTATTTCTATTTACTTAATATTATTGGGATATTGCTTCATGTTCTAATATTTTTTGTGCACTAATTTTATTATCCTCTTTCTTTTATTCTCCATGTTTACAATCTCTCTCTCTGCATTTTCGTTATTTTTAGCAACAGTCATAGATAAACTAAAAACATCTAATGCAATAGCATATGTTTATGTACTAATGAGTATAGTAATTGAAATTCTACTATCATAGCCCAGTAATTTCAATATTTTATTAAAATTATTAAATATTTACTAATTATTTATCTTTAATTTATACAGTGATTTTGAACTTTTTGTTTTCTGATTCTGTTTAATATAATGGATGGGTTATTTTATTTAAAATAATTTTTACTTTTTATCCTCCTTATGTTTATACTCTTCTATTTCAATCTATTACTTATAAGTCAGGATACTAATATAATGGTGAATAAAATATGTGGGTATTAGGTCCTGGATATGGATTTAAAGACTTTGTAAGTAAAACAAAGGGGAGGTAATTGAAAATATAAAAATAAATGGTTTAGTAAATATTAAATTACCTATAGATTTTCTGGAGTATTTTCAGATGGGTTCTATGAACTACCAAGCGGAATAGAAATTTTAGGATATATGCTGCTTTAGATAGCTTTTTTTGGTTGTTTGGCTTACTATTTTGATAATATAAAGGATAGTAATAGAGGAATAGGAAAACACTGGCTATTTATATGTTAAAGAAAAAAAATGTTGAAAATAATAAAAGAAGCATAAATTTAGGTTCTATAGAGGGATTTCAAAATTTTAATAGTTTATAAAATAAGAAGAAAATATAGGATATAGTAGTTTTTTATCATAATAAAATGATAATAAATAATTAATAATAAATAATATTAATAAATTTTATACAAAAAATAAGCTATGTGGTAAATAAATATAAATTTAAGCCTTACAAAATCTCTCACTGAATATATATTAAAATGAGATCCTTGCTCTTTTGGGTCACAATGGCTCAGGAAAAACAACACTCATCAATATTTTAACTGGTATTAACTTTAATATCTAACATTATATGTTCATAAGTTTATATAATTTATAAAACTGTAGGAATATTAAAACCTGATTCAGGTTATTTCACTATTAATGGACTCTGTAGTAATGATAGCATGGATGAAATAAGAAAAATTATTGGAGTTTGTCCTTAATTCGACATCCTTTGGGATGATTTAACTGCAGAAGAACATTGTATCATGTTTGCCAAAATTAGAGGAATAGAAAATAAAGAAGATATTCAATCAATTACCAGTTAAGTTTTAAAAATGGTTTAACTTTCACATGTAAAAAATTCCTATGTGAAAACTTTTTCAGGTGGAATGAAAAGAAGACTCAGTTTAGGTATTAGTAGTATTGGAGATCCTAACTTCGTATTCTTAGACGAACCTACAGTAAATTTTTATTTGTTTATTCTGTTGTTATTTATTAATATAATTATAAAATTAATCAAGACTGGGATGGATCCAAAAATCAAGAGAGAAATATGGGACTTGATTAAATTAATGAAAGTAATTAATTTATAAATTATATATTTTAATTAAACCGTATGGCGGCAATAAAATTATAATTAAAAATTATAGAAGAAATCTGGAGTTATATTAACAACTCATGATATGGAAGAAGCGGACATGCTTAATGATTAGATTGCTGTTTTAGTGTAAGGAAAGCTTGAATGTTGTGGAGACTCGCTATTTTTAAAAAATAAATATGGCGGAGGATACAGAATTTCCTTGGTAGTTGATCCATCAAATCAATAAAAAGCGACAGATTTGATGCAACAATTATTTTAAAGAGCTTAGCTTAAAAAATCTTAGGGAGGAAGTTTATTGTTCACAGTTTCATTGGATTTTAACTAAGATATAAAAGAATTCTTTAAATTAATGGAAAGTAAACAAGAACCCATAGATGAAAAGGAACCTGAAGCATAATAATAATTAAAATAGATAATAATAGACTGGGGTGTATCTCATGCAACTTTAGAAGAGGTATTTATGAGGGTAACAGGAATGAAATTAAAACACATTGATTGCTGATATATTATTCTTTATAATAATTCTAATTTATAATATTATATTTACTAATTTTTTAATATATATATATACTATAAAACCTGATATAAGTTTAAAATTATTTATTTGTAATAAAGAACTTATTCTTTATTTACTTTATCACCATAAAAGTGTTTAATAAAAAAGCGATTTTTCCATTAATATTAATAAATAGTGGATTTAATTCTTACTTTTATTATACTAATAATAACTAAAATACAGGGATAGTATATAGAAAAAACTAAATATTAAAAAACTAAAAAAATATAAATTACAATCCAAAAAAATAATAGAAATGTACGACAATAATTAAGATTATTAATAATAAAATTACCAATACCAAGATTAGGAAAATTAACAAGATTTGATTAACAAGGAATATGAAGATACCAATCTTTTAGGAAAATCCCGATAAGGATTTATTAGAAAAGTCTATTTAATCCTTCTTTCCATGCTTGCAATGACAGTTGGTATGACTGCAATTTCATTCGGTTCTCAAAGCTTTAGAAATTTCTAGGTAAACTAAATATAGCATAAGCTTATAATATATTTATTTTTTAATTCTAGGCTGACAACTTATGGCTTTATATCGTTTTATGTGTTGCTGCAGTGATAATTTAAATTGCAGTATTTTGCTATCAACACTTAGCTACAAAAGTCCCTACCAATTATATCCTATGCTATTCATTTGCTTTCTGTTTTTCATGGATGGTAAGTACTATTTGTGGATTTTACAAGGAAACAAACTAACAATAAGTAGTATTCATTGCTGCAGGAATGACATTTGGAATCACTTTGGCATTAACTTTATATGCAATGACGACTAAGACTGATTTCACTATGTTAGGAGGTAAATTCATTATATTTATATAAAAATAATTAATATTCAATTAAATATTTATAGGATTTTTATGGGTATTCGCCATGACCTTCATTTTATTTGGTATGTTTTTCTGGATTTTTAATAGCTAAGTCATGAACATAGTTTATTGTTCTATAGGAGTAATTCTATTTGATATCTATTAGTAATTTCTTATCTAATAATTATATCTTTTATTTTACTAAGGTTTTCTTATACGGAATGTACTTAATTTTTGATACTTAACTTATAGTGGGAGGAAAAGATTTGAATTAGACTATGATCACTATATTTTGGGAGCTATGATGCTTTTCATTGACATTATTGGAATGTTCTTGTACCTTCTTTAATTACTCGGAAGTAGATGAATAAATGAATTAAATTTAAATGTATTGTATATATATATAAAAAATAATTAATAATCATATAAATAAAGTCATATGAAACAAATAATATTGTTAATATTCGAATTAGTTTAGAATTAAAGTTATTACTCTTTAATTTATTTTCATTATTAAATCATATAAGATATATAATATAAATTATTACTTATTTTAATAATTAACTAAATTTAAAAATTAATTATAATCAAAATTCTGATTCTTGATCTTATTAATCTTACTCGCCTATTAAGGCAATTAATTATTTTTTATGAAGTAGTTTCGATCTGGCCATATAGAGCCATTTTAAGGTTATAGCTTAAGCTATTTTGGGTTTAGTTTCATTTTCTGGTTCATCTTAATTTCTTTACAATTATCGAATATTAACTTTACTAGAATTATTTTACTTTTATTTATAATTTTTTTATTTTTCATGATTATCATGCAATCTAAACATAAGGTTTAAAATCTTTGATTTCTTTCATAAAAGTTTTTAAATTAATATTTATTAAACGGTCTTGCAGTATATTTGAATCTATTAAAGTTATAAATTGAAATAAATAGTAGTATTTATAATTTTTACATTTTTTAAAAAACTTTATTTACCTATAACTATTCATTATCTAAACGAATGGTATCATTTCTATTAAAGTTGTTTCTATATCAATGCCACACATTCTGCAATTTTTTTCTTCATTTTTTTCTTCTCTTTAAAATCAGCCACTAATTTTTTTAAATATAATACTTATTTTGCTTAGTAATACCATAAATATAGAATTTATCTTAAAACTTCATCTTATTATTTAGATATGCTAATAACTTATTACTAATTTTCTAAATTTAAATTATTTATGATAATGTATGCAAAACCTTTGTAATAAATAATTAATTTTACCTTTTATTTTTATAAATTTCTTATTTATTCTCATCTTCTTCATCATATTTTTTATCGGTATTCAATTCCCCATTTTAAATTTATCTTCTCCTTTTTTTTATTCTTCTTCTTATTTCTGTTTTTAATTTTCATTTCCTTTCTTCTATTTTCCCTATGTTCTTCCTGTAACAATTTTTATATTATAAATTTTTTATTAAAATATTTGTTATGGAAAAAATACCTTCGCTTTTTACTACAAATCCCTGTATATCGTTATTAGATAATCATCATTGTCATAAAAATTATCTGCAGTTATAAATTCTTTCATATTTTCTATTATCCATTTAACATTGCATTTAACGAAGTGTTTTCTTACTATATCAACCTCAATAATGTCTTCTATTTTTTCCATTTATTGATTAAGTACATTATCAATACTTTCCAATGGTAATTTTTCCTAAAAAAGAAGTTAATTTTAAAAGACTTTATGTAAATATGGGGATAACACATATTTTTACTTTTTCCGTTTTAACCTTCCAAAATTGTATTTTTTATCTAAGATATCTAAATAGAAAATTTGCAGGTAATATTAAAAATGTATAGAGTAAAATCAGAGGATATAAAATAGGGTCACTAAAGAATTCATATTAATTTCTCAACATTATAGTAACTCCGATTGTAATAGAAAGAATTCCATATATTGTGATAGTTCCGATAAAATAAAATTAGTCAGAAAAATTTAAGTTGTCCAAGGACCTATAATTAATATTTAAAGATCTATCTAAATGATAATTTTGCGCTATCCATCCAGTTGTACGGTTTTAAAATCTGTGTTTACAATAACAAAAATAATCATACAGTTTAAATCCATGAATTAGTTCTAGACTTGACAATACAAATATGTCAATCAAAATTTAGGGAAAAATAATCATTACGGCAAACCATAAATAGAAATTAAAATCTTCGTATTTAATGCTATAAAGATTTGGCATTTATGTTTCTCTCCCAAACATTTTTATAATTAACAACAAAATAGGCTTCAAATAAATTGCATGAACTTTTGAAGCGTATGATAATAATTAATTAAGAACGTGTTCTAAACTAGTATCTTCTTCGAAAATTTCTTTTTATCTATTTTATATACCTAAGTAACATCTATTAATTAAAACTTAATTAAAAGAGCTGTCTTCATAATTAAATTTCAAAATTATATATTTTTTACTTAATATTGTATTAATCTATGTCTGTTTTATTAAAATACTATTATAAATATGGTCTCAGCTTTGGATTATTGATTGAGAGCCATTTAGCTAATTTTCTCAAGTAGAGTTCTAGATTTTTTAATATAGGGTCAATATATGTCCTAAAAAATATAATCAGAGCCATTCTGACCAAGTATGATAGGATAAAAAATTAAAAATTATTGGCTGCCATAAACATTACAAACTATATCGTTTCTAAAGCTGCACTGATAGGTTGAATAAGTAAATTTTCCTTCAATATAATATTTTGCAAAAAATATGTAAAGCAAGCTTCTAAGAAAAATAGAACCACGAGAAAAGCGAATAGGTTTTTAGAAAACACCTAAAATATATTGGAATATTAATAAACACTATTTATAATTAGATTTCAATTGTATACCTCGGTATAAGAAAATTCTAAAAAAATGAGGAAAATGCATATACTCAGTAAGCATGTTAACATATAATGATATCTTTTATGCTTTAAAACTTTTCTTATATCAATATTTTATAAAATCTCATTATCATTTTCATGTTCTTCTGCCTTGTTAGTTTAAGTATTTTCTTTTAATTTCCCTCCAAAAGTGTAGATTATTCATTTTTAACATTGTCAATATTTCGTTTTTATATTTATTCTCCCGATTCGTAGGGTTTATTATTTTGCATATAACTTCCTGATAAAAATAACTATTAACCATCTTATCCATCATATATAAAATAAAATTTATTTATTTATAAAATTCAATTATTACCAGGTACTGTTGATAAGTCTGAGTCACTTCCTTCCGCCTCTTCTTTTTATTACTTTTTTTTCTCTTTGTATTGCTTTAATATAGTGAGTTTAATCATTTTTTCTTACTCAGCTGTCGGCATGGGAATGACAAGTGATGCTCCGTAATATAAAAAAAATAATCCTATGTTTTATACATATATAATAATTAGAGGTATATAAAAATTATTTATGCTAATATATTTACCACATATCAAAATCATTAATCCAGACCTTCCTTTATTTATTCTAAGCTTTACAAGTTATGTTGTTGTTTCTTTATCATATTTATAAAAAATTGCATCTGTATCTATGACATTACTTGTGTAAATATAATAAGTCACCAAAATTAATAACATATATGGAATAGTCCCTATTTATTAAAAAATGCATTTATATTAAAAATACAATATAAATTTAAAAAATTACCCAAAATTGAACCTTTCATAGCTGGCAGAAACGCAACAACAAAAGTATCAACTATGTGCAATTTGGGTGCATATTAAACTCTGGATAAACATTTATTCAGAAGCCAAAACAGAAAAATACAAAAAAATGTAAAGGCTGAAAGTAAGGAAAATAAAACTATATAAATATATAATGGGAATTAGAAGGCATTAATCAAATCTAGATAATTCATTGGGAGATATCTAAAATAAAGTAAAGATTAAAAGTTATATATTTCATATTATTTTAAGTCTTTTGTACTATATTGTTAGTTTATATGAATTTTTATTCGGATTTTCAGATGATTCTGATATAAAGTCCTGGTAATTTTTAATTCAACAGTAGCAGTTACCAACCTCTTTTCTTTTTCGTGAATTAATTATAAAGTAATTTGAATTCTACTTCCGTAGGTATTTTTCCTTCTTTATAGTTCACAGGGGAAAACTAAACAGGGACTAATTTATCGCTAAGATCAGTAATCATTTTAGTATATTTAGTTGAACTAGTTCCTCCGGATTTTTCTTTTTTACTTTACAAAAACTCTGAAATCGATATCCCTTGACTCGTTAAATAAAATAGGGTTTATCCATTTGCTGTCCACCATTTAGTACCCTTGAAATCAAAATATATTCTATAAAATATATATATATCAATAATTTATTATTATTAATTCTCACTCTGTAATTTATAGTCATATCTTCTTCAAACTAGCAATCTATAGTATTTTATTTTTCATATCTACACTCATCTGCAACTGGATCAAATCCTATCATTATTAATAGACATTTTATTTATTTTATATTATACTTTCTTTAAATGTATAGTTTACCAGATGTTGGAATAGCCTTGACTAGTTTCGTTTCCTGTTCCTTTGGTAGTTTACAAATATTAATATTTTCAAGTAATTCATACAAGATAATGTGTCTTCCGTATCCTCTATACAAAAATAAATAAATAGCAATTAATACTTGATTGCATAACTGATAAGTAATACCTACCTACAATGTGAAAAAAAGGAATCCAGGGAATTAAGAGAGTATCAGCAGTTCCTGAACTCCAATAACTTCTATCATATGGTCTTTTAGAATAAACAATATGGTTAGGAAATAAAGAAGTGTCTTCACTTGTAAAATCAAAAAATAGATCTTCTATATATTTAAAATTTATCAGATTTCTTATTAATGGATTTTTAAAAAAAAAATCTTACCGTTTTATTAAATATCAGGCATATTAAATGCTAAAAGAACATCTTTTAGAAACTCTTCCCCCATAACAACTGCGAATAAATTTTATTTCCCTAAACTGGCTCTAGATGGAATATAGGTTTCTAGCCTTATACTTAAACTTAAAACATCTTTCTATTTATTAATATACATGATAAACAAATAAAATATTTTTAAAAACCAAATAAATTATCAAGCGATTTTATAATTACTGTAAACTATTAATTGTAAATTTCTAGAAGACATTTTATAGTAACTGTTTCGTCTGCAAAATTGAGCATTCTTAGCTTTATATTATTATGAGATTAATCTCCCTCCTATTCTTCTTTATTTTAAAAATAATTGGGCATAGCTATTTCTGTTTCTTTACCTTTAGATATCTTTTTAAATACTAATTTCCAATCTTTTGATTTGGTCTTATCACCATACTTATATTTAGCTGGTATAATTTTTAAATCTATTTCCATCACACCTACATGCAAACTTTATAATTCAAAGGTATTATTTGTAGTAGTTCCATCTGGATTAATCAAATTTATAGATTTAGTTTAAACTTTGTTTAATTATCGTCTACTTTCCTCACATTTTGAGAGATAAATATACCCAAGTATTAGGATTAATAAAGTTCTTTAAACCATTTATAGTTTATTTATTTTATTTCTATAACCACAATTTTTATTATAAAATTAAGTTTGATGAAATTAATAATTAATATAGAAATTCTTCAATTAAATTTTTCCTATAAAACAATAGTCAGAATACAAATCGATATTAATACAATCATTTATTAATTATGGATAAGTTAATAGTTTTTTATTATTTTTGAATATAAAACATTATATGTTGAATTTTATATATTTTATAAATACAAATAATATTATATAAAATAATTATGACCAATTTTAGCTATATACCCTATAGTTTATTTATAAATATACCCTATTGTTTATTAATTAATAATATTATAGAAAATATTATGATTTAAAACCAAAAAAATATTATATTATTCTATCTAATATAAGAAATTAAATTAATTAATATTATATTTATTTGAATAATTACAATAAATATTACACCAACAAAAAATTTATTTTAAATAAATACATGTATCTTTATAATAAAGTAATATAAGACAAAGCTTATAAAAAAACTATTACAGGAAAGTTTTGTCATTTAAATAAAAATCAGCATATAGAATAAACGAAACTAAATGCTTAAACTAATGAAAATCATAATTAAATCATAAATAATAATAAATAATTATTTTTGAGCATTACTGATTCAGAAATTACTTTACATGTCTATGATGATTAGTTTGGTACTTATAATTAGGTTACAAGTAAATTATCAGATCATTTAATTATGGATGTTGAGGTTTTAAAATATCCTGATGGGGATTATGCTATTATTTTATTTAAAAATAATTTAGTTAGTATAATATAGTATGATTATTAGTAAAATTAAATTGAAATTATAACTCAGGATAATTTAAATTAATATCTTCCTTAAAGACAAAACATATATAATTTGAATTAAGGTTATCATTCTATTTAAGTTTTGGTTGATAATTCCATAATAATAAATGCATATTCTTAAAATATGATTATACTTAGGTATTAAAAATCAGAAAAGTCTTTACAGATTGTAGGAAACCAATAGGTAAAATATTGAATAAAATATAATATTTAACAATATTTTTTTTAGGTTGAAGGATATATACATAGTATTTTATAGTGCTAAAGAGATAATAATTAGCTTTATATTATAACTAGTGAAATCTATGAATCTGAAGAAATTGCAATTGTATTAAAATACATAAGGTTAGATGATTAAAAATAATCTCTAGATTAACCTTTAAATAAATAAAAATCATTACCTATTCAATAAGAAAAAAAATAGAAAGAAGAATAAAAAAGTACTCCTCATTCATTTTTAGACATGTTTAATGAAAAATTCATAAAGAAACAACAATATTAAATCAATGAACAATAATAATAAATGCCAGAATAATAGCAAAGTAGCAATTCTTAAGTATTAAATGTAAGTAGTTCTAATGAGTATATGCCTCCAAGCTTTGTCAGCTTTATTGATGCATAATATTTTGCTATTGGATTTTAAAAAAAATTACTCCTTTATCATTTAAAATAAAGCAGCTCGTCTTCTAAAAATAAATAATAATATTTGAAATTTATCAAATAAATAAACTTAAATGTAATCCCTATTGGAATTGAAAGTTTTTAATGCTCTGCATTTTTTTATACATAAGAAGGTTTTTTTCTATTATAAATAAGTTTGATGCTGAAAAATCTTTAGAAAAATTAGAAAACTTATAAAATTATGTTAATCTAAATACATACTTAACAGAGTAAGACAATAATGAGCTGAAATAATTAAAAACTTATTATTAAAATGAATTTTTAAATTCATACTTAATCCTGATAGCTTTTTTTTCTAATTAAATTTGCATTTTAAGGTTAAAATACGAAATTTAATAAACTTCTAAAGATTTTTCTATAGTATAAATTGAAAAAGTTAGATAGATTATTTTAGAAACACAGATAATAAGTACAACATTAAAATCTTACAAAAATCAAAAATAATTTTCTTTATTTTAATTAATGAAAAATAATACATAATAAATTAGAAAAATTTAACAGGGATTATAAATTGATATATAAGAATCAAATAAAAATTGTAATTATATAGGATATGTTAAATAAGTATATGAAATAAAAATTGATAAATAAAAAGACATTTTTATTATTTAACAAAAAAAATTTGGTACAAATAATGACTTATTGATATATATAATTAGTAGTAATGGAGAGGAAAAAATAATGAATTTATTTGACTTTTTACATTTAAACAATACTAATTAATAGCATTATAATTAACATAGATTACTATAATGCTTTACTTTGGAAGATAAACACATGTTGGTTTTAGTTTTTGAGTATGAAATCTTAATTTTCGATTATAAATCAAATTAATTAAAATACAGTTATTAAATAAGCGATTAGATTTGCTAAAGTTCTAAATATTAGGACAAAATAGTTACAATAAATTCTAAAAATCAATTCATTGGATATATTATTAAAGATTCAACTTTATAATAGGTTAATTTTATATCTAGTAATATGGAAGAAGAAGAAACATTATAAAATTAAAAGATCGAAAAAAATAATTAGATAAGCAAAATTTATTTGCTTAAAATTAAAAATTAGTTGTTATTAATAGCAGGATACTATGATTATAGTATATTGATTTTAGAAATATCAAATATTTTTATGGTTGAACGAGAACATAGATTATTGTTAAAAGATTAAATAATTTTAGATATAATTCAATTAAATGATATAATTCTCATATCTAGTAGAGATGGGTATATATAAAATAATATCAACATAAAATGAGATAGCGAATTTCGAATTCTAGATATAAGAATGCTTTAATTCTGATTAAAAATAATCTTTAAATTTTGCAAAAGAAGAAAGTTAAATTAAGGAAAATAATATTATTTGTTATGGAAAGGAAATATTTTTACTCAGCCAGAGTGGAGATAAAATTCATGTAAAAATTGTAGAATCTTTATACAAAAATTACATCACAAATTTAAGGTATTTTTTTATCGTTATATAAAATTAGATATTTTTGATACTAAAATATTTTTTATTATACTAGCTATTCATAGGTCTAAAAAAATTTATAGTTCTTTCTAATAATTAAATAAAAAAATTTAGGATTAAAGATTTTGAAAATAGATTTTATTCAAGTATAATAGAGTTAAAGCGCAAAGAACTAAATTAAAGAAAATCAACTCCTAAAAGAATAGTTTCAATAGATAGTTTAAATATTTTATTAATAATTTCTGAAGAAGGATAGATATAAGTTTATAATGAGTCAGGTGATATTTTGATGGATACAGTTTTAATGGGGATTTAAGAGAATTAAAAGATCATTGAAGTAAAATAACTACACATATAGAATGAAATTATATTGGCCATTATTGCTCAGAAATCAAATTAACAAAATGATTTCAAAGTAGATTTATATCATTTAAGAAAATCATAACTATTAGAGCAATAGCAATTTATATTTTCTCTACTAGAAATGAACATTCTGTAAAATAAAATAATTTAAATATAAAGTATATATATATTTCAAACAAAATAATTTAAAATTTATATTTGTAAGGGAAATGTAAAACCTATAAGATAGAGTTAACGATATAACTTGTATATAACTTCTATATCCTAAATTAGAAAATTAGCAAAATTAAAATTTAATAAATGAATAAGACTAATTACCAGATAAATCATGGACAATGCCTTTAAAAAAGTCATCTTTTGATATATTGTCATCAGTCAATCATTCGCAACCGTTTGTAAATATTATTGTAGTAGGAAGTGGGAAAAGGCTTTTTTCATTTAAATTAGCTAGATAGAAAAATAACATATTGATTATTAATACAAATTTACATTACTATCAGAATAAAGCTTGAACTGGGACTCTTAAATATCATCATTATCCTCATATTCCTCAATTTAATAATATAACTTGAACAATAATGATTTCTAAAATATTACTAGAACTTTAAAATTTTAAATCAATTATAATATTCTAAATAGAAGTATCTAATTCTGGTGGGAGATATAAAACAAAGTAGCGCACTATATTCTTTATCATTAAAAAAGAACTTTTCTAATGAACTATTAATCTCTATAAATCTTGAAAAGCGAGAATATTACTGTAGAAACGTTTTTAATTCTATGTTTTACGATAATAACTATATAATTGGAATAGATAAGTCAGGGCTATTTTACAGCTCTTCTATAAATTAAAATTAAATAACAGACAACCACTCCAATATGCATAACTTTGCTATATTATAACTAAATGATATATGTAAAGACATGTTTGTAATTTAAAATGATGTGTAAATAAGTACTCTCAGTCAGAACGAGTAAGAGTTATAAAACTGTTCAGAAAGCTAAATAATAATTGGAGGAATAAAAGGATCTATATATATATTACAGTTTTTTACTCTCTTCTTTGTTTACGATTCTCCAGAATATGACTATTTTATATATCAATTAGAATCGTCAATTAGGAGCAAGGCTGATCAAAATCAAGAATAGAATACAAATTTAAGGTGTATAAATATAACTTACTTAAAAAAATTTTTAAAAATGCCAAAAGAAGAACAAACTAATCTTTACACATCTACCTTAAAAAAAATACCTGAATATTTAAAAAAAGAAATATCGTTATAAAATGTAATTACCTGTTTAAAGAAATAAGTAAATGAAGTCAAATTTTGAATAATATTTATATTTTAGGTTTTAATAAAATGATTATTAAGTTTGATAAAGTTATAATTTGAAATATATTTATTTGATAATATTAGTTTTTTAAATTTTTTAATTATGATTACATTTTAATATATAAACAATTTGTAGTATTGATCATAATAGTGTTATATATATTATGATATCAGAACCTAGGTTAATACATATATATATCATTTATTTTTTAATTTTATATTTTATTCCGTTAGAATATAATTATAAATATCAAATTAAAATTAACTCAATATAACCTTTTTGATAATATATATGCTTCACTTTTTTTATCAATCTTTGGAATTATAGTTTTTGTATTTTTTTATTATTTTGATTTAATAACTTTTTATTGTCTTATTTAATATTTTATTCTGCTTGTTTTCTATGCTGGGTAGATATTTATTACATGCTTATTTTTTTACTATTAGATGGATTTTAATTTTCTATTATATTGTCTTTTAAAAGATGACTTTCTTCTTTATTTTTTGAAATATAGTCAGAAATTTTAATATCATTTTACAATTCATTATTATTTTTCTTTTCTTCTTAAACTTCATCATAAATTTTAAATTTTTATAAATCTATATTATTTAAAAACCTATTAATAGATAAATAAATAAAAAAAATTAAGCCATATATCTATTATAATAAAGTTAAATTAATCCTACGCTACTCGATTATCATGTTGTCTTTTTTAATTTATTAAATCATGATTATAGTGAAGCATAACTTTAGATTTAAAATTTTTCCACATTAAGTTTTCAAAAAACTATTTTTTAATTTTTTGCGAGGAAGGATAGTAAGTTGCATTTTTTACTAAATCCTCGTATAATTCTTTCTTTAAAACCGATTTTAAATCCTATTTAGATACTGTTAGTATTTCAGTTGGAGTCATTGTTACAGCACTATACTAAACTTCTTCTTCATTAAATACCTCATAATCTGCAAAAAATCCCCCATTTCCAAATTCTTCCAATTCCATGTCCACGGTTTTATATAGACTAATTCATTGATTAAAAAAACAAGAAATATTATATTATCTTCTTCTTTTGGTAATTTATTTATTAATTTTACCATTATCTTACTTAACTTTAATCTGGATCTCTGAAATCATCTAAAATTTCCTTTGTATACTTATCTATTCTGAACTTCATAGTTTATATAATTTTCACTATACCATTATGCACAAAAAATATCCCTTTTGGTTTTTCACCTTGCCTGATAATTATAGTATTAGAATTACATTTACTCAGAGTGGTTTTAGTTGCTAGTTTCAAAAAATCTACAATTTGTAATAGTAATTATAAATAAATATATTATTAATTAATATTTCTTAATTATAAATTAGTATTTTCAAATAAAAATTACCCTTATGAGATAGATCTTTAAAAATCCATAAACCCTTGAAATAATTAATCATAGTATCCAATGCTTCATTTTTAGCATTACTTAAATATTTATCAAACACTTCTTTATTTAGAACGAGAAGGCTGGTAGGTTCAACACATACGGCTGTTGCAGTTCGCTATTCATTAAATAATAAAGAAAGTTCTCCAAAAGCGTCTCCTGGGTATAATTTAGCAACTTCTCTAATTCCCTATCCTAATATTATATTTTAATTATTTTACTCTTTATTGCTGTCTATATTAATAAACAATCCAATAACTCCTGTCAAAATAATATAAAATTTATCTCCTTCATCACCTATTTAAATAAAATAATAACTTATTTTTATTATAATATATAACTTATATTATAATATAAATATATAATGTTAATGTTAATACATTGATACTAAATTACCCTATTTAAATAAAACATGGTCCAATGACCATTATTCTAACTGTAACAATCTTAACATATCATAATATTCAGCAGTTTCTTAATAATTTTTCAAAAATTTTACATTTTCTAAGCAAGAGCTTATATTTTTAAGTCTTTTAGTTTCCTATCTTTTGGGAGAATGGTTAAGAGTTCAACTAATTACTATGCTTATTTTTCTGAAACCGACTAATATTTTTTTGACATTAAATTTATTATAATATATTATTTAATTGCTGATAGCTTAGTTTAATTATAAATGCATATTTGTGGCTAATAAACTAATAAACATAATATAGAAACATATAAAATGTATACTTAATTTAAAAAATAAAATAAATATTGAATTTTCTAATTTAAATTTAAAACAATTTGTTAATATATAAAATAACAATATATATGAATGCATTAAAATACATTTTTTCATAAAATATTCTGCAACAAAATATTTAATCCATTTTATAATTGTAACCTATTTTAATTTTTAAGAATAAAATCACATATTAAATTTCTTATTAAAATAAACAATTAAAATATAATTGTGAATTTTAACACGGTAAACACAAATAAGAATCAAAAAATAAAAATTTAAAATATTATCTTATCTTTTCCTTAAAGTATCAAGTAACAAAAATATAACAGATAATAAATGTCTTCCATAGAATAATAAAAGGCGATTTAGTCAAAGTATAAAGTACATATTAAGAATACTGATATGTAAGAAGATCTAATAAAAGATGCTGCAAAAATAGTTACAGATTCAATAGAAAAATATTCAAATGAATAAGAAATAGCATATCATATCAAAAAAGAATTTGATAAAAGACACTTAGAACCTTGGCATGTTATTGTAGGAAAAAATTTTTCAAGTTATGTAACTTATGAAGAAGGAAACTTTATTCAGTTATAAAAGGGATAATTAAATGTTATGATATATAAATGCTGACTTATATAATAACAATTATTTTTTATAATTAATCATATTATAAAAGTAGAGTATATTTATGTGAAATATGTTTTATATCATAAAAAATAATGTTTCATTTTATTAACCTTTTCTAGGATAATTTTTAAAAATTTTAATGTAATATTCATAAATATTAGTTATATAATTAACTGAGTAGCAAAAATTGATATTTTAAATTATTAATTTTTTAGATAAAATAATTATATAAATAAATTATAACTTATATTATAAATGTATCTTTTATTTAAAAATATAATGATTTGAGTTACTTCTACTAATATTAAGCAATTTATGAAATAAGAATTATAAGAATTTTTAACTGAAATAATATTAACAATTTATTTTTTTAATTAAATAAATAATAAAGTGTAAAAAGTACAAAGAAAAAGAAAAAATTTTAATATTTCAAGTTTCAAATGCCCGTTTACATAGGACTCATAGTTATAGAAAAAATAATTAATAACTTAAGATATGATTAAACAATAAAGGAAATTATTCATTTTTTTAGAGCTCATTCCTAAGAGATTAATTTATAGTATTCTATAATTATTTTATTATTATTTTAATTATTAGATATAATAATTATATTTTAAATACCACAGAGTTTCAGATTCTATTTTAAAAGTTACTCCCATTTTTGGTTGCTTTGAATTTAATTTACCACTTCATCCCAATTATTTTTATACCCAGTACTTTCGAATGACTTTTGATGAAGTCGAACATAATGAAAATATAAAATCATTTTGTGAGTTATGTTGGGAGGCAATTTTGATCTTGAAAGAGAATTTTCCCTCTAAAATAGAAATATATTAGGAAAACTTAGAATCTATTTTTAATTACTAAACTCTGTGTACACAAAGCGAATTACTGAGAAGATAAATCAATTGTTTATTAGGAAAATAATATTCTTAAGAATATCTTAAGAAAGATGAGATTGATGATATATTTCACATTTTAGAACTCTCTTTATAAGTAAATTATCCAATTCATTCATTGTTATATATTTTATTTAAGTTATAATTCATTTTTTTTAGGAAGAATAGTTTTCTTAATCTATAATTTGTTTAAATTTACTCAATTCTGCTCAATGTCCACCATTTTTACTTTACAAAATAAGCGAAGCCTAAAAATAAATTTTAGAATAATTTAATTAAATATGCATAAAAGAGGTTAGTGAGTTGAGTGAAAATGATTGTGAGGCAATAGCAAATTGTTAATAATAAGTATAGAAACTACAAATGCAACTCGTAAATTTTAATATAAATGCAAAAGAATAATAAATGGATAGATACCAAGATGAAAAATAATAAAAATACAAAACAGAATTTTTATATGAAAACAAACAATTAAAACTGAATAACTAATAAAACTCCAGACTTCCTTCTATTTATAATAAAGAAAATATTACTCCTAATAAAACATTTACTTATACACCTAACGATAGTCATTTAAAAGGTAAAATATTAATATAATTTATAAAAGTTGATCAAATTTAATTTTTTTAAATAAGGTAACTTTAATGTAAAAAATACCGAAGTTCGTAAAATAAACAATTATGCATTTTAAGATGATTAATATAGCTAATATAATAGAGAACAAGAAAATAAATTTAACTAAGAAAATGTCAAATATGAAACACTAAATAATAAATCCACAATAGATTCTTAATAAAATATAACATTTTCATCTAAAAGTTTGATATTTTAAATTAAAGAAAGTTAAAATATTGATAGACTGACTTAATTATTAACAAATATATATAACCTGGAAGAAATGGAATTTTAAAAAATTATAAATTGTGGATTAGTAAAATCGCTCTATAATATTATATAAAAATACTGCGATGGTGAATTTGGAATAGATGAATCATAAACCACATAAAACTGCATTTTTCATAATTCTATATCATCTTTATTGTTAAGAGCCATATAGTCAAAAAATACGAAATAAAATGAAACTTTAGCCTTTATAAATTAAACAAACATTATTAATATTGGCTAGATATTTGAGGAAGGTGTCTTAAATACATGCTAAAATGTAGTTAATTTGAATAGTTAGAATAAATAATAATAAAATTAGTTTTTAAGGTAAAATAAATAAGTTAATTAAGATTTATGATAAAAATAAATAAAACTTTATTTATAGGAAAAATTTATAGCTTTTAGATTTTTAAATCTAATGTTTAATGACAAATAATCAAGAAGAAAATCTTTATATGATTTTAAATACAGTGAATAGCATTTAAGATATAATGTAAAACTATCTTGGAATAACATATGATTATGTTGAATCAGAATTGGATATTTTTGGAAATGATGTTAAGCACTATTTCTAAAATATTTCTTAAATTGGTAATAAACTATCAACTATTATGGAAATAAAAGGGCAAAAGGCTATTTAATGGATGCAAAATTAACAAAATAATATATATTCAGGCTAAGTTTGATCATCATGAAAATTTAATCTTATCTTTATTGATCTATGTATATATAGGAATTAATTTATAATTAATAAAATATTATTAAATTCTCCACTTATGATAATATTATTATTTTATATTATTATTGCAAAATACAATTCTCTTATCACTCTTTATGCAAAGGATTTTTTATTAAGGTATCAATTGTATATTTTTTATCATTTATAATCAAATGAATTGATTCCCAATCTCTTGTCTTATAATCATTGTCACATATAGATTCAACTTTTATTTATTATTATTATCCTAATATTTCTTTTTTAAGGATATCTTTGTTCGGAGTATCATATATCTAAATTACAATATTTTCATTTTCACTCTTTGTAATATTTTTAATAACACAATAGCATCCAACTTCGGGGTCTATTACAGTTTCCCATTCTTCTTTATAAAATCTTATATCTCCCTTACTTGGGGGATTAAAAGTAATTTCTAATTCGATTCCTAAAAAAGAAGTAATTTATATATTTGCTTTATGTAGCATAATATAAAATGTAAAGTATACAGTTTCCATTACCTTTGAATTCAATTTTAAATAAATTTTCTTTTTGTTCAATATCTAGCATAATTTTTTCACATTAATCTTTGATTCTTAATATATGAGTTATATTAGGATACTATTGTGTAAATTCAATTGAGTCTACAGAACCATTATCGTCTGTATTTTGATTGGATAAGTTATCTTAATTTTTTTTTATTCTTCTTATTGATTCATTTCCAATTTTTATTATAGTATATTTAATTATATTGATTTTTATATACAAGAATTCTTTAATAATATTTACAAATAAAGAACATAACTAAATATATCAAATAAATAAATAAACATATAAATAAATAAATGATAAATAATAAAACTTAATAAAAAAATTTAGAATATTATCTATTGCAAATAGAAAGTAAAAAAATTACAAAAAAATTACAAAATATACTATAATAATCATATTTTTTGTTATAAAAAAATGATATATTAAAGTAACTAAAGTATTTTTTCATTTAAAATATATAAGTTTTATTAAGATTAATTTTATTTTTTTGGAATAATTTTTATATTACAATATAAAATGTGAATTTTTATTGTGATTTATTAAAAAATAAAAATTATTGATTGATAAAGAAATAATATTATTATTTCTATAATATTTTAAAATAATATATAATGATGCACACAAATAAAAAATGTAGTTCTGAACCAAAAAAACGGTAATCTAAAATTTAAATCCAATTTAGGTTTTATTTTTATAATAAAATATTTTTATAAGTATTATCATTTCATAATTTTGTTTATTATTATTAGAATCAGTGGAAATCCTAACTTATCAATGTATAAAACAAATAAGGTTTAGGATCCTTTTAAGGTTCCTCACTATAACTTTGTTCGATAATTTTAACAAAATGAAAAAGTATAAAAATAATAATATAATTTTAAATCAGTTAATAATAGGACTATTGTAGATTTCTTGAGCTTAAAAAAAAACCAAACAATTTTAAAGCAATTAGATCAAGTAAGATACTATAATATTATAAACTATTTAAAATTATATTAAACAAAACAGATTCAAAAACATGAAGAAAAAAGAGTAAAGCACTTAAAAATAAAAAACTATTTAAATAAAAAGGGAGTAAATAACGAGGTTTTAAAAATAAATCCTCTATTAACTGAAAATTAAGAAGGATATTATCCAAATTCATACAATAATTATTCAGGGAACTTAGCAGAGTATAAGCTGCCCTATCTCAATAATAAAGTACAAAATACGTGTTACAACTAATATTTAAATAATACTAATTTATGAATAGGAAAAATGTGACGAGTTAGAGCAAAGGAAAGCTAGATCTAAATCAAATGCTGATATATATAATGGATAAAGAGCGCAAAATTCGGGGGAGAAAGAGTAGCAAAATTCATTTAGCATAAAGACTATTATGACAGGGCGCAAAAAAAAAAAAAAAGTAGAGGATAATCAGTTAGATAAATAAAAAAATTTTCATACACAACCAATATAAAATTCTTAGCCGAGTAATACTATTCTCCTGAAGTTTTAAGCGAAGATCCAAAACTTGGAGATAAAAGTAAGGGAAGTAATGGATAGAAATTAGATGTACAAAACTTGCAACTAGGATATCAACCTAATTTTTATACCCATAGAAGTATTGCTAATAGAAAGAAGTAGTAAAAATTAGATAACGAAGATAATAAAACTCAGACTCCTGCTTAAGATGGAAGGATATCTAAAAGTTCCAATAAAGAACATAGATCTATTTCTCATTAATAATTATTTGAAAGAAGAATGTCTTGCAACTAAACTCAATAAGTTGCCTAAGACAATAAAATTGTGCATAATTAACATAAAAAAACTGCTAATACTGTTAATATATAATAATTAACTTAAAATAAAATTATAAATGTATAATATAGAAGCCTTAATCCTTCAACAGTTCATTTAAAATCTATTTCAAAAAATCAATTTTAACAATATATTTCCTAATAAAAAGAAAAAATAACTTAAAATAATAATAATAAAATTGATAGCAATTCATAACAATAAAATATTAATGATGTATAAAATTGAAAATTTAATTTTATACAACATTTATAAATATTATAATACACTTGAAAGACTTAAATTTTTTTTTAAAATAAATATTATATAAAAAAAAAACATTAAAAAACTAAAAGAGATGAATATATTAGAGTAATATATATGTATGGCAAAAATATTTAAATTATATAAGCTTGCTGGTTTATAATATGAAAACTATTTAATATTTTAATAATTTCAAAATTTTCTATTATATATAGTTTCTAATAGAGAAGCTATTTTATATAGTTGACTGACTGATTAACCGGAAAAAAAAATAAAAGACTAATTAAATAGAACGTTAGGAAATATGCTGATATTATAGTTATGCTTTATATTAACAAATGCAAATTAATCAATTAATAAATAGTAATAAACCAAGCATAAAAACTAAAAGGAAAATAAAAATTTATTTGCACAAGGATATAAGTTAGAAACAATTATTAAAATGAGTACTATATCCTAGTCTTACTCTAATGTATAATAACAATAAAACTAGTAAAAAATATAATCAAGAGAAATTCTTAGAGATCTGTAAAATGTTGAAGATGATATTATGTCAACTTGTGAATATCTCAAAAAATTAAAATAAAATAAAACAGAGGCATGGGTAAACGAATGTATTACTACATCTTGCAATTAATTTTAAAGTTAGCGTAATTTATAAATATATATAAAATAAAAAATTACTTTATTTTAAAATATTGTTAAATTATAAAAAATTTTATATACTAAAATTTAACTTTTGAATATTTTAAATTACAATATATAAAATTAGATCTAAATTTTGGATTATATTTAATAATCTGAGTTTTAATATAAAATTTCTCCAATAAAGTGTTTAAAATGGCTTTATTTTAAAAATATTCAAAAATAAACTGGTTTTATTGTTTTGTAATTAGCATTATATCACCTTATATTTAATATATATTTAATAGTTTATCCGAAGTATGAAAAGGGAATTAATTATTATTAAGAATTTTGGAGAACATATTTATTAAATGAAATGATGATATCTAAAATAAAAGATTTTTCTGTTGAAAATGCAAATTTATCATAAAAAATTGGAGATTTAGATGTATTTTAAATATATACAATTGACATATAATTTAATTATATATTATTAAGATTACTTCTTTTTTTAGAATTTACATAAAGAATATCATAAAATTCAAGCTGCCAGAAATAAGAAAAAAAATAGAAGAACAGCCCAAGAAATAGAAAAATCTTATACTTGTCCCTATTAAGAATGCACTAAAATATATGGGAGTGAAGTTTCATTAAATTTACATATTAAATTAAAACATAACGGAGGAAATAAAACTGAAAGAGAGAGATTAGCCGTAAATTTAATATAATAAAAAAAAAACATCTTAATAATTTTATATTATAGAGATCTATACTACTTGCTTAAGAATAAGGAGAATCTGTACCTGATTAATTATTAAATTTCCCGCCTGGATATTTAGATGTATTGTTTTTTTTAAATAAAAATAATTATTTAGATTTGATTGATAAACATATTAATTAATTGAAATAGAAATTTAAAGAAACATTCATCAAAGATAGAGAAAAGAACTAGTCGGGATATGACAATGAAGATAAATCTGGGGATGAAGAAGATGAAGAAGAAGATGAATATAATGAAGACGAAGAATTAGACGAAACATCATCTCTTCACCAACAAAATTAATAAAATAATATTAGTAATTAAAATTCTTCTTATATTTCTAAGTGAATATAGAAGCAAACAAACAACTTAATAAATTAATTTCTATAAAATAAGCTCATTCAAATATTTGTACATAATTAACAGTATTTCTATAAAATTATAATAATAATAAAGCTTTATATATTATATCTAAAATGTATCATTTCATTATATCATAATATATGCATATTTTTATATATTTATTTAACAAGGAATAATTGTTTATATTTTAATTTTATTTTTAACTTTTATAATAAAACTAATTTTATTATTTATTTTAGAATTCAATTTGAATACTTTATATTTTCTATAGCTATTATGAATATTTTTTTACCTTTTTGGTGTCATATTTAATTAAGGTATTAAAGTTTTTTATTAAAATTACACTTTAAATTATACAATATTTAAATATACAAAAGTAAAGAAATCATTTCATATATTACGTAATAGTATATGATTTTATTTTTATATTTATTAATATTTTAAGGCTTTGATATTAATTTTATGTTATATGAATATACCTAAATACGTAAATAGACTAGTTTAAAATCCATCCAAATTTAACATACCCAATAAATAAATACATTTTAAAAGTTAATTTAGGGTCCATATTAAAATTACTTGAAATAATAAAATAATAATATAACAAAGCTAAAAAATAAAAATAAAACACATTCAAAATACTAAAATCTAAAAACAATGGAAAACTCTGAACTCTTAATTAGAACTATTTTCGGAAAAACTGTTAAAGTACAATACTAATAACAAGATACTATGGACATAATAAGATAGAGAGTGAGTGAAGCTGAGGGTACTAACCTTTAATCTAGATTTTAAGCTAACTATATATGCTGGCAAAGAAATGAATTCAATAATAAAAATAGTGAATGCATTGAAGTCTTATAATAATGAAAACAATATATGGCTAACCATTAAGGGTTAATTGCTTATAATAATAATTTAGTTATGATATTGACCTGAATGTTAAAATGAAAATATAATATAAAAAATAAACATTTATAATACATAAAATATAAATATTAATATTAAAATATAATAGTAAACTTTATATTGAAGAATATAAAAATATAAAATATTTACCTTTATTACATGCATTATTATATATAAGTGTAAAACAATATATAGTTCAATCAATTTAGATTTTTTGCTTTTTTTACTTTTATTGATAGGATAGTTATAGTTTTTATGTAGATATTTATATTAAAAATTAATAGTTTTTCCTAGTTAAAATGCAGTAAATTTAAATAATTTATATTTAAAGATATATTGGATAAAGTATTTGTAATCTATATTATAAATATATAAGCAAAAATGTAATACAAAATAAGATTTAATGTAATATAAATATATAATAAAGAGAATATAATAAGTTAATTTTATATGAAAATTCAATATAGAATTATAAAACTTGCAAAATAAATAAATATTTGAATAAAATTAATTATTTATAAAAATCATATATATATATAAAATTATTTACATAGATTTTAGGAAAATTTTTTTGAATATGATTTCATTTCATTCATTTGGAAATTTGTTTGGAATTTTACAAAATTTGAAGCTTTTAATTGGTATATATTTTATTGAATAGTTTTATGAATTAGGAATTTTTTGATTTTATAACCTATTAGCAGAATATTATCGATTAGGAATTTTATATTACAACTGCTAGGGTTGGTTCTAAAAATTATACTTTTGCTTATACTATTATTCTTTATTATTGTAACTTTCTTATAATTATTCTGAACTATTATCTCTATTTTATTAATATTGTTTTTCTTTAAATAATTATTAATCAATACCTTTATTATTTTAGTAATTACTATCTTTTAACAGTTCTAATTAATTATTTATTTTCTAGCTTTCATGGGTATTTTATATTTCTTTTGACAGCTATGTCCTCCAATAAAGCTATTATTATTTCTATGTTTTAATTATTTTATCATCAGAGAAAGGGTTTATACTATTATTATTTAAGTTTTATTACTCATTTGAATTTAAGTAAGTTTATTTTTCCTATTATTTTTAATGTTGGTCATTATTTTTTAATCTGTCTGTTTGTATTTGAAACTAAAACTACTTTTTATTTATACTTTGCTGGCTTTATTATTATTACTAAGATATACTGTGTATCAAAAACATTTATTAATTAAAATTTCTCTCTTCTTGTAATCTATTTTCCATTTTTTATTTTTCTTTGATAAGTAAAGAAGCATCAATTTTATATTAAGGAACACTTTTTTACAATTACAAGTAACTTTTTTCTTTAACTTGAGGAGGTGTTTGGTTAAAATATTGTCTAGCCAATTATACGAAATATCTTTCATTGTTTTACTTTAATTTACTATTTTCTGAGTGTAATAACTAATTCTATCCATTATCACTTTAGAATTTTTAGTTTTTCTTCTATGCAGCTGATATTCTATTATATACTGCTTAGTTAGCTTACTAATTACTAAATTAATACATTTTATTATTACTATTACAATCTTGATTGTTTATATAGGTTTATCTAAACTATTTAGAGCTACTTCTTTCCTCTCTATTAGTATATTAATTATTAGATTTTTCCATGATTTAAGGAGAATTATTAGAGATATTAAGAGAATTTTTAAAATTTTGTTATGATCTCCTCATTATATTAAAGCTCTCTTCTTATTAAGTACTTAAATTGTTGTCAGGATTACATGCCAGTTACGTAAAAGAGGAAGATTATTTTTTAATAAACTATTACCTCTTTGCTCTATAGTTATTTACTAATTCTTCAATGCATTCCTTATTATTAGATATGGTTGTTTATACATTCTCTATATCTCCCAAACTTGTTCTTTCAATGTTTTCTTTAGAAACGATTAAGGCATTATTATTTTAGATAGATTAATTACAATTTTCTTTATTTTTTTCAGAAGAATCTCTCTTTTATACACTTTTTTTTTAATTTTCTTCCCAATGTTGAAAATACAATTTCTCTTATTCACTAGTTTACTAATAAGTGAAAACTGAAATATTAGCTACCTCCGTCTCTTGGTTTTAATTTTAAGTATTCATTTTTTATTATGATTAATTGAAGTTTGTTGGATATTTTTTAAGATATTAAGAGTTTTTTTAATTTAATTGTTTTAATGGAGGTAAATCCTTTTTAACTTCTTTTTCACCACTCTATTTATCTGTTATATAAGTTTTTAGTAATTTTTAAAGATTAATTTATTTATATTTATTTTACTTTAGCCCCCGACCACTCATCATATTAAGACTAAGCATCTTTTAAAAATAATTCATATTTTTCTTAAATTTCTGTATCCTACGGTTTTATTACAATATTTAATCAGTATCTTATAGGATATATTATTTGTACATATTCTTCAGGATATATCTATTCATAGCCTCCCATATTATTTTATTCCCACTACTTAATCTTGCTTCTAAGAGCTTCTATTTCTTCTTTCCCCAACTTATTTTAAGTAGATCCTTTTTGGGAAGGGTTTATTGTATTCCTAGCTTCGTAATATCTAAAAAATAATTTTCATATTTTAATATTAATTTAAACCTCTATTTTTATATTTTATTTACTATTTTCTAGCTTTCCATGTTATATTAGACAATATGAGTGTGTCAAGAATCAAACATTTTTTAATATGATAATCTAGCGGTGTATCAACAGAAAAAGAAGGAGTATGATTTACTTCTATTAACCATGGTTTATAGTTTTCATCAATCATTATGTCAAATCCATATATTTCAAAACTAATTTCACTATTTTCTTCTTTGGGTTAGCAACTCTTATAGGTATGCGCCATATTCGGATTGACACTAAAGAAAGTTTTAATTATAATTTGCTTAATTCCTTCATAAACTTATTCTGCATCTTTTCCATCATTTTATATTTTCTTCACCAATTTTTTAATAAACATTATATAATACTTATGTATATTTGAATTTACCAGCAATACTTAGGAAAGACTACGCTTGTGACCAGTATTATCCTCAGCTTAATTTTAGTTATATTAGAATTTTTCACTTTTTTTATTTATAGCGTAATTGGTTAAATGCGTCATTAAATCAAGATAGTTATGTTTATTAGGTTTTTCATATTTATTAGTTGCAAATCTTGCTAATCCCTCTCTGTAAATAAATATTTTGAGGGGAGAAATACTCTTTACTAAAACATAAACTCTTAAGTCAAATTTCAATTCGTCTATTAGTAAGGGATTATTTAAGTACTCTTATATAACATAATGTTCTCCATATTCCAAAACATTTTCAATTCGCTTAGTTAAAAATATTCCTCTTCCTTAGCAATTATTTTCTGGTTTGACAATTAAATATTTTGAAAAATTGCTCCTTAAGAATAAATTAAAATTATTTTTAATTTATAATTTTATATTTTGAAGCCATATATAACGTATTAAATTTAGTACTTAGAACAATATTAGCGTAAATCTTCATATTATATAGGCAGAAGCCATGTTTTAGGGAAGAAATTGTATTCATTTGGAAAATTCTTTTTCATTTTCATTAAGTTTCTAGCCAATAAATTTTTTCTACCAATACTAAAAGATCCTGGAAATCTATTTATTTTTTAATAAGGTAGCAGATACCTTAATTATTCTTCTTGAATGTAAGTATCATACCATCTTATCATATAATCTTAACAATTGTCAGAGTTGGAGTTTTCGATAATATTCCATTTGAATTCTTATGCGACTTCTCTTAAAATGTCATATCTCGATCCTAGAGTTAAGGAAAACTATTATTTAGTAAAATTATAATTTTTTATTTTACCTGATAAATCTATAGTTATCCTTTTGTTTTATCTTATTCTTCTTTCCATTTTTATAATATCTTAAAGTTATAGGATTTTAAATGGCTATTTTTTTATTTCGTTTACATATCCGCTTCATTTTTATCATTTTCTACTATCATATTTTTATTTTCTTAAGAGACAATGCCTGTCTAGTTATTTTCATCTTTTTAACTTTATTTCATTGTTTTTTATAAAATTTCCAATTTAATAATATGATTAGCTTGTGAATAAATTATTAATTATAAAATTATTATGTATAAATATAGAGTAATGCAATACAATATATTATAGCATAGCTCTTAATTTAATATTATAAAATTTTTTTAATTTAATTTAATAAATATAATTCTTTATAAATATTTATAATATTAGTTAAATATACCATAATTATATGTATAAAAGCCATATTTGTAATTCTTAATTAAATTTTTTAAAAAACTTTTAAATAATATAAACATACTGTCATATAAAAATGTTTATCCAAATTGTTAGTAATAATATAATTCATTCATTAACTTTAACACGGAATCAATGTAAATATAGTTATGACATATATTATATTGCTTTTATTAATTAAATCATAAATATAAAATAAAGCACATACATACATATAATCATAAGAAATTAAAAAACCAATATCATTAAATCTACAATAAAGAATAATAAATATTAGGGAAAATGAGTGCTAAATCCTTAATAAAAACTTAAAAATATCAATTTTCAAAAACTATTTGCGTTATAGCAGGAGGTCCTCATATGGACTTAGTTGGATCTAATATTATTAAGGCCATAAAACAAGCTGTAAATTTTACTTATAGAAATTTAATATTAATATAATATCTAATAAATCGTGAAATTCACAAGAATAGTATAAAGAAATTACAATTTTATTGCAAAATAGATTATAAAATGCCTTTGAAATTATTAATTTAATGTAATTAATTTTAAAAAGAGTCCTGATACTAAATTCATAGGAATTGGAGGATAAAAAATGTAAGATAATGGATTAGAAAAAAACTATGCTGATGTTAATAAGTTTTTAAACAAGGTATTAAAATTAAAATTGGATAACCTGCAGAACAATTATAAATAATAAAATTTTTTAAAAAGCCTTTATATCCTTACAAAAATTTCAAACACAAACACATTGAAAGACCTGTACACCCTGTCTATGGATTTTATCATCACGCCAACAGATAAGTAAGAGATCAAATTGACAAATCTGAATTTTTCAAAGATATTGTTTAAATTAAACCCGATGCATTCCTTTGCCTCTAAAACGATTTCTTCATGAACAGAGTATACAATTTTTTGAATGATCTTTATGATAACAATCATTTAGTTAAACCTCCTGTTTTCCACTACGATAGAACTCATGTTAATTAAAGACAAGAATTCACTAATTGGTTAGACCACCAATTCTCAGTAAATGATATTATGGTATTCCTCTCATTTATATCTACTCTATATAATTATAATAATAGGTTAATCCCATGAAACCACTCAATTATGGAAGATATACTTTCCCTTCCACTGTTGTTGGACACGAAGGAGTAGGTAGAGCATGGTAATATTTGTATAGTAGAAATGAAAAGTTTTCAAGTTTAGCTACTGATGAACATATCTATATTTCTCCTGAACACAATAAATAAATCATTGAAACCTTAGTATTAGAAGAAAGAACCAGATTTAGACAATAAGCAGGACTAAAAGAAAGTTAAGTAATAAAATTTTGATATAAAAAAATAATGTTATTTTTAGCACTTCAGCAATAATATTTTACCTTTTTTTATAAATATAGCATTTAATTTTCATTTCTCCTGGAAATGTTTAAAAAGAATTAGATTTTTCAATTAAAGCTCTTAAAAATGGAATTAACGAATATTTATAAAGACCTGAAGTCTAAAACATTGATAAGTCTCATATCGTATTAGTTGTTTGTTTACCTGAAGACAGTTTTGCTGCTTAAATAGAATCTGCCTTTAAAGGATTAAATATTCCTTTGTAAACTGTTTTCACAACTAACAAATATTCAGCTATGGCTGGATCTGATTGCGGTATTAATATATTACAATAATAGTATATATTTTTGGATAATATAGGTTTAATGTTATTAAAAAATTTATAATAGGATTGGTTCACAACGGAGAAATAGTCAGTGAATGTGCTGCCATGTAATTACCTGTTGCCATTCTTGAAAGAATGCCTTATCCTTAAGCCCATTTCATGCAATTATATAACCACTGGAATAATGAATTAAATATTGCTGCTAACGGAGAAGTTTAATAAGAATTAGTATGCACAACTGCTACCCCCTACAGAATCAGTGAAGAATTATCAAACATGTCCGACCCTAAAATGAAATATTACGTTGCCAATAGATTATAACACATTGTCTACGAAATGGTTCCTAAAGCTTACAATGACGATAAAGCCCTAACTGTTGACAATAAATATTTCGTTAAACATACTTATACTTACTAAACTATTGCTAATAAAATCCTCACTGCTGCTAATGCCTACAATACTTCTGATAAAAATATTCCTCATTATAAAATTAACTAGTTTAGAGAAGAATTAATTGCTAAGTCATTATGATATAAAATTTTTAAATATTTATAAATAGAAAATTTAAATATAAAATAAAGAATCAATGAAAAGAAACATAAATTAAATCGAATAAATTTCTTAAACATTAACCAAAACTATTTTTTTTTTATATTTATTTAAGTTTTATAGTATCTGTATTTTAAAATTCTGGAATATATTTTGTATATAAATTATAACTTTACATAATAATAATACAATCAGTATTATTAAATTAAACTAATTAACTACTTTTAATCGGGGGTTGGGGTTGGGGTTGGGGTTGGGGTTGGGGTTGGGGTTGGGGTTGGGGTTGGGGTTGGGGTTGGGGTTGGGGTTGGGGTTGGGGTTGGGGTTGGGGTTGGGGTTGGGGTTGGGGTTGGGGTTGGGGTTGGGGTGGGGTTGGGGTTGGGGTTGGGGTTGGGGTTGGGGTTGGGGTTGGGGTTGGGGTTGGGGT